>JAVSCE010008742.1:0-443299 GCA_032199065.1 Smutsia gigantea | reverse complement strand
AAATACATGGAGACTTAACAACACTCTCCTAATTAATCAATGGGTTAACGACCAGATCAAAACAGAAATCAAAGAATATATGGAGACTAATGACAACAACAACACAAAGCCACAACTTCTGTGGGACGCAGCAAAGGCAGTTCTAAGATAAGCATACTAATCCAGGCCTATTTAAAGAAGGAAGAACATTCCTAAACAATATTCAAAGACACAATTACTGAAATTGGAAAAAAGAAGAACAAATGAGGCCCAAAGTCACCAGAAGGAGGACATAATAAAGATTAGAGTAATAGCCAAATAAAACTGAGAAGAATAAAACAATAGAAAAAATCAATAAAACCAAGAGCTGGTTCTTGAAAATAAACAAAGATAAACTCTAGCCAGACTCATTAAGAGGAAAAGAGAATCTACACATAAACACAATCAGAAAATGAGAAAGGAAAAATCACTTACAGACCCCACAGAAATACAAAGAATCATAAGAGAATATTATGAGAATCTATATGCTAACAAGCTGGAAAACATAGAAGAAAATGGACAATCCTTAGAAAAATACAACCTTCCAAGACTGGACTACAAGAAACAGAAAACTAAACAGACCAATCACCAGTGACGCAAATTGAATCAGTAATCAAAAAACTACCCAAGAACAAAACCCCCGGACTTGATGGATTCACCTCTGAATTCTACCAGACATATAGAGAAGAAATAACACCCATTCTCCTCAAAGTTTCCCACAAAATAGAAGAGGAGGGAATACTTCCAAACTCATTCTATGAAGCCAGCATCACTCTAATACCAAAACCGGGCAAAGACCTCACCAAAAAAGAAAATTACAGATCAATATCCCTGATGAATGTAGATGCAAAAATACTCAACAAAATATTAGCAAACCGAATTCAAAAATACATCAAGAGGACCATACACCATGATCATGGGATTCATCCCAGGGATGCAAGGATGGTACAACACTCAAAAATGCATGAACATCATCCACCACATCAACAAAAAGAAGAACAAAAACCACATGATCATCTCCATAGATGCTGAAAAGCATTTGACAAAATTCAGCATCCATTCCTTGGATTAAAACTCAACAAATGGGTATAGAGGGCAAGTACCAACATCATAAAGGCCATATATGACAAACCCACAGCTAACATCATACGTAACGGCGAGACGCTGAAAGCTTTTCATCTAAGATCGGGAACAAGACAGGGATGCCCACTTTTCCACTGTTATTCAACATAGTACTGGAGGTCCTAGCCACAGCAATCAGACAAAACAAAGACATACAAGGCATCCAGATTGGTAAAGAAGAAGTCAAATTGTCACTATTTGCTGATGACATGATACTGTACATAAAAAACCCTAAAGATCCCATTCCAAAACTACTAGAACTAATATCTGAATTCAGCAAAGTTGCAGGATACAAAATTAACACACAGAAATCTGTTGCTTTCCCATACACTAATGATGAACTAACAGAAAGAGAAATCAGAAAAACAATTCCATTCACAATTGCATCAAAAAGAATAAAATACCTAGGAATAAACCTAATGAAGGAAGTGAAAGACCTGTACTCTGAACTACAAGACACTCCTAAGAGAAATTAAAGAGGACACTAACAAATGGAAATGCATCCCATGCTCTTGGCTAGGAAGAGTAAATATTGTCAAAATGGCTATACTACCTAAAGCAATCTACAGATTCAATGCAATCCCTATCAAACTACCAACAGCTTTCTTCAATGAACTGGAACAAAATAATTCTAAAATTCATATGGAACCACAAAAGACCCCGAATAGCCAAAGCAATCCTGAGAAGGAGGAATCAAACAGGGGGAATTACACTCCCTGACTTCAAGCTCTGCTACAAAGCCACAATAATCAAGACAACTTGGTATTGGCACAAAAACAGACCCACAGACCAGTGGAACAGAATAGAAAATCCAAACATTAACCCAAACATATACAGTCAATTAATATTTGATAAAAGTGCCTTGGATATACAATGGGAGATGACAGCCTCTTCAGCAGCTGGTGTTGGAAAAACTGGACAGCTACATGTAAGAGAATGAAACTGACTACTGTCTAGCCCCATACACAAAGGTAAACTCAAGGTGGATCAAAGACCTGAATGTAAGTCATGAAACCATAAAACTCTTAGAAAAAAACATAGGCAAAAATCTCTTGACATAAACATGAGCAACTTCTTCATGAACATATCTCCCCGGGCAAGGGAAACAAAAGCAAAAACAATGTGGACTATATCAAGCTGAAGTTTTATAAGGACACATCAGTAAAAAAAGACATCCTACAGTATGGGAGAATATATTCATAAAAAACGTATCTGATAAAGGGTTGACATCCAAAATATATAAAGAACTCATGCACCTTAACAAACAGAAAGCAAATAATCCAATTAAGAAATGGGCAGAGGACATGAATAGACACTTCTCCAAAGAAGAAATTCAGATGGCCAACAGGCACATGAAAAGATGCTCCACATCGCTAATCATCAGAGAAATGCAGATTAAAACCACAATGAGATATCACCTCACAGCAGTGAGGATGGCCAACATCCAAAACACAAACAACAACAAATGTTGGCGAGGATGTGGAGAAAAGGGAACCCTCCTACACTGCTGGTGGGACTGCAAATTAGTTCAACCATTGTGGAAAGCAGTATGGAGGTTCCTCAAAAAACTCAAAATAGAAATACCATTTGACCCAGGAATTCCACTCCTAGGAATTTACCCTAAGAATGCAGCAGCCCAATTTGAAAAGGACAGATGCACCCCTATGTTTATTGCAGCACTATTTACAATAGCCAAGAAATGGAAGCAACCTAAGTGTCCATCAGTAGATGAATGGATAAAGAAGATGTGGTACATATACACAATGGAATATTATTCAGCCATAAGAAGAAAACAAATCCTACCATTTGCAACAACATGGATGGAGCTAGAGGGTATTATGCTCAGTGAAATAAGCCAAGCCGAAAAAGACAAGTATCAAATGATTTCACTCATATGTGGAGTATAAGAACAAAGAAAAAATACTGAAGGAACAAAACAGCAGCAGACTCACAGAACCCAAGAACGGACTAATAGTTACCAAAGGGAAAGGGACTGGGGAAAATGGGCGGGAAGGGAGGGATAAGAGGGAAAAAGGGGCATTACGATTAGCAGATGTAATGTTGGGGGGGCACGGGGAGGGCAGTACAACTCAGAGAAGACAAGTAGTGATTCTATAGCATCTCACTACGCTGATGGACAGTGACTGTAATGGGGTTGGTGGGGGGGACCTGATGAAGGGGTAGTTTAATATTGCACATGTAATTGTAAATTAATGATAATAAAATAAATTATATTAAAAAAAAAATAGTAGCTGCCTATAGATTTGTGTTGAGAGGGATTCTGAGGTTGCCTGCAGGTTTGGAGAAAAGGGTGCCGTGATGGATTAGCAATTGCCGCCCCGTTCCTAGTGGCAGTTCACATCTCCTACACTGATAATCTCTGAGTCTTCATGAAACTGTTCTGGTGGTTCAATGTGGAGTGAAGGAGGAGGGATTCAGGAATTGAATGGGGAAAGAATGAGAAGAGAGGTTTGGCCTGTCTTCTCTAGGAGACGCCATCACCCAGCCTATCTTGACCACATCTCCCCATGATGGCTCACCAGGGTTGCTGAGCTTCTCTGCATGGAGAGAGGAGAATATCCAATCTGTGTTTAATGACCCTTTCTTTGTTGCCCTGTGTTTGCCTCTGGTGTGGACTCTGAATTTGTTTGCTCAGAGTTTCAAGGCTCATTAAGCAGGCCAGGTTTGACTTTCCCTAAAGAGCAACCAGTTGCTTTTTGGATGGTGGTCGGCAACCTTTACCTTTGATTTCTTTGATACGCCTTACCCTGGGCTCCAGGCCTCACTCTTCACTGATTCTTAACTAATTGGGGGGGTTTCTTTCTGTAAAGGGTAGTTGACCTTTATGCCAGCCCTGCTGATGACTGGCAGTTATTAACCAACCTAACAAAATGGTGATGGGGGTCTGTGAACAGTAAGTGGAGACATTCTGCAGAAAGGACCCTCCCGTGGAATGATTTCCCAGGCTTGTCCTGGTCAGGAAACATGAATTAGGCCTGCAGAAATGCTGAGAAATAAAATCACCGAGGAAATGCTTACTATTTTGTTGTGTTCCTTATAGGGATTACAAAAAAAGATTTTTCCTCTTCACTCTGTGGGACAGATTTTTAACTCTCAGGCTTTTTCTTCAGTGTCACCACTTCAGAGGTGCCTTTCCTGCCCCGCCCCCCACCTCTTTCTTATTAATGGCTGCAGTCATTGGGTATGCACGTGTTTGTATTTCATTGCCTATTTTGTTTCCTCCACTCCGAGATCCATGAAGGGGGCTGTCTAGTCCACAGTCTATCCCCAATATCTAGTATATGCCTGGCGCATCAGAAGTGCCCCATAAATATCTGTTGGATGAATATTTTGGGACAAAACATGATACAGTGACAGGATTAGTGTGGGGCCAACATAAATGCAATGATGGGTTTGTGTGTTTTGGTTTCATCTCTTATCAGCTGTGTGATATTAGCAAAGTTACCTAACTTCTCATTCATAAAAAGAGGACAATCCAAGAGGACATGATGAGTGTAAGTCGCTTGTGCAGGGACAGGGTGGATCTTTTACAAATGTAAGCTATTATTATTTACATGACTGGAGATTTATTCATTCCATTGACATCCATTCCACAGTAATTTTGGGGTATTTGCTCATTATGCGGTAGACACTCTGCCAGGGTGGTTTTCTGGAGAGCAAACAGAAAGCAGCCCACAGGTGTGGTAGCTTTCATTCCTTCGGCTGCTCTTCTTTCCCCCTTGTGGGCCCAGTCCACCTGGTCCAAAAGCAACTGTCAACCTTCCTCCCAATGCACAGTGGTCTCTTTTGTCCTTCTTGAAATAAGACTACTGGGTTAGAAAGAGAAGTGGATCCCCACATAAGGCAAACAGCACTGAGAAAATGTGACCTTGTTAACTTGCAGCAGAAGGGCTGAAGTTCAAGTATATAATAAGCAAAGGAGGAAAGTGATACTTGTGACATGAAAATGCTATGATTTAGACCTAGATCAGAGACTCGTTTAATGAGGGCCTGCTGAATGCTACTCAGTGTGTACTTAGACTTTCTCATTTTTATTTCAGGTTTTTCATCCTCTGACACTATCTAGCATCTTCTTCTAAAATCAAGTAGATGCCACTCTTCTCTGTATCTACAAATGCTGCTTGTCCTTGACCCCCCAGGTCAAATCCCCCAGCCTCCCTGATGCACACTTCTCCTTTCCTGGAATCCCTTAGCATCCTGATTCCTCTCCCAACTCTTGTGGCAACGGTGGCACTTGCACATTCTGCCTCCTGTTGACGTTGGACAGAGATGGAGGGGGAAATGAGCTGGCAGCTGGCAGATCCAGAGGGGGGCAGCATGAGGTGAGGCTCTCAGCGTTCCAACTGTTCCATCCCCAGGCTCACCTCTACGGATTGACCTGGCGTTTGTGGAGAGGTCTTATGCTGTGTACTTGACCAAATTCACAAGAGGCTATTATTATATACACAAGAATCAATACACTGATTTGCCAGGGAAATTTCACTGCCACCAGGACAGGAATACTTGCCTTCGGTGTTCAGAGCTATCTCTGGGGCTCCTCATGCCCTGGGACTTGCCACTATGTCCAGACACCCCTTTTCAACAACTGGCACCTCTTTTCACCCAGCTGCTGCAGCCTGTGACTGGGGGCTCATCCTGGATGCAGGCCTCTCCTTCACACCACACCCAGATGACCTCCATAACCCCAGCTCAGCCTTCTGACGGCTCTCACGGCCCTCACCGCGGCTCCCTTGCCTGCATCCCTGCCCGCACCCCTGAGGCAAGGCCCCCAACCACCTCCACTGCTGCATCACCTGCTACACCTCAGCTCCCTTCTTTGGCTCTTCACCAGGACTCAGGTTAGGGGTTAAGTCCAGTCATGAACTTCTGTTAATCTTTGAAACGAACTGCTGTTCCCTCTGTCTGAAAGACGAATGGCCCTGCAGATGCGTCAGGCCTTCGACCTGTGTTCTCATCTCGCCTTTCTTGCTGATAGAAGATCCAGACCCTTCTAGTTTGGGATCTGTTTCCCTCCCAGGAACTTTCTCTCATTTATCCTTGACCACCAAATGTTTGAGCAATTCATATGGGACCCAGCACCTAGTATGCTCTTCCCGAAGCAGTTTTTTGTCTGGTCTGCCTCTCTAACATAGTAGAAAGAAATTAGCATCCAACATAGCTCACGATTAATGCCTTTGGGATGAGTTCTGCTGAGAAGGGTAATAGGAGACTCTTCCTAGCACTCAGGTTTCAGACAAATAGGAGAATGTTCTTTAGCAGAAATAGGCCATGAAAAATAGTTATTTTCTAGCAAGAATGCTAAGTGAAGACACCATAGGAAGGTTCTTTCTTCTCCAGGAGCAACATTCCCTGCCAGTACATACATCTGAGGGAGCTAATCTCCTACCCTAGAATAAAGAGAAGAAAAAAATAGCTGGAAATACATTTCCATATGACAGATTTCTAGAAGACCACCGATGCTTTTCTGGACAGTGGATGAATTCTCCTATAAATCTCTGATTACTTTACCATCACGACCTACCTCTTACTTTTATATTCTCCCTTCCAACCCTCCCCAACCCCCAATCCTCTGAGATTGTTATTATTTACCCCATTAAAAAAAAAGATGAACTTGAGATAAGGAAGATTAAGAAATGCTCAAAATTATTTCCTTGTTAGCATCATAACCAAGATTGAACCTAGGTCTGTGTGTCTGTAATGGAGTTTCTTTCTGTTCTATTACCCTGAATCCAAAGTAAAGAAAATAAAACATCTAATCAATCATTTAAAACAACTTTTAAACATGACCTTTAAAGAAATTTCCCCTTTCTTCACTATGGGATGTTTACAAAGAACATTTTCAGCTTTTCAGGAGGAATTCAGAGACTGTGTAGGAGACATTGGCTGCATTCATCCACCAACACAAAAGTACCAGAATCTGTTTCTAGGGGGAGAAAAGAGAACAAGAGGAGAAGGATTCAGAGGAGCAGCAGCCACTGAAATAACTCAATTTTTAAAAGTTATAAAATGATACATGCTCATTATACACATTTTGAAAAACAGAAAAGTATAAAGAACAAAACCATATCTAATGCCATGCTAAAATGTGGTGGGCATTTCTTATTTGTCTGCCCAGCCTCTTATCCTTACTTTTCCCTGCTGCCTTAGGAAACTGAGTCTTCATTTTTTCTGGTAATCCCTTTTCCTGCTCCAACTTTATGGTTTCCATAGTAGTTTCCATTTGGTCCCATGATTAGGCTCACGCTGTCCCACTTCCCCTCCAGGCCACAGATGATTGGTCCAGGAGGAGCACCTGCTCCAAGATGAGCTAATCAGAGCCCTTCTCTTGGGTTTTTAAATATGAGGCCTGGAAGAGCATCTGTCTTTCTCCAGCAGTGGTACGTATGAGATGAAAAGAATACATATTAAAAATACTCAATACTCCTATTTCGATAAGGCGGTGAAAATCAATTTCTAGTGATCAGTAATAAACATGCCTGCCTGGGTGGAAATCCCTTGCTTTAACTCTTTACCAGCTGTGTGGCTTGGGTCAATCATTTCACATCTGGTGCCGTAGTTTTTTCATCCATGAAACGGCATGGTTCTGAGGATTAAATTAATGAATGCAAAGTGCTTAGATGATTGTTGGGTACACAGTAAGCACTATATAAAAGTTGGTAGCTACATAAATAGAGTTGGTACTATATAAATGCTGGTAGCAGCAACCATAGCAGTTGCAATGATTACATAGTACTACATGCAGAGAGATGTAGACACCAGAGTGGGGCAGAGACCTGGTGGCAGCCATGTTTCCTGCTTCCAGTTTGTTTCTAAGATCTGCTACAAATTTGTTTTTCCCGGGGCTTGTTTTTTTAAAACTGTTCTGGGATTCTGTGAGTCAAATATTCCATTTTAATCAAATCTGGTTGACTTGAGTTTCTTACACTTGCCATCAAGAATGCAAAAACTAAATATATTGGCACGTGACATGTTTAATATAAATGTTACTCACAAAAGTAATATAACAAATACTGTCCATTAATTAAAAATAGTGAAGTTTAACATTTTGACATTTTTGCTTCAGATTTTTATTTTTATAGCTATCATTACATAAATGTGACAGATATCATTGAAGCCTCCTTTGAACCACTCACCAGTCTCATTTTCCTCCTCCTCCCCAGAGAAAACTATCTTGGCAAATATCCTTCACTTCCATAATTTTATACATTTACTACATAAGCATGTATCAATAGATAATATATGGTATTAAAATGCATTAGTGGTATATTATGTGGTGCTTATCTTTCTGTGACTTGCTTTTGAAATTCAACATACTTATAAATTGAGTTATTTCACTGTTAAATGTTGAATTTTTCAGTATTTGAATATAACATGTCTATTTCTCTCCTGATGAACACTTAGGTATTTTATTTATTTATGCATTTATTTATTTTGCTCTCACAGATCACTAACATATTTGTTACTGTCTTCTTGTGTGCATGTGTGTGAGCATTTCTTTGAAGTACATCCTTTAGAGAAGTGGGGTTCCTGGGTGGCAAGGTTTGGGGGTGTTTTTAGCATTACAAGCTGCTGTTAAATTGCCAAATATACATTTATCAGTAGTGTGTGCATGGTCCCTCCAACATTTGATATTGTCATTTTAAAAAAGTGCCAACATTTGGGTGAAAAATGTTATTTTATAGTTGTTTCAACTACATCTGCTTGATAAATGAAAAAGTGAGAAAATTTTCATGTTTTCTTTGATGATCATTCATATTCCTTTTTTGTGAATTGAATACTTGCAATTTTTGTTAATTTTTCTATTGAGTTATTTGCTTTTTCCTTATTGAGTACTAAACATTCTTTGTATACTCTAATACTAATCAGTTGTCAGCTAAAGGCATTCTTCCAGGCAGTATCCTGTCTTTCACATTTTTTTCTGGTTTCTTTAGTTATATAGAAACTTAAATTTACTTTTAGTCAGAATCACAATGTTTCTTTATGACAGGTGCTTTTTGATGTCTTACTTAAGAAAAAATTTAATATCATTGAGTTATAAATATATTACTTATATTTTCTTCTTGTTAAAGTTTTGATTTTTGTTTTTAGGTTTATACATTTATTTCACCTATCTTATTTTTCTTGTATAAAGTAAGGATTTACACTACTTTATTTATACTACTTTTATTTTTCTTCTTATAGTAATATCATTTGTAGCTACACACTTTAATGAATAGCCCATCCTCTTAAGAAATAGTCCATCCTTCCCTCACCACTTGGTAATGTCAGTTGTTGTCAGTATCCATGTACATGTGACTGTTTTTTGGTTTTCCATTCCATCCCATTCCATCCCATCCTGTCCCATTTTTGTCTATTGCAGGGCCATTCTTAATTGCTGTAGTTTAAATAGCATATCTTATGGGAACATACCTGCAGTGGTTTTAAAACTTATCTGTCAATTCTTTGACACATCTCCTTTTAAGAGGTCTGATTTCCATCTCTTGATTCTGGAAAGGCTTTACTGACTATTTATAACTGATAAGATGTGGTGGAAGTGACGTTGTGAGTCTTTTGAGGCTAGATCATAAAATGTGATACACTTCCCTGTGGCTATCCCAGGACACTTGCTTTTGGCATCCAGCAACCATGCTGTGACAGAGCCAAGCAGCCAGCCATGTGGAGGGACCAAGTACAGGTGTTGCAAACAGCAGCCCAACTTAGATCCGAGCCACCAGCCAGCATCAACTGCCATACAGGTGAGTGAATGAGCCTTCAGGAGATGCCAGCCTGGAACCGTGCTTCTAATTTCTCTTGCTGATGCCTCTTGCAGCAGAGAGGAGAAGTTTCTGCTAAGGTCTGTCCAAGGTGTAGGTTTGGAACAAAATAGATTGTTTTTACACACAACTGAGAGTTGAGGTCGTTGTTACACAGCAATGTACATTGAAAGTTTCCTCTCCTTACTCTTCACAGTTGTCTTTGCAGTTCTTGGATCTTTCTCCTTCAGTATGAATTTTAGCATCTCTTTGTCAACTCCAAGAAAATCCCTGTTGGGATTTAATTTTAATTGGATTGAATTTATGGATTAACACAGAGAGGTTTGAATTTTGAATGGGGTTACTTTTCTGACTTATAAATGTCTTGTTTTTATATCTTTCCATGATTTTTATTATATTTTCTCCACAAGTCATGTACATTTTAATAGCTTCATTTCTTAGTAATAGAGTATTTTGAATTTCTTTAATAGAATTTTCTAATTGGTTAGTGCTGGTATAGCAATGTTATTTATTTATTTTTATTTTGAATTTCTATCAAGAAATCTTGCTAAATATCTTTTTAGTTCTAGTAGTTTAGTTTTTCCTGTCTAATTCTTAGGATGATATATAATTTGTATGTAAAGCAATTTTTCCTTTTTATTTCTTTTAACTCTTATTTCCATTTCTCCATCTACTTCATGAACTAAGACCTCGAGAATAATGGAATAAAAGTGATAATATAAGACATACCTGTTTTTTTCCTTACTTTAAAAGCAATGTTTCTAATATTTCACAATTAAGTACTGAATTTTATAGTAGGTTTTTAGAAATCACTTTATATCAGGTTAAAACATTTCTTCCTATTCCTAGTTCCCTAAGATTCTGTCATGAAAGAGAATTAAATTTTATAAATGTTTTACTGTATCATTTGAAACTACTGTTTTCTACTATTGAACCATCCTTGCATTTCAAGGATAAAAGTCTTGGTGGTCATGCTATCCTTTTCTGCTCTATAGGGTCACAAGAGCCATTGGAGGACTAAAAGACTATTTATAATATCTCAGTTAGTTGGGATATAGATAACATTTGATGAAGCAATCACCAGTGGATTGCTGATTCTTTTTGATTCTCCCTTTAAATCTAAATCACATAGGTGGTATTGAGAACTTCTATGAGGAGTACATAATGTTTGCTTGTTATCTCTTTTTGTGAGTTAAAATGTATCAGTGGGTTCAGTCAGATATGGCCAACTCACTTCAACCTTTTATAAGGTTTCCTTCCTTTTCATCTAATAGTTTAATTGGCCATTGATAATTGCCCAGATCCGTCCTTTTATTATATGTTGCAAAGTGGTGATGTGCTAGCTTTGTTTCTTCATTTATAACCTTGAATTCTTCAGAGAAGAGCTTTTCTTCTCCTCTCTTTCCCTCTTTTTCTTTTAAACTTGTCCTGAGGTAGAATTCACATCAGGAAAGGCGGTGGGTGGGGGGAAAATATTTAATTTTTCTCCTTTTTAATTTCCAGTTTCCAAAATCATGAGCTACTTTCCCTAGCATCCTCCAGGGGTGACTGTCTAGTCTGTTCCAAATGCTTTAACAAAATGCCAGAGATTGGTGGCTTATAAACAACAGAAACTTACTGCTCATAGTTCTGGTGGCTGAAACACTGAAATCCGGGCACCAGCATGATTGGTTGAAGGCCATCTCTGGAACTCAGACTTCTCGTTGTATCCTCACAGATGGAAGGGACTAGGGAGCTCTTCGGGGTGTCTTTTATGAGAACACTAATCCTGTTCATGTGACTTACGTAGCTCCCAAAGATCCCACCTTCTAATACTTTAATACACATTGGGTACTAGCATTGCAATATATAAACCTTGGGAGGATACAAACATTCAAACCAGAGCAATGACAATTTTTTAAAAAGAACATCAGTGTAAACATAGGCATTCTAACAT
Source organism: Smutsia gigantea (assembly GCA_032199065.1). NCBI lineage: Eukaryota > Metazoa > Chordata > Mammalia > Pholidota > Manidae > Smutsia > Smutsia gigantea. The sequence continues at coordinate 431,449 of JAVSCE010008742.1, read as the reverse complement.
GATTGCTGCATTTCAATCAATGATAGCTATTATTATTTTTATGCTCAAAATTGCTCCATTTTTGGCCAATGGAGGTTCCTTCGAGTTGGCTTTTGCATCCTTTTGATGTGGTATCAGATGTCTTGGTGACTCATGCTTTCCTGCTTGGTCTCTGGCTCATCTTGAACATTTCCTGTGCTAGATCTGCAATCAGCCATTCCTCTGAGGAGCAAGGGCTTCCTATCAATGAGAAAAGGTATTTTGAGGCCAGAGTCTGGACACTGGGGGGTTCTTAGTAGTGGGTTGGTCATTATGCACAGACTTTTTCTGCAGAGAATTGTAGGAAAAACATATTTTAAGAACAAATACATTATGAGTTGATATTGATGATATAAATGCTCACAAAAAATATTTCTTTGTGGTTCTTTTTGAACTTAGGCTATATCCATTTAAACTCATGGTCAAACCATTGTATTTTAAAGTCACTTGAAATAATGTTTCTTGACAATGTTGAATTTTACAGTTTAGGTTCCTTTTTTCTCATTTAGCTTTCAATTTTGAAGTACTTTTAAAATTCTGATTTAAATTTTACATTGTTTTCATGGTTCCAGAGGCATGTTTGAAAAACAAGATATATTCAGGGAAGTCTAGCTTTTACTCCAACCCTCTACCCTGTATTTCCCCTGTCTCTACATGGCACCTGAAGAAAAAATACAGGGACTTCTCTGCCTGTATTTTAAAATGTATAAGCAAATTCACTTCCACAGACATTCCTTTCTTAAATAAAAGGTAATTTACTCTACATACTTTTCTGTTCCTTATATTTTTGAAATTAATATTTTTCTGATGGTCACTCTATAGCTGCATATAGATATATTTTATTCCTTTTTATAACTGCATAGTAGTTTATCCAACTAGCTATTTACTGGTGTTGTTTCTAGTTTTTTGCTATTATAAACAAAGCTTCAGTGACTTGTTCATATCTTATCATTTAATTTCTTGCCAGCCTATCTTTGGGGTTTCTGAGTAAAAGGGTAAATGCATGTAACTTTGATAGACATAAAAAATTTCTCACCATAGGGTTTGTACGATCTGAAAACTCTACCAACAAGTACCAAAGCCCCCTTTTTAAACTAACCAATACAGTAGGTATGTGTGTATGTATACATATGTATGTATATAGTCAAATTTCATAAGTCTGAAATTCTATTTAGCTGTGAACATAATAGGTGTGAACTTCTATTCAGCTATAGTTTTACTTTTCATTTTTCTTTTATTAGCAAGAGTGAGCACTTTTTCATACATTTAAGAGTAATTGTGTTTCCTTTTCTGTGAACTCCTGTATCTTTTGTTCTTTTTTCTGTAAGATTGTTGGGTGTTCTTTCTCAATTTATAGAAACCTTTAATATATTCAGGTTGTTAACTTTATTGTAACATAGGTTGTAAATATTTTCCTCGTTTGTCATTTGCTTTTTTTTTAACTTTATTTTTTTGACATGTAGTTAAAAAAAATCATTTTGCTGTCTGTTCTTTAGATTGTTCCCCTCATCACGCTCTCATTCCAACCTTCTGACCTCAACAATCACTGGTAAAGAGATACATTTAAAATGCTGAGTTCTAGAAAAGGCAAAGGAGAGACCAACCTTTAGAGGGGCAGTGGGGGTATGGGGGTTCTTTGTGACCACAATCTTCAGGTCCAGAAAGAAACCTCCTTTCTCATGAATATTTGGGAGGGAGCTCTGGAGAATCCAAGTTGCTGGAATTATCTGAGTTGTGGAAAGAACAGTGGCCTGATGCCAGAGGTTCAGGTTTGAATCCATTTTTGTCAATTCTTGGCTGTGGGACTTGGGTGAGCTGACTTACTGAGACCCTTTTTACATCAGTGGTAAAAGATGTAACAGCACCTTGCATTTAGTTAGCCCTATTTGCTAACTGAAGGTGAATTAAGCCCCTTTTCCACAGAATGAGTGGAGGAATTTTAACATTTTTCTGGTCGTCTTTTTTTCTACTTATTGAGGGCAACTAATTTCCTCTTCTGGTCATTCTTTTCCAGCAAGTTATGTTTTCGTTTTGTTGAAGCCCTTCACTTTCCATCAGTTCCCACACCTCCCATCAGCTGCCAGGCTTGATATTTCATATCTGAGTTACAAGTACCTTAGCTAGGTTGGGAATGCCTCCATGCTTTCCTCTGAGACCATTGCTGTGAAATTTGATGGTCCCATCATCTCAAATTTTCCTCCAAATCTTAGATTTTGTGCCTTAGATTGTCTGATTGTCCAATTTGTGTCTTCAGTTTTAATATAGGGACATGTAAGCTAAAAAAAAAGGTAAATAGCAAATATGCTCAGGAATATTTTGCAATATGTGACTGAGTCCATCTGTCTTGCATATATGTGGTCAGTCCTTTTAGCTCTATATCCAAAATAAGTCCTCCATCCAACCACTTCTCCCCAATGCCACCTTCTTAGTCCAAGCCACCAAAGTCTCCTGCCTGTATTACGGCAAGAGCTTCCTCATTCTCTTCACCTCTTGCCCACCTGCAACCCAGTCCCCTCCAGAAGCTAACACAAATAGGTCACTGCCTGATTGGAAACAACCCAATGGCTTCTTGTTGCACTTAGATAGAAATCCAAACTCCTTACTGAATCTGCGAGAACTTGTATGATCTGAACTACTTCATGGGCTTCCAATCTCCAACTTTCTTTGGGCCTCCTACCATCCTGTCTTTCTTCTCATCCCTCAAACGAGCCAGGTTCTTCCTGCATTAGGGTCTTTGCACTGGCAGTTTGCTCTGCTTGAGATGTTCTTCATCGAGCATCTCTTATTCCTGATTTTGCTTAAATGTCAGCATCTTAGAGGACTTTCCTGACTATACTATCAAAAGCAACTCCATGACTCCAGCCTCTCTATCGTATCACTCAGTGTTATGTTCATCATAGCACTTATCTCTGGCATCTTATGTAACGTGGCAGCTTGTTCACAGCTCTCTCCTTGGCACCTAGAACGCTGCAGAGCATATTGTAGATGGATAATACACATTTGTTGAATGAATGAATAAAGGAAAAGTGTACTTGTATCCATGGTGTGGATGCACCTGGACATTCAGCACCAGAGGACGCCCAGTAATACCTGACATCTTTGTTGAGTGGAAATCCCACACATCGACCTAATGGTCCTTTCTGTTCACCTTGCCTTTATATTTATTGCCTTATCTGAACCTCACAAGTGAGTCATCCAGAGCAGCTAATGGGTGTTCCATTTTACAGATGAAGACACTGTGCTAAACCATTTGCTAAATGTTACCCTGTGGTTGAGACAGGCCTCGAGCTGCTGTTCTTGACTTGCAGTGTAACAGTTTCTTTGAGTTCCTTCCTGCCTGCTCTGAACTGCAGGCAGGGCAAGTGAAGATTAAACAAAATGAGTGGTTTCTACAGAGCATGTTACCTGAGGAGTAAGTTTTCCAGAGGCTTAAGATAAAATTAAGTGCAAATACCAAGTCCAAATTGAGACTGGAACAGAGAGGAAAGCAAAAAGCTCATTTCAAAGAATATATACACATATATATACTCTTTTTTTTTTTTTAATGCCACAGTTAGAAGAAGGAGGGAGACAGGCTGCCAAGACTTGGCATAACAGTATTTCAAAAGCTGCCTCCTGGAGCTATTTCTTTAACTTTGGCTGCTTGATTTTTAGGAGGTGGCAATTGGGAAATTGGGGTTCCAATAGCATAGGGTCTTGTTTTCTTTTCAATAAGTCATTTCGAGTTAAATTTAGGGAGAATCGGGACTTTGTGAGATCTGTTTATTGATTCTACCCTTTCAGCTTAGGGTGGAATAAAGATGACAAGGCCACTGATGGGAAACGGATTTCTCTGCTTGGGAAGGAAGGTGAGCAGGACACCGGTGGCCCAGGAAATGGGCCCCTGCTGGCTCTGCCTGAGAACACTCTTCTCAAACCCTTTATCTGCCTTTGTTCTAAGCTCCCTGGCTGTTCTGGCTTCATCACAGCTCAACTATGGAGAACACAAAACAAAACTTAAATCTGCATCCAACATTCTTATACACAATGAATATTTGGGAACAAAAGGGGTAGAAACCCATGCAGCTGGCAGGTAAACCCGTATCCTTGGAATGGCCGGTGGAACTAACTTCTCCACGGAAAGGCCGGCTTTCCCCTCTGTGGACAGTGGAGTTGAAGAAAGCATTTTCTGTGCACTCTGTCATTGTATGTGTTCCTTTTCAAGTATTTATCTCTATAGCCATTGGAACTGGAAACAAAACCACTCATTCCTTCTCTACCTACCCCCCGAACCCAAGGAGATATCTTCAGCTTTCTGACTAATTTTACTTTTAATGAAATATTGAATGCCATTTTCTCTAATTATTTCTTATGGAATGCACTCCTTAAGTCCCCCCTTTTCAAATAAAAAGAATAAAACCGACCATGTAATAGGACAATGGTTCTATCACTACTGATAATTACACATTTTGTTCTCCTTGTAATTGCCCTGGTTTGAACTGTGCTTATTTTAGCAGAAAGTGTTCATTATTTTATCAACAACTGGCAGACCCCGCTGGTATTTACTGACTTTTCTTTAACCAAAACAAGGATTATAGCTCCTATCCATGGCTCAGCTGCTAAATCTTTGCTAAGAAATTTGGGAACCCCTTTTGAATGAAACACTGTACAAAGCTTTAAGCACTCCTTGCAACTGAGTTGTATTAAATGATAGACAAAAAAAGCCCTCTGAAGAATTGGTGCTTAATTACAACTTAATTAGCATAATTATGCATGCTAATAGCATCTCAAATGAATAGCAGTTGTCAGGAGGTTGGGACCATCTGTAAGAATGTCGGATTAATACATCATTTTTTATTTCTAACAACGCTGTAACTCTTTCCCTGAAAGTGATTTTCATTAATCAAGTTCATTTTTATTATATAGAAAATTTGGCATTTTTCATTATGGGCCATTATCTGTTTCCCCATGCAGCCCTAATACAATACTAATGAGCCCCCGTGTGGCTGGTCCACACTGACAATGGTGGTACAGGTGTATTATTATAATTGTTACAAACAGCACATTGTACCCCTGGAGTAGCGGAGTTCTAATCTCCCAGCATCCGCGTTTCCACTTGGTCCCTCCCCAGAGCCTAGTACAATTTTCAGAGCTTTATGAAAAACATACATGTTTGTGGTTACAAAGACGCTATTTAAAGAGAAAGAGGCCCACGATTACCTGCGGCCAGGATGGTGTTTTGCTGAGAATCCCTTTTGTGGAAACAGAAAGATTTGGGGGCATAGAGGAGGCTGGCCCCTCAGCCAACCCCGCTCTGGGGAGGAGGGCGGCGGCCGGCTGGTCGGTCCCTGCAGCAAGCTTCCCTTTCTTCAGCATCACTCATTGCTAAACAGGGTCATAAAACCGCAGGGGGGCCATGTGTCTTCACGGTTTCTAGCCCCAAGAAGCACCCCAAATGGCAGTCTGGAAACTCACATCTGGATCCACGCACACGCGCTGCAGCAGGCCCGGTAAATACATACAGCGGCTGTCTTGCCTCTAAGCTGCCTTTTACTTTGAATTCTGGCTTTTGATGGTTTTGAGGGTTTATCTGTGCACTACCTCCACACCCAAAAAACCTCTGCTGGCCCCCTCCCCCGATGCACATCCACACAAGCTCTTCTTACTCCGTTATTTTCAGAGAAGCCTCATCTGTCCCTGCGCCAAAACCCCCGTTTTGCGGCGCAGCGTTGCTGCCCGGGGCGCCCTGCAAAGGGCAGGAGGGCCTCTGGCACTCTGCACCCATTGGCGCATCAGACTCATCCGCGCTGTGCAAATGCGAAACAAAATGGCTACAGCTTCACTCCACACCTCAGTTCGGGGGAGTAGAAGCAAGCCGCTGGCCGCGTAGAGGAGTCCCACTGCCCAGAGGTGAATAAAGACCCTCTTTTTCACATCATAAGCAATATGGGAGCCGGGAGGGGGCTCTGTGTGGGGCCAGGGATATGTGTTTATACCTCGCACCTGCAGAGGGGCAAATGGGCTGTGCAAGAGAGGGTCTCCTGGGCTGGAGTGGTCTGAGAGGATGGGCAGGAACCAGGCAAAGGGGAGCATATCAGACATTGGACTGGTCACTCGGCCAGGGAGGTCTGCTGTGTGTGAAACATGCAGGCTGTGGTGCAGGGGTATGGCATGTGACATTTATACTAAAACAATTGCTTGTTGTTTATGTGTTTTTTCTAATTTACTAAGTCTGGCAGTCCTACTCTGGAGCCAGACTGCCAGGCCTTGGACCCTGGCCCTGCTCTCACAAGCTATGTGATGCTGGGCAGCTTACTGAGCCTCTCTGTTGCCTTGTCTCCCCTGTAAAATAGCAGGCAGTGCTACCGACCTTGGAAGGGTGCTGGGAGGAGTAAATGATTTTTAAAAGGTCAAGTACCTAGAATAGTATCTGGCAATAAGCACTCACAAAGTGATACATATTAATATTATCTCCCTGGAAATGGGGGCCAGTTGGTGGCCTTTGTTCCGTTTCCAAGTTTATTGCATTTCTGATTGCCTATTTGTCTGTATCTCTATAGTGTTAGACACTGAACATTTTTAAAACCAAAAGGTTTCACAAGCCCTTGAGGCTGGTTGATGTTTGCTAAGGTCCCGAGATCAGGTGCAAGCTGCCGTTTGCAGTTTATGGGATTGAAATGTGAAACACAGGGCAGCTGTTGCAGGCGGGGCTGGTGGGGTCAGAGGCAGTTCAGAGCCATGGTTCCAAGTCGGGCTTCAGAGCTCAAGGGGTCTGGCTTCCCAAGCCCCCAGTTACGAGCGGTGGGATCTCCCACAGGCTCTTTGGGGTGACTGCCTGTGTTCTCATAGGCAAACAATTATTCATGGTCTCTGCCTCTCCGGGCTGCTGGGAAGACCAACTGAGATATGTGTGGATTGCCTAAAGCAGTGCCTGCAGTGTAGACACTCCTCCACCTCCACCATCACCCTTTCCCACCAAGACCCCAGTCTGGTAGGAAATAGCCTTGGGTCTGGGTTCCTGTTCCTGGTCTGCCACATACTACCTGTGTGACTTTAAACAAGTTTATCAACCTCTGTGCCTTGATTTCCTCCTCTGTAAATACGGCCATGGTAGTACTGACACCACTGGGTGGCGATCAGATGTATTGTTTGCAAAGGACTTCGGGTTGCGCCTAGCACTTCATTAGTGATCAGCATAAGCTCTGCGGATTCCTTATCTCAAGCAAAGTCTCCCATGGCCGGACTGAATCCCTGGGCCAGGTGGCATCTCTGTGGAGCTTGCCTGGCTTGCCAGAGCCAGCCGCTGCTGGGAGGTGCGCTCTGTCCACCACAGCTCCAGTCAGCCCAGAACAAAAAAGCACCAGGCAGTCCTTTGCTGGGTTGGTTGGTGGGTGGGGGGGTGCGGGGTTCTTCTGAAGGTCAGAGGCAGTCTGCTTTTGTTGTTGTTTTTTGTTGTTTATGAAGAAGCAGGCCTGCTCTGTGCTCAAGTATGTGCATGTGCACACACACGTGTTTACACACACATGGCCACTGGCCTGTAGGGGTCCACATCTACTTTTTGCTCCTTCTGCATCTGCAAGGTCACTTTGAAGAATACAGGCAGGCCCTAAAGGAAGACACCCCGTGTACACCCAAGAAGGGAGAGACTTTGTATTTTCCTGTTAAAATAGTTGAGAGTAAACCCATTGACAAAACTATGAGACCCCTATTAAGTGCTTGCTATTCACAGCATCATGCATCCAGAGAGCCATGGATACTTTTAGCAGATGTTTAATGAATCACTTTTCTCGACAAAGGGAGAGAGTCACCCAGGGGGACTCTGAGGAGGCTGGGGACCTGGTCCTCAGCAGAGCTTTCAACTGAGAGGAGGAGACAGATAGTACATGACAGCTACGGAGGCAGGAGGGAGAGTTGGGAGTGGAGGAAGCTGGGAAAAGATGTCAGGCTGAAGGGGAAGTTGAGATGGGAGGTTTCTGCTGGTTTTGTATACAGGCACTGTGATTAATGGGGTGCCGTAAAATCCTGTCTCTGATTTTAAAATGTCCATCATGCACAAGTGAGCCATTTACTACTAGACCTGTATATGAGACTGTTTATTCAGTGCTGATTTGATAAACAGAAGACTAAAAGCAACCAGAATGTTCATTAATAAAAGAATGGTAAATAAATGATTGCGTATTTAAACAATGGGATATTATGAACTCATGAAAAAAGAATAAAGTGGATCTCTATACAGTGACATGGAAAGATCTCAAAGCTCTTTTGTTGAGTGAAAAATACTGAAACGATATAATGAGTTTGGAATGTTCCCCTTGGTGAAAAGAAAATGGAGATATACACACAGGCCTGGAGCAAAATATGGTGAATAGTGTTTGCATCTAAAAACAGGGCCTGGGTTCAGGAGTTTGATGGAAACTTAACTTCTTTGTGTATACTATTGTTTCTGTTTTTTCCCAAATGTGTACATTAACTTTTCAGGTGAAGAAGGAGAAGAACAGGAAAAGAAACTCCTATGCAGTGAGGCACAGAGAAGGCTGCAGGAGAGCAGGCTACATGCCTGGGGGCTGTGGGGAGGGGGCACATTTACATTCTTTCAGCCTGACAGTGTCCTTCCACATCCCTTTTAGAAGATCCCAGAACTTATCCAATCCTGTAGCTGGTAGAACAACCTCACTGTTAATTTCCTCATATCATTTGGTCCCATGGGAATATTGACAGAGCTTCATTTGAATGAAATTTGTCTTGTTCCTGGAACTGAAGTAGTTTGGGGTAGAATACAGTGGAAATAGTCATACTCGTTAGAACCAAGAAACATTTCTTCTTATGAAGCCCCAATCAGAAGAACTGAGCTATTCACGATCAGCTTGCATGAACAATAATCCTGCATTGCCACCCTGCAGACATTGGGTCCAGGAAGCGTGCGTTCTTCTTCAGAACTGCTGGAAGAGTGAACTGCTGAGACTGGGCCACGGTGCCTGCTGTTTGGGGTGAGTCACCTTTTCTGTCCAGCCTCCAGTTCCTCATTTGTGAAAGGGAGGGCTTCCCCTCCTCACTGCCGGGACCTTTCCATTCTAATCTCCCATGGTTTTGTGGAACTTAATGAAGAACAGAGAAGAGAGACAGGAGAGAATTCTTTCAGCCTGTGTACGTCAAGATGGTACTGCTGACATTTGCTGGTTGTATCTTCTCGAACCATATTTTGGTTTAAATATTAGGATCATTTAAAAAACAACAATAGCACTGAGTTCAACAGCTATTCTAGGATATCCCCCTCCCCCCTGTTTGTTATGAATGCCCCGCTGCCCACTCCCACCCTTGTGTGTGACTCATGTGGATGTACTTGCTCTGAGACCCAGCTCCACTGCCCATACTGGTTCTGGTACTGGCCCTAAGTCCTGCAGAGGAGCATTAATCTCCTTTGGGATCAATGACCTCATTCTACTTTTCTCACAGTGCTCTCTGGCCCCGGTCACCAGGCCTCCCAAGGGTTATGATCTTCTAATTCCAAAGCCAAAAACTTCTCTAGCTCGTGCTTCCTAACTGTATATAATGTTACTTAAAAAAAAAGAAAGAAAAAAAATTCTTTAAAATGCTTGGAGAAAACCGGGGTGGGAGTTGGTGGGGGAGTGGCGGGTGCTATTCATTAGAATTCCTATAGAGTAATCAAGTCTTTTCATTCCAAAGGGTGTTATTGCCTGGGAATTAATATTAGATCTGATTTTGAAATAAGCCTAATGATGATGACTTTTGGGGGGGTATATATATATATATATTTTTGCTGTATTTGCATAAAGCCCTTTTCTCAGCTTGGCATATGGAAGTTAAAAATATAAGTTCTGTCCTTAAGATTTTTATTGGCTTATTATCTGGTAGAAAAAGTAATCATTTGCAGGGACCCCAATTAGGGAGGCTAACTTAATGTCCTTTGAAATGTTGCTTTTGAAATTAAATGGCCTTCCAGCACGGAAGGCCAAGGGCCAGTCGGTGCTGGGAGGGCTCAGAAGCGCTGGCTGGCTGGAGGCTTTGGGGCTTCCCTGGGAGGCTGGTACTGGATGCCGTAGAGTGGTCAGCGTGATGTGCATACATTTTTCACAGGCCTTTCTCTCTGTCTCTGAGCCACAGCATCACCTGTAATGTAGTATCTTCTAATGCCCCATCACTATAACAGGATGAAGTTAGCATACACCTACTATGGTGTTGTATCCTGTATTCATTATCTATTTCTATGTAACAGATCACCCCAGAATGTAGTTACTTAAAATAACAAACATTGATTATCTCACTTTCTGTGGGTCAGGAATTTGGGAGTGACTTACCAGGTGGTTCTGGTTCAAGGTCTCTCTTGACCCTTGTTTTCCTTCCTTCATCTTGATGCAGTTTCTCTCTGCTTGCAATGCTTCCCCTCAGCTTGCCTTTATCAGGTGGCAAACTCCTATATATCTTGTAAAACCCTGATTAAATAACCCATCCTCTTATTTTTCCCCTTGATCTCCTCAGAAATTGGCTTCTACCACTAGAATCCAATGAGTTTTGGTCATTCCTCTATTAAAATGAGATCCTCTGATTTTTTTTTAATGTGTGTGTACGTGATGTCCAGACCTGAGGTGTCCAATATATAAACAATAGACTTATGTGGCTATTTGAATATAATTTAAATTAATTAAAATCAAATAAAATCATAAATTCAGTTCCTTTGTCACATGAACCACATTTGAAATGTACTAGCTACATGTGGCTGGTGGCTACTATATTGGATGGCACAGGTAGAGAACTTTTCCATCAGTGCTAGTCTAGAGTGTTAGCTCTTCCAAATCTCAGAGTCCTGTCCTCTTCTTCAAAAAAACAAAAATTTTTTCTGGTCTAAAGCAGTAAGTATATGACTCATCACCTTTGTATTGCCTGGGTCTGACATTGTGTCTGGTTGAATAAACTGGGAAGCTGGTTTCTGGAGGGTCTCAGAGACTTATCTGACACATTGAGTTCCCACTCTATGTCAAATCTGAGTGATCACTGGTACTGAATGAAAAAGGGATGGTGTGGCAGTCAGTATTTAATTGATTAGCTCAGTCTCTATTTACAAGACCCTTATCAAGTGTCACCTTCGAGCCAGAGGTGGCAACATGACACAGTGGCCATTGGGAGATGTAGGTATTATGGAGTTCTTTTGCTTTTCCAATATTGGTGTTGTCACAATGAACTTTTATGCTAGGTGAGAAGGTGTTACCCTTTTTCATCCCTATTGGAGTATAGGTCTGATGGGTGGGGCCACAGCAGCTCTTTTGTGGCCATGAGGTGATGCAGGAACATGCAGAAATGACAAAGCAAGTTATAGAGAAAGGTGGGGCATAATGTTGTGGAGTCTCTGCACCAGTCCTGGACCACATTTCTCCAGGTTTCTTGTGTGAGGAAAAAGTACAACCCTGATTTTGAAGGCATGATTGGGTTCAATTACTTGTAGCCAAATGCAATTCCAACTAACACATATAGAATGGATAGAAGCCCCAATCCCTTCTAATCAAAAGTAAGGAGGATTCTTCTCCAAAGCTTAGTGCTTCGGCCCTCCTGCCACTGAGAACACAGCAGCTAAAGGTAACATTTTTGACCAGACTGTTGAGTACAGACCTGGAAACGGGGCTCACTGGGAGCCCTGGGACAGAGTCCTCCCCAGGCTTGGCAAATGCGGTGCTCTACCTGGTTGCTCCCCTCTCAAAGCCTTAGAGGAGCTCTCAGGGGTGGCATCACCGGGCTGTTTCCTGAAGAGCACCCCAGAGTGCCTGTACCCAGGCTGACCAGCGAGACCTGCCACTGGCGAAACATACCATCACCTAAGGGCCAGGCCAGCTCTGGACACTGGACCGTCCTCTTCTAGTCACAGCCTGCTGCAAGGCCTAGAAATGAGTGGAGAAGGTTTTGGGATGACTTTGGAGTCCTTCATTTTGCACATTCATCACATCATACTTTTAACTTAGAGCAGGACAGGGATAATCCTTTATTCTGCCTGAACACAGTGAAGTTTGTCAATAGGTGAGGATTCCAAATAGAGCATTGCTTTTATCTCAGCCAGATCTCCTGTGCTTCATGTTTTAATATGTCAGTTAAGTATTTAAGTACGTGGAAGGGATGCTGAATGGTGTATATATCATCCAGGGGAATGAAACCACTTGTTGATACCGAACGGAAAGGGCAAACTTAGCTATAACTGTCCAACGACATTCCTAGTCACGCTTTCTTTTTTGGCCACTAGTTGACAAGGCTTTGAACCTTTAATTGGCCCCCCAACAGTAGAGTGACAGCAAGCTAGGTTTCAATCAACGTACTCATGATTTGCCAGTATTTTGAGCAATAAATTGCTAGCTAATAAATTTCCCGTAGCTTCCTTTGTAAATGCCAGCTAAAGGCCTAAACATTCCGTGTAGATTTAATTACACATTTAGCGTTCCTGTAATTTTGAATTAATTACATGCCAAACAGATTTATGTTCTATGTACTTAATAAACCTCGGTAAGTGCCCTTTTAGCAATCAATTGGTATTTAGGACCCGGTTTGTTTTTTAAAAATAATGGTTCACGTCGCTGGGTCTTGTTGTTCCTTCCATATGTTTGGGTGTTGATAGAATTAGAGGCACCAGATGTTGATACTGAAATGAAAACAGAGTCACTGGTGGATAGCGGGGTTCGGGGGAGTGGGGCGGGGAAGGGGGATGAGCTCATACTTGGTCGTCAGAGAGGCGGGTCGGGGTTTCGGCGGTGTGGTGGAGAGCACGTGCCGCGCCTCGGGGCAGGGGAGAGCTGAGCCGCCGGGAAGGACCAGTGTCCTTACTGCTTCCAGGAGGCTGGGTTGGCCCGCCAGCGGCCACCAAAGATTTTATTTTATTCTATTTTTGTTTTAAGGTGTGGCTTCTTACTGCACTCTTTCTCAGGACAATCTTCTTTCTAAGCTCATTGGGAATCTCGATTATATTTATTGGGAATTTACTCAATGCCCGGCAGCATTGTGCTAAATGTTCAGGCGTCTTGTTTCTATGATTTGTTTCTCTGATTTCCTGTAACAACCATCTGTGGAGGGGACATGGGGATCGGGGGATCTTTTTGTGCATCACAGATGAGGAAACTGAGGTCCAGAGGAAGTCACATTGCCGAGGTTTTGGTGCGAGTACAGGTTGGGGTGGGGATTCAGACTTGGTAGAATACACAGATATCTGTTGTTTTTTTATTTTTCAGATATCTGTTGTTTCTGACTAAACTTTTTACCTCAAGTTGGATATTTTTTAACCTCTTGCGTCAGCCTGCTCGCGCTGCTACAATGACTTACCTTAGACTGAGTGGCTCAAATAACAGACATTAATTTACTTACACTTCTGGAGGCTGGAAGTCTGAGATCAGGATGCCAGAACCCTCTCCCTGCTCACCCTTGGCCACCTCCTAGCTGTGTGCGTGCATGCTGGAGAGAGAGACAGCAAGCTCTGTGGTGTCTCTTCGAAGGGCACGGTTCCCATCATGGGGCCCCCCTGTCATGTCCTCATCTAAACCTGATCCCCTCCCAAAGGCCACACCTCCCCACACCATCACACTGAGACCTAGGGCTGCAATATATGAATTTTGGGCGGGATGGGGGCACACAATTCAGGCCAGAGCATCTCCTGAAATGCGTGATAACTCACTTGGGGAGGAAAAGCCCAGTCATTGACCTCTGGAATCTCTCAGGATTGCATGACATCCTGCTGGCAAACATTTCACGACGCGCCGCAGAGCCACCTCTCAGCGAGGCAGTCGCGGCCACATTTCATAAGACCCTTCAGGAGCAATCCTCCTTCGGTGCAGAACTGGAAGAGGCCGGCTCTGCCCTCTGTGCACAGAGATACAGGTTGCTCGGCTGGGGAATGCAGAGGCAGGTTGGGTTAGGCAAAAAGGGCAGCAGTGAAATGAAAAAGCTGCTCCTGGGCGTGGGATTGGAATTCTACATAAAATAGAGCCACAGAAGTCCTCCCTCCGCAGAGCCAGCGTCTGATTTCCCTTGTTGTCAGAGGTCGGGGAGGCCGGTTTACAAGCGTGGGATAAGGATGCTGTGCTATCACTAAACGTGTTCTTTTGGCTTTGAGTGGGTGAAAGTTGCTCAGGCGGATGGTGCCCGCCTGCCACTTGCGTTCTGACGGTTGTGCGTGGAATGTGCATGCAGCAGGGCCCCCCTTTCTGTGGTCACCTCCCGCCTTCTCTGATGCCAAGTTCGGAACTGAGTTACAGTAAATAAAGGAAGAAACTTGCCACTTTGCCTGCAATCTCTCTTATCTGGAAACTTCCCCAGGCCCGTGAAATTAAGCAGTGACGTAGTGTGGCTGTCCTTATTGCTAGATAATTGGCTACGTATCCGAGTGAAACAAAGGTGGTTACAGAACGGTAAAGTCAATTATCACTTATTAATGGTGGTTACAGAGCACAGCAGAGCAATTTATAAATTGAATTTTAAGATTGAATAGCTTTCTATTACATTTTTAAAGACAGGAGGCAGATATATAAAATAAAGCATGTGACCTTTATCTGATGACATGATGCATGTGTTTTTTGGAGATTCTTTTTAAATGAATTCTTTATTTGGCCCCCTTTATGATACACCTTACTTCCTTTGAATGAAATCTGCTAAATATGCTAATTATTTCCAATTTGATTTGGGTGAATGGGTACAACAACCATCAGTTGGGCCATAACATGCATTTCATCCACACACATGTGTGTCTTTAAACAGCAAAAAATACGTGTAGAAATGCATGAAAAGAGATGTAACAGAAAGCCAGTAGAAGGCCAGAGAAGTGTGAGCTGACCACACGGGACGTTTCATCTTAACAGGGCCTGAGATGGAAAAAGAGAGACTGCTGAAAAATAAGGGGAGGGGTCACTAATATCAGAGCTGTGTTTCATCAGACGATGCATTTTGAAGGCAGTTTTATCTTTAATAAAAGAATGTTAAACATGACACCACTGATTAGCTACCATCACATAATTTATGGAAGGCTGAATGAGTTTCTCCAATTCTTTCAGGATTATAAAGCTCCTTTTTAACACTTTGAGTAAATAAGTGGCCTAATAAGGTACCATCTGTGAGCTTAACAACACTTTGGTTCTTTCCATTCATTCGTGTTGTTGGCACATAACTCAGTTGTGGGAGATCTTGTTTCTTCCATGATTTCATTACTCATGAGACTCTCATTAATTTATATTCCGAGTCACACTTTCACCTCCTCACGAAGGAGCCAGAGGTGAGGGTGACCTCCGGGGGTCTTGTCCAATGCCCCTGCTTTGCTTGGGTGGTTTTGTTTTTACCACCCCGTGTCTTAGCTGGTTCTCACTAAACGTGCTACGCTTGACAGAACTGCCTGAAAGACCCAAAGTGGAGAGCCAGTGTCTCCTTTCAGCCCTTTTGAGTAGTCACTCACAGCTATTTGTGGCAGCACAAACCATTCTGCTATTTCACCCCCTTTCCCTAACACCCTTTCTGAGCCCTGGGGTTTGGGGCCCAGGGATGTTCTGTGTTTTGTGCAGATGTCGCCTCCAGCATGATAAATACAATGGGCGATGGCACAGCTGGAATTCTTGCAGACCCTCTGTTCAGCAAAGATTCCCTCCTGTCAGCTCCTCCTCTGCTAGGAAATCAGCAGCGAGCCCTGCCCTTCCCATGTTTCCATTGCTTTTTCCTTCGGCACATCTGATTTCCATTGCGGGGTCTCAGGGTAGAGCCCTGATGAGCTTGTCTTTTGGAGTTGGTCCTCACGCTGCTTATAAAATGAGTGTAAATCGTGCACACGATCCTAAACAGAATCCGCTGGCTGGAAATGGTGTGGGGAGAGAACACTGCGGTGGGGAGATGCGTATTTGAGAACTCGCTGAGTTGGAAGCCGTTTGCCAGATATTCTACATCAGTAGTGGGGGTCGTTGGGAGTTATCTTTCTAGCAGTGTTTCTGCTGAGAACTACTGGCCAGGCCATGTCTGGAAGACTCCTCTCTCTCCTAAAAAAAGACAGAAAACCCATCATTTCTCCAAGGCATCCCACTTCTAACTTCTCAGCCCACTCAGCACTGACTTGGAATTTTTGGCCCTCATCAAAGCTTTTGTACCTTTTTACATAATGGCTGGGCCCCTCTGCTCTGGGATTGGTTGAGTGACAATTTTCTGCATTGTGTCTGTGTTCCATGACTGGGTCAAGAGTATGTCCCTTAGAATAGGAAAAATAGCTTACGGATGAAAACAAAACCATCATTTAAAATCCCCACACAGTCGCCCCCGCCTGCTGAGGATGGGGCTGAACACTGCTCACAGCTACTCTGCTAGCATCGTGGAGTCACAGGGAGACAGACCCGCCCCCTCACCCTCTCCATTCCAGCTAAACTTCCTGCACTGCTTATAAATATTTAAAGCTACAGTCCACAATGTTTAAAGGCAGGGAAGTTGGGAAACCCAACCGTGCCTGCAATGCCTTCTGTGTCCTAGGGCTGGCCTCTTCCATCCTTCGGGGTAAGGTCAGCAGCACACAGCTCAGAAAGAGCCAGAGGTGAACCCTCTGAGCAGGTGCCCTTCCTAAGGAAAGCCACTGGCCCGCGTGAAGGACATGGACCTTTCCTCTTACGAGTCTCGGTCTGCTGAGTGTCAGCTGTGGGACAGTTGGCTGGAAGTAAAGATTTTGAAGCAGCTTGCTGTTTGGGATGCCTGCTTTGGGTACCTTTAGCTCAACAAGCACCTTATGAGCACCCAGGCTCTGCCAAGCTCTGTGCTGGATTTGGGCGATGCTGAACTGAAAAGTTACAAACTCTCTTTCAATCATTCATATTTATTATACAAAGTGATAAATGCTCTGACAAGGGACATTGGAGGCTTATCAAGATACGTACAAGGTGCTGTGGGGGCTCAAAAAACAGAATCATTCATTCAACCAACAGGTATAAGCACTTACTGTGTGCTAGGCAGTGGGCCTTGGGCTGAGCCTCCGTGGCATCAAGAATGAAGCAAGGGTGAGAGGGAGGAGAAAGCTTCACCTAAGGGGCTAACTGTGTTGGATCTTGAAGGATGAATAGGAGTTTTCCAGATAAAAAGTGAATGAGGATTGGGGAGAGGATGTTCCTGGCAGAGGGAAGTCAGGCACAAAGGGATGCAAGTGGCTGGCACGACTAAGGAATGGGCAGAAACCCTACGAGGTGTGTCCCTGAGTACATGGGTACTTGACAGGCAAGAACCTTATACATCAAGGAAATTACTTTTGATCTTACCCAAACTGGAGGCTCTGGTCCAGGGGATGAGGTATGTTTTTAAAAATCATTCCACCCAGAGGGAATTCCTTTGTCTAATCTCACAAATACCTTGTATATTGTTCATTGTCTTGTGAAAACAAGCTGTCCTGCATCCCTAACCATAGAGGCAGAACCCCTGGTTGGGTGGGAGAGCAGAAATGCCTCCTGTCTCGCCATTGCTTCGGAGCAGGAGCTGACTTGGCCTCACCCGACTGTCTAGACACACACTGCAAGGATTCTTCTGGTAGAGTGGATGCTGCCTGCATTCTGCAGGAGCGAGGTTCAAGAATAAGAGTTGCCTAGGTCCTGCTCTGTGTAAGCAAAAATGGATGCAATTGCAAGTCAGTACATTGTAGATGTCTTCCAGTTGGATAATATTGGTTGGGGTGGACTTTGTAATTGGAGTCTGTTTCTAGCCGAGGTACGTGTTTCACTTTTATGGATAGAACTTGCTCTTAAAAGGAGGACAACCTCAAGCCTGAATTTAGAAAGACCCTTTTATTCAACTCCAGCAAAACTTTAGTTGATTAACATTAAACACGTTTTTATGAATGACATGGAAAGTTGCTTTTGAAAGTAATCTTTTCTCTTTTTTTTGCTTCCCTTCCCAGGGTGAAAAATCTGTAATTCTTTACTCAGCCTAAGTGCTTTATAGTTTAGAAAACATTCTCATGTGTATATTCTTTGCAAGAATTTTTTGATGGTCAGGGCATAGATTCTTAAGCCCATTCTATGGGTGAAAAGGCACAAGTCAGAGAGACCCTGGGACTTATGGTGGCACGTGACACATTTTACTTCTGTCTCGGCATGATTCCTTAGGTGTGGGGTGGCTCACGGGGTCTGGAAGAGGCCCTCTAGAGATTGAACCCTTATCTCAAATCTTGATGCAAAATTTGACTGGATGCCTTGCCTGAAGGTTTTGGGGCAAAAATGGCTTCATTGCTGAGAAGCTGTGGCTTCCAAGACCACGTTTTGTATGTTGAGTCAGGTGTGTGACTTGGGTCCTGGAAGCTCAGAGAAGCTCTGTGAATGCTTGCAGCTAGATACACCACTGCCTTCTGTCCTACGGCACAGCCTGAGGGTCAGGGACCTGGGTCAACAATGTGCTGGAAGGACTCACATGTGCTCAAACTCTCAAAGGCAGTAAGCTGGGGCCCCTGTTTGAAGGTGATCACGTGGTGGGGTTGAGTTCGTTGCTCTGATTTGGTTTCATCCTGCAGTGACTCCATATGGCCTGAAAGAGGCTCCTTAAGACTTTGGAATTCGGCTTCTTTGATTGCCAGGCGGTGTAATACTCATTCCAGACGTCAATACCCACGTCTTGGCCCATGCAGAGAGAGGAGTACTCTGAAATAAGTCTTTCTTCCCTTAATCCAAGTTGCTTGTGCCTTGTTTTTGAGGTCTTCACCCAACAGTTCTGTTTCCTGTTCACTGCTCTGAGATGCTGTCCAATTGTGAACACGCTGGGCTGGCAAGGGCTCAGCCATTTTTGGAAACCCAAGAAGATGAGGTGTCATCCATTGTGGCTGGTCCTTCAGAACCTGTGAGGCCTGAGGCTGAGTCATCAGATGCATGTTCATTCCGTTTCTCACAAGGCCTCTCACTTTGTGCCTGTTGTGCTTCTGTCCATGATTGAGAAGGAGGAGCCTGGGTGTTTCCTCCTTTCTGAGACAGTGTCACAGGGTACAGCCTATGGGATTGAGGGAACCTCTCTCCCTACCTCTTTTTCTGCCGCCTCTCATCTCTATCCACACACACACACACACACACAGTTGCTAATATGATTCAAACCTCTGGACGCTGTTGCAAAGTTGTGTCACCCTGGCTTCCCATTACCATTTGGACCTAAAGTGGTAATGATTTTATTAGAAAATGAGGAGACTTTAATCCACTCAGTAGTACATTTCCGTAGGAATGTAGCTCCAAAGAAAAGTTACTTCCCTTACCCAGGAATCATGAATCCCCAGCTCATCCTGGGTGTTGTTCCCTGAACCTCTCTCTTCTGGGTAAAGGCACCTGGGTGTGAGAGGACTGGGTAGGATGAAGAGCCCACACCTTCAGAAGGGTTTCATGGAAACAAGATGTGTTTCCCAAGTTGAGGGACCCTCAGAAGCGACTAACTTATTTACGGAGCAAGATGAGTGATTCTAAGTTCATGCAGATGACAGATTTTATTCTGGGATTGAGGCTCATTTGCTGGACACCATGCTTCACTGGGCCACAGTCGCTGCTAACTGCAAACGTAATGCGTGGGGAATAAAAATCAGACTCTTTGAAGTTTCTTTTATTTTGGTTTTTTTTAATACAGTTGCCTAAGTTACGGGCAAGTTAGGAAGGCAGTATAGCTTAGTGGGCTCCGGCATCAGAGTGACTGGGTTTAAATCTTAGGTTTACCTGTACTCATTGCATGACCTTGGGTGTGTGATTTCATCTCTCATTCCTCAGTTTCCTCTTTCTGCAAAACGGGAATAAAAAACACGATCTACTTGTGATAGGCTGAAAAGTGGCCCTGCAAAGACATCGTGTCCTAACTGGTGAAACTTGCAATTGTTAGCTTATCTGAAAAAAGAGAATGTGCAGATGTGATTAAGTTAAGGATCTTGAAATGTGGCGATTAGCCTGGGTTATCCCGGGGAGCCTCAGTGCTGTCACAAGGGACCATAAGGATTATATTGTCTTATAAGGGAGGCAGAGGGAGATTTCACAGATGCACACAGGAGAAGGGAGTGTGAAGAGGGAAATGGAATAGAGAGAGATTTGAATATGCTGGCCTTGGGGATTGGAGGGATGTGGCCACAAGCCATAAAATGCCAGCAGCCACCAGAAGCTGAAAGAGGTGAGGAGCAGATTCTCCCCTGAAGCCCCAGAAGGAACCAGCCCTACTGACCTTGATTTTAGCCAAGTGACTTTGGGCTTCTGGCTTCCAGAGCTGTCAGAGAATAAATTCCTGTTGTTTAGAGAAAGTTGTGGTGCTTTGTTACAACAGCCGCATGAAACTAATACACGCCTTCACGGTGTTTTTGAGAAGATTAGACAAGATAATGCATGTCAAGCACTTTGCATAGTCCTCGGTGTTACATAGGACACTTTCAGTAAGTATCAGCTTTGATTATGACTGTATTTTGAAGCTGGGAGGATTACTGTATTTGAAACTGACTGAGGGGGTCAAAAGGGTGGTTGTCAAGTCCTGGCTGGGCCTCTGTCACTTGCAAACCTTCTGTTTTTTCCCCTTTGTTAAAAGGAGTTGATGAAGTCCTACTCTGCTATCCTCCCCCGAGTTGAGAGGATCAAATGAGTTAATGAACGTGAAATGCTTTGCACGTCACCCACATAAACGGTTAAGCTGTGGTTGCAAAGACTGGGCCCAAACTGAAGCAATGTCACAGAGGATGGGTGGGAGCTTTGTTCCTTTGGCGCTGTGAGGTGAGGTCATCTCTTTCAGCTTTTGTTCCTGCCTTTCTGAGCTCATTTGCTGGTTTTCCCCCTAATCCTGGCCCTTTCTGCCCCGAGTAGAGCTTTGGATGACAAAGCTCCAACAGTCCCAGCCAGCCCTGGGCCTCCCCTGGGGCACATATCTTCTGGTTTCTATTTTAAGAGGCACAAACAAAAATAAAAACAAAAGCCAAAATACACTAGTCTTAAAAATGATATGCAGTGCCTACCATAGAGATTAGGCAATGGATTTCAAGTTAACTTTACCAAGGGTTTGAGAGGTTTTCCATGTATATTTCAGGTCACAGACTCACGAGACCTAGCAACGGGTGTCAACTTAGTTGGGAACAAGTCAACCTTTGTCAAATGTTGAAAGAGGTGAATTCATCTGTAAAGATGTTCCTGCTTCCCAGGAAATGGGCTGTTTTGGCCTGAGTAGGGGAAGGACAGCACATAGGATGACAAGTGATTTCGGCCCATGACTTGCTTTGTCTTCTACTGGGATTTCTAGGAAAACCTTCACACTCCTTAAAAGGGTCTAAGGTGTGATGTTTTGAAAACAGCCTGCTGCTGAAGGACTCGGCTGACTCCTCCAGCTCATTGGTCCCCATCTGCTCAGTCACTGAAAAATAAAGGGCCCCATGGATATGCCTCCACTCCTTTAACAAAACGTGTCCTGAAAACCGACTAGTTCCAGGCACAGTGCCAGGATTGGGGAAACAGTGCTGAGCACGATGCATGGGGGTTATCTGGAGTTTGGAGTTGAACGGGGATGCCAGCCTTAGCCAGTGACGTGGCACCCACAAATGGCAACAGTGCTCTGAAGATCACCGGTACTGGGAGTCTGGCAGAGACACCCAGGGATCAGTTAAACCCGAAAGCAGGGGAATGCATAAGAGGCAGAGATAGAATTGTGTGCATAGACCCAAAAGTGGGAAAAACCATGCCATGTAGGAGGACCCAAGAGGAAGGCCATGTGGTAGGAGAGGAAAGAGCAGAATTTGGGGTACGGCTAAAGGAGCAGAAGGGGCCAAAATGGAGGTCTTGGTGGCATCCTAGGGCACACACTCTTTGGGGAGGCTCTACCTCCCCAGTCGCACTCTCCTGGAGATGGGTTGGTGTGGGCCTTCGCCTGAAGACTCTCCAGGCCTGTCCAGTTTCCACACTGATCTGACCAAGGCTGGGCCATTAGGCAGGTGAACCTCAAAGGCAGTGCTCTGCATCTCACAGAGGGGCGAGGAGTTCAGAAAGCATACACTAGCCCATTCTAGCTCTCCTTGTGGCCGAGGTCATGCCTCAGGGTTTTGTCTCCATTTCCCTGGAGCTCTAGGTCTCTATTCTGAAGTGAGTCTTGGTCTGGCTTTGAACCCTTGTTTGTTCATTCACTCAACAAACATTTAGTGAGCACTTATCACATGCCAGGCACTGGGTGAAGCCCTGGGGATGCTGTGCTGGTCTGCTCCCTGCTCCAGAGAGCTTCAAGTTCAGGGTGGAGGGAGGGCAATAGCTCGGACCCTCCACCACCAGAGGCCACTTTCCTCTCGGCCCATTGTCCACACCTCCTGCTGTCAGCCTCCATGGATTGCTCCTGCCTACCTTCCCTCATCATGGGAGCTTGGGGACAGGCCAGACTCTCGGCCATTTGCAGTGGACTGCAGCAGCCCTGCCTGTAATGGGCCAGGGCTAGTTCCCAGCTTGGTCCAGCTCGGTTCTCCTGCATCTCGGTTGCCTAGCCTCGCTTCTGGCTGAAGCCGAGAGGCCGAGAGTGTCTTGTGGAGATCTGCCAACGTGCACGTGACCCCAGGTGCCCAGAAAGGCCGTCTTCCTCATTATTTCCCTGTGGGCACAAGTCTTCCGAAGGCAGCACGAGTACCTTCACACAGCGCGTATTCCCACTCACCAGCGGGCTGGTGAACTGTTGCCGGGGATGGTTAATGCCCTGTGAAATCAGTCATTAATTGTAGAAACAACTGCTTTCATGGAGATGTGAGCAATTATGAGCTGTTTACGATGGTGGAGGCATAACAAACCTCCCTGCTGTGTGGCCCGCTCATCATGAGGGAAAGAGCCTGTAATGTGACTTCACTGTTTTCTTCTAACAGAGGTGGTTGAGGGCTGCTGAGGTCCTGCAAACCACACTCTTAAAGCCCTGGCTACATACCCCGAAAGTCAGCAACTGTGTCCTTTGGGGAAAACGCAGTCCACCTGCAGAAGGCTGGCTGCAGGAGGCAGCATCGCACAGGGGATAAAGCTGCTTCGGGCGGTGGCCCCTTTCTGGTCTGGCGGCTTTGGAACTGCAGTCCCGGGAGCTGCTGAGCGCCAGGGAAGGCTTGCCCGGCACACGGCAGGCAGGCTGCCCTCGGAAAGGCAGGAGTCTGAGGCTTACTCTCCATCTCTGTTGGTTCTGAGGAGAATGAATTTCAGATGAGCAGGCTGCTTTGTTGGTAGTGTATCAATAACGTCAACATCCATTTGTTCTTTTTTACAATGCAAGCGTCTGTCCTGGCAGTCAGAAACCAGTCATATTCATAGGAACATTAACAGCCACATGAATAGTCTTCCTCTGAACCATCCCTAACGACACTGTACGATTTTCAGCTTTCT
This sequence comes from Smutsia gigantea, assembly GCA_032199065.1. Classification (NCBI taxonomy): domain Eukaryota; kingdom Metazoa; phylum Chordata; class Mammalia; order Pholidota; family Manidae; genus Smutsia; species Smutsia gigantea. The sequence goes on along the minus strand of JAVSCE010008742.1, from coordinate 408,143 downwards.
GCCTTCAAGTCTCCCACCTATTTCTGGAGCCCTGGAGAGGATCTGGGGTGAAGTCTTGAAGTCTTTAAAGACATCGGTCCTCCTGCCCTTGGCAGATGGGACATGGGGGTGTCTCCCCCTTCGTCACTGGCCCTGCATTTACAGGATTTGGGTCTGCATGAGGCCGTGTGCCCGGTAATGCCCAGAGGGAGCTGTGACCATTAAGGGTTTTACAGCAGAACAGCAGGAGGATTATTCTGTTTTACAGAGGGCAACAAAGTCATGCTTGGGTAAAGATGCTGGTGTATACTCAGAGCAGGTTGGTTTATAATACCGAAATATTGCAATTGCCCTATATATGATCAACAACCTAGGAGTAGCAAAATATATTTGGTATGTCAATAAGGGGGAATCCTGTGTAGCATTTAATATGATTATTCAAATCTATGATTATTGACATGGACAAAAATGCCCATGGGATATTACTGAGTGAGAAAAAGCAGGCAACTGAATATACATGATCCCATTTTATGGAAAATGTGTACACGCGTGCGTGTGAGCATGGGACAGTGAATGGGTGTTTATTGATACGCCCCAACATGTTAACAGTGGTTTTTCTGAGAGACTGAAGGTGACTTTTAAATTCCTCCTTATATTTTGTTTAGTATCTGAATTTATCATAATGAGCATGTCTTGATTTTATAATAATAAAAAAATATTTTTTTACATTTAATTGAAACCTGTTCTATTTTATTTATCATAATAAAAAAATGTCTTACGAGGATTTCCTAAAGCTCTTTACATTACTTGCCCTTGTTGGCCAAGGTAGGGCAGAATACTATTAGGAAAATAAAACTTTTAAATTTAGAAAACAAAATCTCCAAAGATCTTTCAAGATTATGTTGTAAAAGTTGAAAAACAAATGACTTGCATATTTTCTGGATTATGCTATGAATTGAATCCAGATGTCAACTGGGCAGCCTCAGAGAAAGTAGACTGGGGTTCAGGGCAGTGCTGACCTGAGGCAGAGAATCAGGTGGAGAATTGCTTCGCAATACCCAAATAAGAATAACGGTTTTAACGATGATGGTGGTGCAGGTGCTGTACCAGGGTGTGTAGTGGCCACAGGTGTGATTCTGGGCCAAATGAATCTGAGAATTTGTGAATGGCTGAAATTTTCACTCTGCCTTGAAGTTAGATTTTTCTTGAATTTGTGCATAGTTCCAGATTCAGCCACGCCTTTTCCTGGTAATCTTCTGTCGTGTGTCTAATGCTGGTGAGCCTCCATTTGGCCCCCTGGCTGAGCGCTGGCAGTTGCAGAATCCCAAAGAAATGACTGTCATCCCCATGTCTCCGTAGGTGAGGTCTTTTTCTTGCTAAACATCATTGCATGCAAACCTCATTTTAAAATACTGCAGCACAGCTGGATTGTCAGCCAATGGTGTTTTCAAATTCCAGTGCAAGACATTATTTCTTTAAAGAAATCTGATGCAAAGTGCAAAATTTGAAATCTGAAATCAATATTGTGAATCCGGGTTTTATGTAATTTATGAAGCAGCTGGAAGGAGGGAGCAGGAATTATTATAAACAAGTTGAACAAAATTAAATATTTTTAAAAAGTCGTCTTTGAGGTTGAGTGTAAACAACAACAAGCACACGTTTAGAAGTATCTCTGTGATAATGGTCAGAAGAGAATTCTGAGAAAAATCCCATAACAAACATCATAATAAACATAATAAAATAAAAAGCATAATAAACATCAATATCATTCTACCAATGGTTTAACAAAAACAAGATTTAACTCACACAGCCTGTTTTTTTCTACTAAAAAATCCTGTATTTTTTATAATAGTAAGATATTTTTTGTTATTAAGATATTTTATAAATAGAATGATTAAATGAAATGAATGCAAGATGTATTCTGATTGCATGTGGAGGCCCTGCTAATAAAAATGTTGCAAGAATCAGGTCAAAAATAAAAACCCAGGGAACACTCCAAATTATCTCTTTACAGTGTATCTTCTTTACCAATGATGACGACAGCCTGCTCTTCATTATCTGCACTAGTGCCGCTTTGAAGTCAAGTCCTTCACTGTTTCATGTATCTGTATTTTGTCTCTCCAGCAAGATTTCAGGCTGTTGAGGGCAAGGGCCCTTTGCCTCTTTTTCTCTTGTATTTCCCACCACTTTGGTTGGGAGGGTTGCTAGGGACATGGCAGGTGCTTCACAACGGTTTATTCACTGGGCAAGAAAGAGAACCAGGAAAGAATAGGTTTTATATGACCTACCAGCTCTAGTTGATTGCTAAGAGAGCAACATTTTGGAGTCTCAAGTGAAGAAAGATTCTGAGCATTAGTCTGTGCTCCACAGAAAAATATTGTGGTTGATGTGTAATGTCTGCCGAGGGTACAAGAGTTGTGGTGTCTGTGCTGTCTTCAGCCCAGGTCCCAGAATCAGCCAACCCCAGAGACGCCACACCTCTGGACTCTGTTATATGAGACAGATGCTTAAATCATTATTTAAGCCACTTTAAAAAGATTTGTCGGACTTCCGGGAAGATGGCGGTGTGAGCAGGGCGGCAGAAATCTCCTCCCAACACTATATTTATCTACAAAAACACAGAAAATACATCTATTCCTAAAAGAGAGACGAGAATACACAGGAAAGCGCACAGCGTGCAGCTACACCCGAGAGGACTCGGCACCCCAAGAGGCGGGTAAGATACGGAGCCGCGACCCGGCGGGACCCGAGCCCTCCCCCACCCCAGCGCACCGGCGGGAGGAGAGGATTCAGAGCCGGGAGGGAGTGGAAGTGCACCCCGCGAAGTAGCCAGCCCCGGTGATCTGCGCGGGGAGCGCTGACCCACATTGCGCAGTGCAGCGGAGATTGGAGAGACAGAGGGGCAGGATCTGAGCGGGGAATGCGCCAGGGTGCTTGCAGCCGGCTCCCGGGAAGGAAAAAAAAAAGCGCGCGCTTTCTTCAGCGGTCTTAAAGAGACAGGAGCCCAGCGGAGGAGCCGGATCGCCCCAGCACACTCAGCCCAGCAGGCTGGGAGTCCTGGGGAGTTTCAGACGCCTTAGCTGGCGACTGAGGAAGCGTAGCCATACTTAACACTTCTCACTGAGATCAACAGCCTCCTATTTGTTCCCACCCCTGCCAGAGCGATAAAGGGCCCTGCGGAGCGGCACAGTCACAGCTGTGGAATAGTGGGGCAATAGCGCCACCTAGAGCATTCCCACAGAATCTACGTCCGGTGGGCATTTTTTTTGTTTTGTTTTTTGTTTTGTTTTTCTTTTTTCTTTTCTTTCTTTCTTTCTTTTTTTCTTTTTTCTCTTTTTTTCTTCTCTTTTTAAAGTCTTAAAGAGCCCAGCTGACATACGTGGCAACTATCAGTGACCAAATTATACAGCCATGAAAAGACAGAGGAATATGGTTCAGACCAAAATCAACCAGACAACCCCAGAGAGGGAGTCTGAAGGGATGGAAATGCACAGCCTCCCTGAAAAAGAATTCAGAATAAAAGTCATAACCATGCTGATGGACCTACAGAGAAATGTGCAAGAGCTGAGGGAGGAAGTGAGGGAACTGAGGAAAGACAATACAGAAATCAGACAAGCGATCGACGGGCTTAACAGCAGAATGGATGAGATGCGAGAGACTGTTAATGGAATAGAAAACAGAGAACAGGAGTACAGAGCAGCTGAGGCAGAGAGAGATAAAAGGATTTCTAGGAATGAAAGAATATTAAGAGAACTGTGTGACCAATCCAAACGGAACAATATTCGCATTATAGGAGTACCAGAGGAAGAAGAGAGAGAAAAAGGGATAGAAAGTGTCTTTGAAGAAATAATTGCTGAAAACTTTCCCTCGCTGGGGAAGGAAGTAGTCTCGCAGTCCACCGAAGCTCATAGATCTCCCAACACAAGGGACCCAAGGAAGACAACACCAAGACACATAATAATTAAGATGGCAAAGATCAAAGATAAAGACAGGGTATTAAAGGCAGCTAGAGAGAGAAAAAGATCACCTACAAAGGAAAACCCATCAGACTATCATCAGACTTCTCAACAGAAACCTTACAGGCCAGAAGAGAATGGCATGATATATTTAACGTTATGAAACAGAAGGGCCTCGAACCAAGAATATTGTATCCAGCACGATTATCATTTAAATATGATGGAGGGATTAAACAATTTCCAGATAAACGAAAGTTAAGAGAATTTGCTCTCATAAACCACCACTACAGGATATCTTAAATGGACTGCTCTAGATGGAAGCACACCTAAGGCTAAAAAGATGTCACCAGAGGAAAAAAAATCATAGCAAAGAAAGCAGACCATCCAAATACTAACTAAAGGCAAAGAATAAAACACCTATTATAGAAAGAATGGAGGAGGAGGAATAAGAAGGGAGAGAAAGAAAGAAACATCAGACTGTGTTTACAATAACTTAACAAGAAAGTTAAGTTAGATTGTTAGATAGTAAAGAAGCAACCCTTGAACCCTTGGTAACCACGAATCTAAAGCCAGCAATGGCAATAAGTACATACCTATCAATAATCACCCTAAATGTAAATGGACTGAATGCACCAATCAAAAGACACAGAGTAACAGAATGGATAAAAAAGCAAGACCCATCTATATGCTGCCTACAAGAAACTCACCTCAAATCCAAAGATATACACAGACTAAAAGTGAAGGGATGGAAAAAGATATTTCATGCAAACAACAAAGAGAAAAAAGCAGGTGTTGCAGTACTTGTATCAGACAAAATAGACTTCAAAACGAAGAAAGTAGCAAAAGATAAAGAAGGACATTACATAATGATAAAGGGGTCAGTCCAACAAGAAGATATAACCATTATAAATATATATGCACCCAACACAGGAGCGCCAGCATATGTGAGACAAATACTAACAGAATTAAAGGAGGAAATAGACAGCAATGCATTCATGTTAGGAGACTTCAACACACCACTCACTCCAGAGGACAGATCAACCAGACAGAAAATAAGTAGACACAGAGGCACTGAACAACACACTAGAACAGATGGACCTAACAGACATCTACAGAACTCTACACCCAAAAGCAACAGGATACACATTCTTCTCAAGTGCACATGGAACATTTTCCAGAATAGACCACATACTAGGCCACAAAAAGAACCTCAGTAATTTCAAAAATATTGAAATCCTACCAACCAACTTCTCAGATCACCAAGGTATAAAACTAGAAATAAATTTTAGAAAGAAATCAAAAAGGCTCACAAATACATGGAGACTTAACAACACTCTCCTAATTAATCAATGGGTTAACGACCAAATCAAAACAGAAATCAAAGAATATATGGAGACTAATGACAACAACAACACAAAGCCACAACTTCTGTGGGACGCAGCAAAGGCAGTTCTAAGAGGAAAGTATATTGCAATCCAGGCCTATTTAAAGAAGGAAGAACATTCCCAAATGAATAGTCTAAAGACACAATTACTGAAATTGGAAAAAGAAGAACAAATGAGGCCCAAAGTCACCAGAAGGAGGGACATAATAAAGATTAGAGAAGAAATAAATAAAATTGAGAAGAATAAAACAATAGAAAAAATCAATAAAACCAAGAGCTGGTTCTTTGAAAAAATAAACAAAATAGATAAACCCCTAGCCAGACTCATTAAGAGAAAAAGAGAATCTACACACATAAACACAATCAGAAATGAGAAAGGAAAAATCACGACGGACCCCACAGAAATACAAAGAATCATAAGAGAATATTATGAGAATCTATATGCTAACAAGCTGGAAAACATAGAAGAAATGGACAACTTCTTAGAAAAATACAACCTTCCAAGACTGAACAAGCAAGAAACAGAAAAACTAAAAAGATTTGTCTTACATGCAGCTAAAAGCATCCTATATTATATGACTTCCTATTCTCCAACCCCAAACTTCCAACAGAAGCTTGACTCATAAATTGTGATCTTTTTCTACTTAGGAATTAGTATGTTTTAATGAAACACCATATAAGACACAGGGTTGGAAAAGTTCTTAGGTATTGATTCTCCTACGTACCAGTTGAGTGACTTCTACTTAAGTTTTCTTAAAGCTCTCTAAGCCTCTGTTTTCTAATTTATAGAAGTGGGACAACGTCTTTCTCACAGAATAATTGTGGGAGATTAGGTAAGATAACTCAGCACATGAACACGGTTGGCACACACGTAATGTAGCAGGCCCACCACTCAGCCAGGTTTCTTTCTCTGACCTCCCTGAGGAAGTGCGACCTCAGTCACTCCCTGAAAACATCCATTTGTCTTTGTCACTTGAACTCATTTCCAACATCTCTTCACAGAAAGCTCTAGAAGCTCTGGAGTGAGGGAGTGGACAGACTTTCCCTTTGGACTGAGATAGAGCTCTTCACAAAATTAGCTCTATTTTCTAGGTATTCCTCTAGCTCTGGTGCAGCTAAAAGACAATCTACTCGGGAAAAAAAACATTTCAGTGCAAACTAATACACAATTTGGAAGCCTTCTGAGAGCAGATTCATTTTACACTTTGGGAGATTTTGGTCTTATTTTATTACTGGGGTTCCTCATAAATTGGAGAGGAATTTGTTCCTAAGCCAAAGAAAACCTTACATTTTAAATTAAAATTTAAATCCTCATTGTATTTGCTCTGTCAGACCCACAGGGCAGTGTCAGAAGGTACTTGAGCTATGTGACAGTTTTATATATTAATTATTTTTTCTGGTCAAAAAGGTCCTATTGACTTTTTCTGTGATTTTGTTAGTTTGTCACTAGGATGTTGTTTTGTACTATAATGGAAATAGCTGAAGCTGTAGGGAGAATGACTTAGCATTTAAGAATTGATTCAGCAACTAATAGAACTTCATAATTCTATTAGTTAAGCGAATGAGTTTAAAGCCCAGACAGATTTGGCTGTTAATTCTACTGCTTAACAGCTATATGACCTTGCAAGAGTTGTTTTACCTCTTCAAGCCTCTGTTTCCACAGCTGTAAAATGGAGGTGATGCTTGTATTGTTTAACCAGTGCTGTATAAAACTCCCCTAACATTCAGTGGCTTAAAACAACCACTGTTTTTTATTCCTCAAGCATCTGTATGTCAGATGAATTCATCTGCACTTAGCTGGGTGGCTCAGCTCATCTGGGCTGGACTCACCCAGTTGACTGTGGGTTAGCCGGGAGTCCCTGGGGTGGCTCTACTCCATATGTCTCTCATCCTCCTTGGAACAGGAGGCTGGTGGAAGCATGCTGTTCTCCTGGTGATGGCAAAAGAGCAAGAGCATGGGCCCAGTCATTTAAGCCCTTGTCAAGCCTTTTGTCACTCTTGCTAACGTTTCATTGGACAAAGCAAGTTACATGGCCAACTACAAGAGGGTGGAGAATTAGGTTCCTTTCTCCTCCCTCTTGCTTCCTTCCCTTCTCCTCCTTCCCCCTGACTCCTTCTCCCGCCTCTCCCCACCACTTCTTCTTCCTCTTCCTCTTTCTTTTCTTTCTGTGAGCAATTTGAGGGGGTAATAAGCCATGTTTTATTAATCTCTCCCTACCTGTCACCATATAGGTACTTGGTATATGTTGACTTAACAAACACCATAAAGGAGTTTGCACTGAGCTCATGTAAATATGTGTGTTTATGCATGGACACACACACACAGTGTGAAGACATTGCACATTCCTTACTTGTGAATAAAAAAATGTCCTCAGCCTTGTCAAATGCTTCAGGAGAGAAAAAACATATTCTCTTTCATGTCATCATTTGCTCAAAGGCAGATCCAGAGTGTTCATTCAAATGTTTCTTCTCCCCTGATTATCTGGGACAAAACCCTCCACTTGGGAATAGTTGCATGCTTCCTTGTCATTCTCCAGCTCTGGTTTATATAAAAATGGATCACTTGTTGAGGCAAACTTCAAAGCCAAAGAGTGCCCTAAGTTATGACTCAGGCATACTCCTCTTAGAGACACAGCTCTCAGGGCTGGGAATCCTTTTAGGACTCTTTGATCAAGGGAGCACTTTTGAGTTCCATGGCTTCAGCTGTCCAAGCCCTAAAAATAACAGGGAACCCATTTAATGCCTGGATATGTCCATTTCTCTCATTTAGGGGGAAGAGCATAAAGCAGGAATGGTGTTGTGCTGCGCTTCCAAAGTGTGGGGCCAAGCTTGGCTGGTATGCCAAATAACCTCGGTGGCATTAAATTCTGTCCTGGGGCGCTGGCTACCCTGCTTATTCACTGGCCATCTTCAAACCATCTTCTGATTAAATGAGATGAAAGTTTCAGTTGGGTCTTTGTCTTTAGGTTCTGGAACTCTTGTTAACCTTTCTGTTTCGCAGAGGACATCAGCCAGTCTCACCTAAGACTGAAATATTCTCCTCATACTGCCTCGCTCTGCCTCCCTGCTCCCCATCAATCCCTGCTCATCCCTGCTTTCCTCTCCTCGTCTCACTCACTATGCTCCAGCCTCCTGACTGATCTCCTTGCTGTGTGTTAACACACCAAGGCCATTCCCACCTCGGAAACTTAGCCCCCTTTGTTTCCTCTGTTTTGGAATATTCTTCCCCTAGAAGTCCTTGTGACCCGACCCCTCCCCTCCTGATCTGTACTCAAATGCTGTCTTTTCCATGAGGCGAACTCTGTCCACTCTCTCTCAGAATGGCACCCCGTCTCTGCTCTGCTTTGTTTGATTTTCATACCACTTTTTTTTTTACCACCCATCATATTGCTTATTTATTGTATGTCTGACCCATGAGAAGTAAGCTTCCTAAATGCAGGGATTTTGGTCAGTTTTCTTTACTGCCATGTTCCCGGGACTTAGAACAGCACCTGGCAAATAGAAGATGCTCATTAAAAATTTTGTTGAATGGACGAATCAGAGAACTACTCTTCGTCTTTGGTAGGTGATAGTATTTAGAGTTTGGTAATAGTGCTCTGTTTTCATTGTGATTATTTTTACCTGCACTTTCTATTGAAGGCAAATGACACTAACATCTGGGCCGATAGTTCCTGGACCTGAATTCCTTTAAAAATTCCACGTGCAGATTCCCCAATTATCTGTCGGGGCTCTGAGTTCAGGGCCCTAGGTAACACACTTTTGGGATCATTCAGCATCATTCATAGACCAGATGAAACATGGATCTCATTGGGTTTGGAAATGCATATTTTGAGGTCCTACATCGATTTATATTTTTCATTTTTTTCTGACTCGTTCACATACAGTCCACATTTTTCATAGTCTGGGGAATGACATTTGTTGACAAAGGGGCTGTGTACTCTTTTTCTCAGGTTTCTCTAAATATAACTGAAGAAATCACCAATCAAATTTAGATTTGAACTATATCCCCAGTGCCATCTTGGGACATAGAGTCCAGCCGTGGGCTTGCCTAAGACCGAGCATGTGAGGCAGGTCCACACGCCCAGAGAATCTATTCTGATGAAGCACCACCATCAGAGAAATGGAAAATGGTGGAAAAAATCTTTAGAGAGGCAAAAAATCTATGGCCTGATCATGACAGTGATTAGAAGTCTATGACTCTGATGAAATACATTCAGATGTATTCTGAATTGTCCACACCCAACTAGTGCAGCGACCCAATTAATTCACGATGCAACAAATTTATTCAGCTTTTACTACCTGCCAGGAACTGTGCAAAGTGTTGTCCACCCAGTAATGAAGACACAGACAAGGTGCCTTTCCTCATGGAGCTAATGTCTCCTGGGTGTGGTAACAAGCCAACACACTCAAATAATAACCCAGGTCCCACCTGGGGAAGATCTTTGAATGAAAATGCAGAGAGAAGCACAGAGACTAACAGCAGGGGTGAAGGGCTTTGACTTAAATTGGGGCGAGGACTTCTGGGTTGCAAGCTGAAGGTCTGACTGGGCCACTTTGTGCCCAGCACCAACCTTCACCCACTCGTCTCCTCACCCAGAAGTCCCTTCCTGCCCATCTCTTACTTATTTTCTACTCCCAGGCTGTGGTTACCAACCTGGCTGATGATTGCAGTCTCCTAGGGAAATTACAAACGTACAACCCCAGGACCCTTCACAAACTTAGGGACTCTGAGTCTCCAGGGATGGGTCTATGGAGTCTACATTTTGAAACTTTATCTGTAAATTCTTTGGCTATCTCTGATTTTGGAACTCTCTTTAACCGTCAGGGGAGCCTCTGAGATTTCCCCCACTTCCCCACCAAACAACTTCCTAGGACAGGTTTGACTTCAATGCCAGCCTCTGCCTTCTCATTGGTGGTAATAATCCCCCTTATTTACCATCATTGTTCTGCAGCCCAGCCACACAGGAGGCAGTAATGCGTCACCTGCCCATGTCCTTTACCTGTCTGGAAGCCCCTTGAGGGCAGAGCTGGGATTTTCATGCCTGTCTCTCCAGCCCGCAGCACAGGGCCACTCCTCATGAGTCATTAAATGAATTATCATAACAGTCAGTACTTATAGGGTGCTTACTATGTGCCTGGCATTGTCTTGGTATTTACATAGCTTGTTAAATCCCCCCGAAATTCCCCAGGAGGGGAGGATACTGTTATTAAGCCAACTTTACGGAAGAGAAAACTGGGCCACAGAGCAAGCCATGCAAATGCACGGCTAGGAGTGGCAGAACCTGGCAGCCTGATCCTGGAATCCAGGCCCTTGATCAGTATACCCTCAGTGAATGAATGAGCGAATGAATGAATGAATGGTCTTTGTGTCGCCCATGACATCGTATCCTTGAGTGGTCAGTACACACTGTGCTGGGCAAGCCCTGAGGGTGAGAGGGAGCTTTGCTTTAGGCTTACAGCACAAGCCCTGTTTTTGGCACGCATCCCTGGCTTTTGAAAATTTCACTGCACGTTCCTTGAGACATGCACTGGACAGAAAGTTTTGCAGGGGGATTTCCTAGTGAATAGCCCCTCTCTTTCTCTCCTCCTCCACTCCCAATATAAGTATTCTCAGAAGGCACATTGTTATTTGTTGACATCCACTCTTGATATCCACCACTGGTTCTTGCATGGGGAAACAAGATAAGGGGAACTAATCATAGTTACCAAACCTGATGCATAGAGGGAGTCTCCATGGACCTTTCCTACATCCTCAAGTGTCCAGAATCCTCTTTGCATGCACCTTGTGCCAGGTAAATGAGATGCAGTTACCATTTACTCAACCCCTGCCATGTGCCAGGCCCTGCCCAGGTAACGGCTGCCACCACTGAGCTCATAGGGGCACCTTCCCTACAATGTTGTATTGCTCGATGCACCAGACATTGCCCATCTCGTAACTCACTGGTTCTCAAACTTTGGTCATATCAAAATCACTGGGAGAACTTGGCAAAAATACAAAGATCCAGGTACTGTTGAATTTCAAGGACCCTGGCTTCTGTTCTTCAGTCGCTTTCCAGGTGGTTCTGATACACACTTAAGTTTGAGAGGTCCCACTGAGACATTGCTCTCCACACTTCAGGGCATATCAGAATAACCTGGGGTTGCTTGTTAATGCCAGGCAAGCTGTCACCCTGGCATTCTGAGTCAGGATCCCATTTGGGCTTCACTGCCACCTGCTGTGTGCCTGCGGTCATGGGGAAGCTGCAGCTTGAGTGCTTCTCCTGAGTTCTCAGCACTCCAGCTCTCCCTTTCCTGCATGCTTTTCATTCTAAGGTGGGTAGATCTGGAGAGGCCCAGCTTCCTGGGAGCAAAACCCTGAGAATAGAAGCTTTTGTTAAGATGAGGAGGCCTTCACCTTTTATTTTGAATACAGTGTGTTTGTCTTTTAGGTGGCTTTTGGGTTAGGTCTGGTTTTTGAAACTTGAACTGATATGACTTACTAAAATTTTTAAAGCCCATGGTTAGATTTCTATCCCGTGCGGGTTCAGGTAGGCCCTGTCTCCCGTGAAGCCCGTTTCCACGTTACATTTTCTTAGCCCGTTCTTAGCCCATTCAGAATTCAGCCTCTTCCGATTCTTTCCAAGTTCAGCAAGATGGTTGGGCCTGTTCTATAAAGAGGTACTGAGGCCCAAGAGACATGAAGCGGCCTCAGGGCTCAAGATGAATGAGTTTCGCGGCTGGGAAACAACTGAAGACTTTGGGCTCCTGGGTGGTGCTTGACCGGGCTCTGCCACCGGGGCATGCTGCTGTCTGGAGCTGTGGGTGTGGGTAAGGGGGGGGGTCTCCAGAAACTGTACATCGCAAGGCGCTCACTGACTGCAGCTTCTACCACAGACCGTGGCAGCACTAGCTAGACATAGAGCTCTGGAGATAAATCAGCATTAATGAAATCTCAGTATCTACCCATGAAGAGAAAAACAAAAAATCCATATTGGGCCCTGACGGACCATTAGGCATTAATAGGAATAATACAAATGCCCGCAGGAGTGCATTGCTGACCTCCATGAGCCTCGCCCAGTCCGTCAGGATCTGTAAGGTTTCAATATTTTTACTATGTGCATTATGTTGGATTGGGAATAATAGCTAGGGAGATTAGGTGGGTAGGGGGGTCAAAGTTAATGACAGAGCAACAGAGCACATTCACTTACTAGCTGAAGGGATGAGTTTGGACAAGTTATTGAAACTTTCTGAGCTTCTGTTTGCAATCTGTAAAACGGGAACAACCATACTGTCTCATAGGGTTGTTGAGATGAAAAGAGGTCATGAGATCTCATGGTTTTAACTTGGATTTCCTTGGTTTCTGGGTGAATTGGACACCTCCTACGTGGCTGTTGGTAGTTCTTCTCTTGTGAGCTGCCTGCTTAGCGCAGTCCTTTTCGGTAGTCAGACTAGATGTTATAGATATTAATCTTTTTGTCAGATGTGGTGTATTGTCTCCCCATCTCTTTTTTTAAGCAGCTGTATTTTTCTGATCTGCTTTTTATTGAAGTATAGTTGATACACAGTATTACACTGGTTTCAAGTCTACCACACAGTGGGTCAACAGTTACCCACATTATTAAATCCTCACCCCAACTAGTGCCGTTACTATCTGTCAACATAGGAAGGTGTTACAGAGTCATTGGGTATATTCTCCATGCTGTCTACCATCCCTGTGACCAATTTATATTATGACTGAGATTTTATGCCCCTGTATCCCCCTCAACCACCCACCCACTCATCCCAACCCCTCCCCCAGGGTAACCACCAGTCACCTCTCAGTGTCTCTGAATCTACTAAGCAGCTGTATTGAGGTATAATTTATATGTCATAAAATTCAACTACCGTAAGTCTACAATGCAAGGATTTTTAACATAAATTCAGAGTTGTGCAACCATCACCACAATCCAGTTTTAGACCTTTTCTGCCAACCCAGAAATTTCCTTTGTGCCTTTTTACAGTTAATCCACTCCCACCCCCAGCCCTAGGCAACCACCGATCTGTTTTCAGTTCCAATAAATTTGCCTTTTCTGGACTTTTCATAGCAAATGGACTCACAACGTATAGCCTTTTCCATCTGGCTTCTTCACTTAGCATAACGGTTTTTAGGTTCATTGTGCTGTAGCTTCATCCATCTGTCAGGACTTCAGTTCTTTTTATTGTTGGATAGTGTTCCACTGGAGGGATATCCCGTGTTTGTGTCCTTCCCAGTCCCTGCTGTGTGTGGGTACAACCTCAGCCAGGGGCACACTGCCTCCAGCCAAGACCACAACCTCAAACCAGAAGACCCATGGGCGCTCTCTGCCTCCAAGATCTTCACCTCCGCTGGTGACACCACTGGGTCTGGACAGTGCCCCGGCGCTGTGAGGAGCTGCCATTCCTCACAGCTCTCCGCCCCGGGCTGGCCGAGGGGCACCAGTCCCATGGTAGTGGTGGTGAGTGATGGCTGCAAAGCCCAGGCCAGAATGCTGCTCAGCTGCACTGCCGTCATCTAAAGCCCAGATGTTGTACGAGCATAAGCACTTTTCAGATGGTTGTCTGCCTCTGCTGATTTCCAGGGCACTGACATGGGTGTTTTTGTGCTTCTCTTCTGGCTTTAGAGTTGCTTTTGGGGAAGTGACCTGCCAGGCCTCTCACTCAGCCGTCGCTGGAAGTCTTACCCTGCTTCTCAATCTCTTGATGGTCTTTTAACTTAGCTGTGAGGTCTGCTGTCACATAATGATTTTAATTTTCATCTGGAGATGCATGTTAATATTTCTATTTTGGCATCTGTGTTTTTTGTCTTGTTTAGAGAGATGTTCTGCCTGCTGAGGTCATTAACAAATTCCCGTATATTTTTACAGCTCTGTGACTTGAATTTAAGGGCCCCTGATTCATGTGAAATTGCTTTCTGGAAGGCTTATACACATTTATAATTCCACCAGAAAAGAATCATAATTTTTCAAACCATATCTTATCTAGTGATAAAATTTGCATATATTTCCTCTCCATTAAAATTGATTTTTTCTTAATTACTTTATCATGTTTTATGAGTTCATGTTATTTGCCAAATATTTCTTATGAAGTCTTTATACACATAAGATATTGAGCCCTCATTTATCATGTTCGCTGCAAATATCTCACCAATATGCTGTTTGACTATTAATTAAATAACTTTATTTTCTTGTAATAGCAATACAAAATCATTTTAGAAAAATGGGAAAATAAAAAATGTAAAAGTACACCTTCATTTATACCTTAGTATTTATGCTTTTCATAATAATACATACATACTAATGACAAAAATTCATTTTGTCATTGACAGAATTTTAATGATTGAACAGTATTCTGTGTAGTGTAATTTATTTAACTCATTTCTTTAGTTGGTCATTTATATTCTTTGCAATTGTTTTATTTTTTTATATATAACACTGTGGAGAAAAAAAAACTGTAGCTAAATTGTTATGGATGTCTTAATTATTTCCTAGTATGCTCTGTCAGAGACCATACTGATTACTGAAACTTTTAATACCTGTTGACAAACTGGCCTCCAGAAAACTTACCCAAATGACATTCTCACTGGTGGTATATAAATATAACTTCTAGAACAGCAGGTATTATCACTTTAAGAGATTTCTACAAATTTGGGAGGCAAAATCATATACTTTCAGTGTTTTTAGAATACATTCATGAATTTATATATTTTTCTAAAAAGTGAAGAAGTGTGTAAATATATGTGTTTTTTAATTGCAATTACTTAGTTACTGATAAGGTTAGACATTTTTCAGGTTAGGTAATTGCATTTCTTTTATGAATGGTCTCATCATGTCACTAGACCAATTTTTAAATGGGTATTGATCTTTTTGTTATTTACTTATGGGTTCTTTATATATTTTCACTTTGCAAATAGAAGACTGCAGTATTCTGTAAGGTGCATTTGTTAACTTAGACTATGTAGTTAATATAATTCCATATCAATAGTATAATTTTTATATTAATACCAAGAAGATAACACCATTCTACTGCCTCCCATTATTCCCTCCTCAACTATGGTAGATTGATTCAGTAATCAGTCAAAGAGTGCCCATTTCTCCATCCTTCCTTGTATCTGTGCCCCTTGCAATATGACTTTGCAACTCCTCCCATTTAGAGATGGGGTCTTGAGTCTACACTGCCACTTGCTAGACTTCAATGGCATGGAAGTGACGTTGTGCCCTTTGAGGTTTTGCATGAATGTGCTCTCTCATCCTGCCAACTGTCAGGTGAACAAGCCCAGGCTAGCCTGCAGGATGGTGAGAGACATGTGGCTTAATCACTCAATTGCCTTAGCAAACAACAAACCAACTCCCAGACTGGTAAATGAGGTTGTTCTAGACTGCCAGATGCACATGACCTCCCAGCTAACTCAAGATGCATGAGCAGATCAGGCCAAGATCAGGTCAGACAGCTCAGATCGACAGAGCCATCCAGCCATTCTTTGGAGTTGTCAGTAATAGTACATAGTGGTTGTTTCAAACCACTGTGTGTTGGGGTCATTTGGTATGTAACAACACACATATTTCTTTTTAAGGAAGTGAGGTGGTGTAGAATCTAGAATTTCTTTTACTCTGCAGATGGCTGTGATGTTATATAAATTATATCTTTCAACAGTTATTTTAATTTAATTTAATTTGTACCTTATAACAATATGGAAGTTTTCAATATTCACCACCACTCACGTTATACAATGTGCTAATGTTTGAGTTCTTCATTTTGATTTTTGTTCTGTTACTCTGCATATTGATGAAAAAGTCAAGATGCAGTGCTATTTTAAATTATTTCTGTTAAAGTCACCATTTATTTTCACTTACACCATAATTTGCACAAGGGAAGAAAGGTTTTCTGTTGGTTCACTCATTCATTTCATAACTCCATCAGAATATGGACTGCTTTTATATTGGTTGAGATAGTCATAAAAACTTCAGTACATTTAGGTTGTGTTTGATGAATAAACTAAAATTCATTTCCCTAAAACAAAAACACAAAGAGTAAATAAAAATTCCCAATTACAAAACAACATTATGTCTCAAGTTTAATATTATATAGCAATAAACACCTGAAGTTAAAATAGAATCTTACATCAGAGCTTCAAATTAACAAACTAGTCAGAATTCATTTTTTTATAATAAAAACATACTTCTAACAGGAAATGACTTCTACCCTGCTGGTTAATCATTTATATTCTTGGTATATTTAGGGCATCTGCTTCTTGTTGAACTTTGACCTTTATGTTTTATAGGATGTAATGGTTTGCACAGTGCATCTTATTCTCACAGCTTTATATCAATAATCAAAATTTCATAATCTCTTAAGGTTATCTGTGACCTCTGTTTAAAATTTTATTTTGATTGAGGTTGAATTAAAAATTTGGGATTTATAGTCTTATATCTTCCTAATATTTTAGTAATTTTCTTCCTTGATTCGTAAATGAGTGTTAAAATTTATGTATCATTACTTATCTAAGAATAACATTTAATTATCTTCAGATGCTCCTGTCTGTTTGGCTGGGTATAATACTCTCAGGTTCCCCATTCCTCCCATTCCCCATGCACTGTTGGAAGACCAGCATGGTTTTTCATCCTTTATAGCTAACCACAGTTATCTGCCTGAATCTTCTTAATAGTCTTCTATTCTTGAATTTAAAAGACAAAACAAACAGCAACAATAAAACAGGTTTTGTCTAGGTATTGGTTCCTTTATGTCGAATTTGCCTTCCTTTTCACTTACAGAATGTTATTCAGCTTTATTGTAGCTTTGTATTTTACTTTTGTTTCCTTTGTTTTTGTTTTCTGCAACATCAATTATCCATATGTTGGAGTTGGAGCTTTGCCATTTGTTTTTCTTACCTATCAACTTCCCCCTCAACTTCTGTTTGCTCTCTTGCTTGGTGTTCTGTGAAAAGCATGCCAAACTTGTTCTCCATGCTTGTTTTTTTTGTTTTCCAATGTTGATTTGATTGTCATGGTTTGTAGTGTTATTTTCTTTTTAGTTCAGTGTCTTGCCTGGGGGTTTCAGCCCTGCACTGGTTCACTATGGATTCAGTGAGAACAAGAAATGACAATGGAATGTTCTTGGGGTAAAAATGTTTATATCCAGTTTTATTCTTATGGTGGCAGATGAAGCACTAGAATTACATCTGTATCCAGCCGTCTGCAGGTCTGTAATCCACCTCTGTCTCTGTCTCCTCCCAGAGCACTGGGCAGAGCTCTTTATATAGTGACTCAGTCAATAATAGCTCATTGCCTGTGGGTGTGGTAGCATTAGCCTAGCAGTAGACTAGTTAAGGGGCAGGTGAGGATCCTTGCCATAGGAATTTCTGTTACCTGCACATTCAGTTATGGGGTTTGTTTTTCCTTATATATATCAGGAACCATCTTATCTCTCTAGGTTGTCTTATCTACATGTCTATTTGAGTTCCCCACCCAGGAAGCAGATTCTGAGCAAGGACCCAATGCATGTACAGTTAAGGATGAGATATTAAGCTAGCTGATACAGTGAGTAACTAAAACTCAATCCCAACTGCAGACTCTGGGAAACGATATAAAACATGCACTCCAAGTGATCCCATCCAAAATGTGAGGAATCTGGGGTTTTCATACCTGTGGAGAAAATGAAAGTTCCTATGGCCAGGAATCTCACCTGAACCTGGTTGGGTTTCTCCCTACACAGGTCTGGGCACTACATTGTTACTGACTCTATATAAAGAGCTCCACCCAGGGCCCTGGGCTGCAGGGCTGCAGGAGAGCAGAGGCTGGAGTAGTGGCAGCACCTAGGGTAGGGACTGAGACAGCTGCGCGGGCAGAGAGGCCCGGAGGCGGAGACCTGCTTGCTGCATGCCGACTTGCTCTGAGGCGGACAGGATTCTAGCGCTTGATCTGCCAGCGTGGGAATGAAGTTAGGTATAAACCCTTTCACCCCAAGAACATTCCATTGTCATTATTCGGTCTCACTGAATCAAGAGTAAACTTGCCTGGGGCTGAAACCCACTGGCAAGACAATACCCCACACCTGTCAGTCAGTGTAAGGGTTATCTGCAGGGCGATGCTAATTTTCCAGGGACCAAAACCAGCTCCCCACACCCATGGGTAAATTTGGTTCAGCCTAGCGGCAGACTTGCAAAAAAGACTTGAAGGTGTGGCTCTTGT
The DNA here is from genome assembly GCA_032199065.1 of Smutsia gigantea. Lineage (NCBI taxonomy): Eukaryota > Metazoa > Chordata > Mammalia > Pholidota > Manidae > Smutsia > Smutsia gigantea. The sequence continues at coordinate 389,643 of JAVSCE010008742.1, read as the reverse complement.
AAATGAGGCTTGTGTGCACAGAAGTTGTAAGGAGGTTTGAAGGATTGTGAGAAGTGCTGGTTTTAGGCTACATCAGGTAGAAAAATCAACAACCCTGGGCACTGCCCTGAATAGGCTGTAGTGACTAGGATGTGATGGTTCGTACAGAGGCTTTGTTCTCTGGAGTCTGGATTTAAATTCAATTCCCTTCTGCCATTTCTTGGCTGTCTAACACCTTAAGACTCCATTTTCTCACGTGCAAATTAGGTGTTACTATAGGATAGGTTTGAGGGTAAAATATGATAGTGCCTGGTATCTAAGAAGTCCTCAAATATACAAGTTTTTATTTAAAAAAATAGTTTAGTTGTGACTACCTTTGAATACAGCTTTGTCCATATGTCCCTTCATTTTGTAATAATTTTTGTGTTCTAAATATTGTGTGTGGTGTGGTGTGTGCACACTCCCTATCTCATTTCAGACCATGGTAAAGAGCCGTCCTGCTGCCAGATCTAAACAAACAAAAGAAAACAACTGAAACAACAAGACTAGCACTTGTTCTATGTTTTGATATTTAAAGTTGCTTTCTTCTTAAATGTGAATCCTTTGCTATCCCAGAGTAGCCCTGTGAGGTTCCATGGATGAAGAGTTATGCTCAGAGAGGTTAGGCATCTTATCCAAGGTCAGACAGGCTCAGAACTAGAGCCCAGCCCTGTGATTTCTGTTCCATTGCTTTTCCACAGCCTTGTGTTCCCTTTGCATGGCAGACAGATAATGGCCCCCAAAATGGTCATGTCCTAATCCCCGGAACCTGTGAATGTGACCTTATATTGCAAAAGGGACTTTGCAGGTGTGAATAAGGATTTTAGATGGTGAGTTATCCTGGGTTATCTACATGAGCCCAGGGGAATCCTAAGGTCATTATACGGAGAGGCAGGAGGGTCAGAGGCAGGGAGGGACATGAGACAAGGGAAGCAGATATGGGGAGTTGAGAGAGGGAGAGGAAAAGAGAGATGCAGAGATTGAGAAGCATTTAAAGATGTTATGTTATGCTGCTGGCTTTGAAATGGATAAAGGGGCCAGGAGCCAAGGAATGTCGGTGGCCTCTAGGCAGGAAAGGTAAGAAAATGATTCTCTCCTCAACTTCCAAAAGAACGCAGCTCTGCTGCCGCCTTCACTTTGGTCCTGTAGGATCCCTTTCAGACTTCCAACCTCTAGAACTATAAGGTAATAAATTTAAATTGTTTTAGTCATTGTAGGAATTTGTTATAGCAGCCTCAGGAAACTGGTACATTTTGAATGGTAACAGAATTGTACAGCTGTATGTGTGCTCCAGGTGTTTAGAAATTGTTTATTTTTCGTGCAAGGAACAGTCCTAGGAAGGAAAGGCAGAGATGAAGGCAGACACCTGTTGGCAGAGACCTCAGGGCTGGGAGCAATAGCACAGAGAATTAGGAGCCTTTGACCGTGGGTTAAAACAGAGGCAGGCTTAGAGTGCTCCAGGAGTGGAGAGGGAGAGTTCAGAAGAGGTCAGGGCACAATTGGAGTAGTCTTCAGAATGACTTATCTAGGGAAAGATGGGAACAGCATGTACAAAGTCCTGGAGTGAGTTAGGGGAGTGCAGGGCAGGTCAGAGGAAGCACAGGTGAGCACCTGAGGGGGATGATGACAGATGTGGTTGGGGTGGTGCCTCTCCTCTACCCCCACCTCCCCAACAATGGCTGGTTTCTGTGTCTAGTCAGCAAGGCACCTGTGGGTAGGTGGGCTGCAGGTGCTCTGGGTTGGCCTCTGCGTCCTCAGTGGAGAAAGGTCAGCCTCTGCTGGCAGTTCTGGCTCCAGAGATGCCTTCAGTCTGCTGATTCATAAGCACCGAGTGTCAATAAAAATAATCAAAGGAAACCAGCAGCCCATAATATTAGCTCCAAAACTGGTAGGATACAAGGGGCTGGAGAAAATTGGAGCAATGCACACTTGAATCCTTGGACAGAGCCCCAAGGTGAAATGTGTTTTCTCTATTACTAACAAATGCTTATCAAAAGATCAAGATGGAAATGCTTTAATTTCATATGTTGGAGAGGGGGGAAACCACGTTCTTTCTCCTTCCCATGCCTCTCATCTTGGAGGTGTGTCTTCTCTCTAGAGTTCAGCTCTGAGAGTTTGCAGGTTTTCCCGGTGAGTTCTGACTGCCATTCCTGACCTGCCCAGTTCTGGGTCTCAGGTTTGGATGAGCTCATAGACTGGATCCCATGATTCTTATACCAGAATCCAGAATCTCTTCTACTCTGCCCATGGCAATAAGATGCAAATAGCAAACACTTGGTATCCAGCTCATATGAAAAATCCAGACTGACTTTTATGGAACAGAGTGCCATCAGTATTGGGTGGCGGTCACAAGGATTAGATGGTAAGTCAGCATGCCTGGTGTTCCTTTTAGCACCCCTTGCCTGGTTTAACAAAGTTAACTAATAGTGGCTTCCCACTCTCCCCTTCACCTGTGCTAGACCTTGTGGACAGAGTCTAGCACCCGCAGGCTGGATGAACTGGATGATCTGTGTCTGTTTCCTCCCTGGTGTTATCTTCATTACTTCTCTTATTTATGCAGCACATATTGTACTTAAGCATAACAATATTAATTCATTTGATTCTCATAACAAGCCTATGTGGTGGGGACTTTTATTATCCCAGTTTGAGTGATGGAAACACTGAGGCATAGAGAGGTTAGCTAATTCCCCACAGCCTTGTAGGTATTACATGGCAGAGTTAGGATTCAAACCCAGACAGTTCGGCTTAGTCCTAAAGATGCCTCCCTGGGGATGGGAGATTCGGTCATTCTGTGCAGTCTCCTACTTACTCACCTCTGCTCCCGGTTAGGAGCCCATTTCTTACAGGCCAGTGTCTATGGTCCCTCTCAGACCAGCTCTTTCTGAGAGTTGAATTCTGTCTGCTGTGGCTTTGGCAGCATATCATGAGACCAGGAGTGAGGATTGGGAAGTGCTCCCTCTCTACTGCTCTCCTCACTTGCCAAGAGCCACCAGGCCCTGAGCCAGCTGCCGAGGGATGAGCTCTGCTCCCAGCAGCCAACAAGGCCTTTTCTTGGAAACTGCCAAGGGGATGCCAATGCAGAAAGAGCTTAAACCTCCTGCTGATCCACCCCCACTGTCACGTACCCCCCACCACAATCTCAAGAGTTGAGGACGAAATTGCTCCTGTTCTTTTAACAGCTCCTTTGCAGTTCCATCATTATTTTATGGAGCTTAAGGGATGTGCTGATCTCTTGGGGCTATTCTCTAGCCCTCCAGACAGGGTAATGGGAATGAAAGTCTGCAGGATCAACCCCTCTGGATGGCACCTTGGGAAAGTCACATCCCTCACCTTGCCTCTCTGCTTGTGCAGAAGGTGATTTGATTTTCTGAATTCGGGATGGCACTTGGATAATGTTCTCTTCTGCTGCCTGTTCATTCAGCCAACAGATATAAACAAGCCAGACCCTGTGGAAAGCACAGGGAGACAAGAGACAAAACAACCACAGTTCCTGTCTCACCCAGCTCACAGTCTCCTGGGGGAAAACAGATAAATGAGCAATTATGTTGAAGATGGAGAAAGGCTTTGATAGTAGCATACAAAGTGGGAGAGACAGGTAGCTTACTCCAGGGTGGCTTCTCAGGAGAGGACACCTGCCCTGGGTCCTGGGATAGATGGAGGTTACCTGCACAGAGGAAAAAGGGAGAGACTGCTCGGGCACAGGAAACAGCATACTCAAAGTATAAACAAGGAAGGCAAAAATTCTGAGCATCACCTAATGTGACAATTCATCATAGGATTTAAGACTTGTCAATCAAATGGATGCTCTTGTGTGATGCTTGGCACTGCAGCAACCACCTTGTGATCATGAGGCTATGAGCCTGAGAATTAGAGCTAACTCCTTTGGGATGTTTTGTAAAGTATTCAATATTCTTAGGATCTAAGCCACTCATTTTTGTTTTGTTACATTCAGCCTCCTACATACATGTTAGGAGATACTAACCAATACAATTATGATAAGGAAAGTGGCCCTTACCTTATGCCAATGGGAGTGCCTAAAATGGTTAAGCAGTCTTCCTTTGGACACGTCATGTCCATGGTAGATGTGTGTGTGTGTGTGTGTGTGTGTGTGTGTGCATGTATGCATATATGCTTGAATGTCTGTGTGTTTTTCCAACATTACATACTCTAGTTGTGTCCCCGAATTATCAGTCTAAATAAAGTGAGAAAATAGGTGCAGAGACATCTCCATCCCATACCACTTTCCCAAACACAAACCTTGTAAACAGTCACCCTTCTAACAAGCCACACTCATGCAGATGTTCACAAGAAGGAAGCCGTCTCTATTCACACCCGCCCCACAGCTTTGGAAAACTTTTCAAGTTCATCATTATTTATAAACTTAATACTCATAATGAAAAGGTTTCTCTTTGATGTGGGAGTGTTTTCGAAGCCTTGGTGACCTATATTGCGGACGTACTCTGTGTACGAGGTGAGGCAGGGACCGGCTGGGGAATTACCCGTGTTTAATGAACACTAAAATTAGAATTTGACTGAAATCCACAGAAATGGCTAGGCAGCAAGTTCTAGATGCCCCTGGGGAGCTGTGGGCAGCTCAAATTTACCCACAGGCATTTTTGAAAATGTTTTTTTTTTTTTTTTACATCAGCATAGTTGGCTCTTTTGAGCTGAGAATGCTGCTTGCAGTCAAAGCCCCGCCACAGCCCCTGACACTGATGCTCTGGGGACAGCTAAGCGCCCCTGTGGGCCTCTGTCATTTTGGTCATGCCCAGTGAGCACAGAGTGTGGAGCCGGCAGTGGTCTGCCACCCCCTGCCCACCCCCACCGTTGCCAGCCTCCATGCTCCTTGTAGAAAGTTCTAAGAAAAATCGCCACATTGCAAGAAGGCATCTGGTCTGCTGAAAAGGACCCTAGATGTCTTCCTGCTCTGTGGGCCCCCACAATGGGGCTTTAGGGTCTATTTTAATATTCTTAAATACCTAATATAAATTCTACATTTAATAAGAGCAGAGGCCCTGTGTGGATAAATGAGCTCAGTTTGGTGACCATCTCTCCAGACTCAGGAGCGATAAACATAAAAATAACTTAAAAAATGGAGTCCTGGCTGGGGATGAGGGACAGGTTTGGAGGTATAGGTTCAGCGTGCTCTCTGCCCAGCTTGCTTGCTGGAGCTCTGCTAATTCCATAGGAATTTTCAGGGAGGATTTTTGTATACTTGTGTAAGTGTAAACCTTTCATTTAGTTCTAAGTTATAAAAGCATTTATAAAAATGCTTGTTTTTAACAAGCAAAAAATGCATACATTAAAATGTAAATAGCTACTTCCCACCCTTTTTCAGTCTCTACTCACTAAGGAGCCCATGTGAATATTTGATGTTTGGTGTTCTGTATTTTTCTACTCTTAGAGAAACACACAAATGTGTAAGTTACCGGCAGGTAGGTCTATGTATGTTAATGAGATAACATACTCTTTTCTTTGCTTAATACATCACAAGTATCTTTCCTCATGTATCTGCATCTAATTCAGAAGAATAGTTCTATACTCCTCTGTAATATGGATTTACCAAAATTTATTCACCATTCCTCACTGATCCATCCATTCACTCTTCAGAATATATCTTCGTGCATCTTTCTCTCCCTACCCCTTCCTCTGCCTCTCCCCCACCCCCCTTTCTCTCTCCCTTTTCCCCTTTATTTTCTCTCCCTCTTCACTGCCCTGATCCAGTGCTTCTCAAACCTGTGAGCTTATATGAATCACTTGGAGATCGGATTAAAATACAGACTCCTGTCCTCCACCCCAATGAATCTGGTTCCGTAGCTCTAGGCAGGGTCTGGGAATGTGCATTTCTAAAGCTCCCAGGTGTGGCATTCTGCTGCTGGCTGAAAACTAGGCTTTGAGTAGCTCTGCCCTAGTCTAAACTTGTAGTGTGATAAGTGAATTTGTCTCTTAATTGGCTGGGTTTACACACTGCTCAGGCCACCTTCTGATCTGTTCATGGTGCAGTAAGAATGTTCTTTTGTCAACAAAGCTCATGAGCTTGTTGCTGTTGAAAACCCTTCAGTATAATCTCACTGTGGGATAGTCAGCTGGGCCCTGTCCCCGTTCACTTCCCCCTCTTCTCCTTGGCTGTCTGCCCCTGAGCCACAGGGACCTTCTTTGGGTCTCTCTAACCTGCGCTGCTCCCTGCCGCCTCATCCTTTGTCTATGCAGTACCCACATTCTCTGATGTCTCTCCTCCCGTCTGCTCCCAACACAGTTCCTTTCATACAGTAGACATTCAGCAAATCACTGTGGAATACCTGATTGCAGGAACAAGGCAGTCCTATCATCTTTATGGACTTGGCAAACTTTGAGGGGCTTTTTGGAGAGCCAAAGTGTGCAGACAGCACCTACAGGTCACATCGGAACCCCCTGTGTTCTCCAGGAGGCGGAGCAGAATGGCAACAACCTGAGCTGCTTCCCAAGGTATGAGACTAATTATTTCCCAGGGATAAAAATAGTCACCAGTATATTGTGTTCCATGCCCTCCAGTCCAGACCACACACAGCTGGTGGACATTGCTGGCCACACGGGAGAGCATGGTCCTAGGAGCTGAGCTGCAGCCTCTGGATGCTGCCCGCGTGGCTGGTCGTGCGTTACCAGCCCCCTTCCTCTACCTCTCTGATCTGTCTTAGGCACGTCCCTGTGATCCTTGGCAATCCATTCTTACCTTCTGCACCTTAAAACCTGCCCAAATGGATAGGAGATATTCCCTTTTTCATGCTCACCCAAACCATAATTCATTTAAAAATGTTTAAATGTTTCAGTATCCCATTCAAAAATAAGCTGGAACCCAGTTCTCAGATTCCAGCTTAAAAATGAAATCCTCAGGGAAACACCTCTGAGCCCCCCTCTCACAACCACTGTAGGTGTCTGTCCATTCTCTCCCTAGAAAGCATGAATTTGTAGTATGCATCCTCAGTGTAATTACAGGCCCACGTGTGTGTGCAACGTCTTTGTCCCCTGCTGGACACGAAAGATTTTAGGGATGTAGTCATGATGACTGCAGCTTCTTTGCTGGTGTTTCCTCCCCCTTTGCACCTTCAGTACCTGGCACACAGAAGATGCTCACTGAGCATGTGCTGCATGCCTGTGTGAATGAATGGCTGGACAGATTCACAGCCTGCCTCTCCACCAGTTCTTCATGTATGCTTTATGCTCCAGACAGAGTCTGCGTCCCTAGGTAACACTGCTCCTTCACCTGCCTCTGCCTGGAGCCCTCCCTCCTTCTAAATGGCATATTCTTCCTTTCTCCTCCTCTGCCTCAAAAATGCCTGTCTGCTGAGGCCTAGTGCCACTGTCACGGGCTTTGGGGTGGCTTCCCAGGTGCCTGCAGCCAGAGCACATCTCTCCCTGTCCCAGCTCCTAATGGCGGTGAGCCTCACCCTGGATCTGAACTATAATCATTTCCCATTTAACCTCTACAGCCCATACCCAAACCTCAGGCACACTGCTTGAACATGTTCACCAGGGGGCCTGTATCTTTTATTTTCAATAGGGAAACATATATGGAAAATTAATTAATAGCAAAATCATACATCAACCCCACACCCTTAACAAATTTCTTAAATCATAACTAGGCCTCAGTAACACACCTATATATGTAACGAGCTGTCACATTAGAATGCAAAATGCTTCAGAACATTGCATCTGAACATCAACCAGCTGTTAAGATGATTGTTATCAATATGGTTGCTATCAATATGGTTATCAATATGGTTGTTATCATTCAGCGGCCTTGCCCGCTCTGAGGCTGCAATGTGACTCTTAGCACCTGTTGCATTTGAGACACTCGTCTCATTTGGCTCTTTAAAATATCTACATGTCATTCTGACATTCAGCTGATTTTATCTGGAAGTTACTCCATTCTCTATTTGCACATTGTTTAAAAAAAAAACTCATTACATAGGGATGTAAATATGTTTTCCTTGACAAACACTGATGGAATGTTATGTTGAGAAATAGCTGTGTTCTATGAAGTTTGAGTATTAACCAAGGTGTTCTTTTGGAAAAATGTTAACCTGGGAGATGTTCTCTCTGAAAAAATACATTTTTTCCCTAAAACCAGCCAATCAATAGCACCACCTGGAGAATTTCCACTTACGTGATTCATAGGCTTCATCCCCGAGGATTCAGATTCAGTAGGTCTGGGGATGGGGCTCTGGAGTTGATCCCCAGCTATTTCACATAAATAGTCAGGTTCAAGCATTACTGGTTTAAATTAGGGTCTTTACCAACTAGATCATGGGTTTTCAACCAGAGCTCTTGGGTGTCCTTGTAGTCGGGGGCCCAGAATGGAGCAGTGCTGTAACTGAGTAGAATGGCGCTGACGCCTGGCGGATAGCAGGCCTGCCATAATGCTTATCCCGAAGGGTTTGTGTGGAGCCAGACCTTCTGAAGACTGTCCTTGCTGCATCTGCTGCAGGGCCATGAGTATAAGGAATCATGTGAGGATATTTCTTGGTGACGGATCTGGAACATTATTTTGTGCAAAACATTCCATTTGTCTTTCCTGAGTCAGGAAAGTTTGGTTGATTTGCAAGAGTGAGAGTTTCTGGAAGCATCTGTAGGCATTAAGTGAAGCCTGATCCTTGTTATAGTCATTATTGTCACCCAGCTCTCATATTCTCCTGTCCACCTGGGGCCAGGTCAAGCTGCCCCTTCCTAAGCTCTCACCTCCCATAAAGCTTCCTGCCCTTGACCTTGGGGTCCATCAGATTGCAATTCTTTTTGCCTCTCCAGCAAATTCAGTGTTGGCTCTGGGGTTCTCACCTTTCATTTTATTTTCACCAAATCCTTCCGGGGCTTCTATTTTTATCCTTGTGTTTGAGATGTCGGGGATGCTTAAGATGAGGCCTTAGCTGTGGTGGGAGCTCTCTCCCAGGGATGGAGACTGCTGTCCCCATGTGGCCACCTTGTAGCGCTTACCCAGACACCTCAGGGTGGCTTTCTTTCCCATGCCGCCTCCTCTTCACACACGTAACAACGCAGGCACACACTGCCATTTGTCAAGCTGATAAGAGGGAAAAATACTGATTTGTAAGTTTCTGAAGTCTCCTGATTTTTCTGCATTGGTCTCTTTCTCCCCTAATTGTTTTCTAATAATAATAATTCACCTTTTATCCTATAATATTCTGCCTGTGTGGTGAGATTTTAAAGCCTTTGAGAGCAGGAGTTTGTCTCACCCACCCATCTGCAACACCGAGGGTGGCCGGAGAGCTCACGGAATGAAACGGAGGCTCCAGATTTCTGAAGACACCGCCATGGATGCCTGTCAAATGAAAGCAATAATAAACAACATTCCGATGGTTTATTTTTGAAAGTGTGCAAAACGTTAGTTCTAAGTTATAAAAGCATTTACAAAACTGCTTGTTTTAACAAGTAAAAGGAAAAATTACAGCACAAATAATTACTCCCTGTGCTTCTCCAGGGTCCACATTAGGGAACTGATGTGAACAAGCATTCTGAAGCTTTTTTATGCTTATATGACTGTACAAAATACAGGAAAGAGGTTGCTGATTGTGCCAGGACCCTGCCACGTGCACATCTCCGTAGTGACAAGGCCTTATCTTGCCTTCCTTGGGAGAAATGGAGGAGCCCCTTGGAGCCCAAACCGATCAGGAGAGGAGAGGGCTTCCAGCAGCCGTCTCCAAATCCCCTGAATAATCCCCCTGCATCTGTGTCTGCCACCCCATCTTGTTCTTCCTTTTTTTTCCTTCTTAAACAACCTTTTGCTCTTAGGCTTCAGCACTTCTTCCTGCCTGAAACACTATTTCCCTATCCTCTTATAGCCTGATTAAGGTCTGCTAACTTTTCAGATCTCAGCTTCCACGTCACCTCCTCCAAGCAGCCAATCCTGACTTCCCTACCTCTTGGGACAGCATTAGGGGACCGTTTCCTGGCCCCCATTCTTACCTTTCCTCAGTGTGTTGTTATCCTTTGTATCAACTTTCCAGGGTGGCAGTGTGGTGCTGCCCGCAACCCCTCAGAGGAAGGACGTGATGCCCACTGGCAGGAGGGGCAGGTGGTGGGCAGTTGCCCTCCACTGCAGAGAGCCATGTCGGCTGGGGCAGCCCACACCCAGTGCCTGAGACCGGCGGGGGTGTGAAGATCCTGCCATTTCACCTGGTTCAAGGTCACTCCAACAGGGCATTCCTGCTCCAGGGAGCCACCTGGAGAGCTGAGGCCTTGTCGAGCCTGCATCAGGCCCCATCTCTCCATCTTCCCAGTCCTCCTTCCCCTCCTTTTACAGCTGTTGAGCCCTGATAACCATCATGCGCATTAAACTCCATCACACTGTCTGTTTCTGGAAAACCCACCCTCTGACGTCCCTACCTGCAGGAGCCCACAGGGAGCATCTCATTTAGTGCTGTATCTCCAGCGACGATTGCCCAGCAGAGAGAAAATCTTTGTTGATGAATCTATTGAATGAATGAATTTGGATGACCCCAAAGGAGGCTCAGATGCTGGTTTCCCCTGACCTTGGCCAGATGCGGGGTCTGCCCATCACCCCTGGAACCTGAGCCCCTTGGCCCCCGCTCCCAGTGGAGACCTGCACATTCACTGTGTCTCCTCCCTTTTGTTCTCCATCCTTGCCTGTCGCTGGGAGGGCTGGGCAGGGGTACTAAGCAGCCTGCGACAGACAACCCCTTTTATTCCTTTTGACAGCCTCAGGAAAGTTTGATGGGGATATTTCCATAATCAATGAGGGAGCCCTGTCACCCCAAACATGGAGTCTTTAAAGAGAATAGGTTTATGCAAATTAGGTATTGATGGAGTAATGATTAATTGGCCCTGAGCCTTTGTTAATATGCAATTGTAGTAACAGAGATACATTTATAATTATTTCGGTTAATTGTTCAAACAAGCACTCAAGACTTAATTGCACAGAGTAATTGAAGAGGCTTGGTATTAGGGTTATTTCTTTCCAGGGAAAAATCAGAGTTGTTTAACTAGTTGGATTCCTGGGCTGAGAGGGTAGGTGAAGTCTGGTTCTTTGAGGTCCTTCTATCTCAAAACGAGAAAGGACAGTCACGTATTCCTAGGTGTCCCTGTGTTTGCAGAGGTTTGGGGACAGGGGCTTTGCATTTGGACAGATAAGATTCTAAGTTCCAACTTTGCCACTTCAGTAGCTCTGTGGTTTGGGGCAAGTTGTTTAGCTTCTCTGAGCTACAACTTCTAATCTGTAAAATGAGAGGAAGAACATTAACTTGTGCAGCAGTGGGAAAATAAATGTGGCAGCCTGCGTGAAGCCCTCCGCTTGGTGCCTGGCACCTGGTGAACAGTCCTCATGGGAACTGGGGCCATAGCAGTTACCAGCACTGCCCTTGGCATAGGCAAGACAGCTGGGAACGAGTGTGTGCCGCCAGACCCCTAGGAGCTCTCCAGCAGGAAGCGTTTGGGGGAGGAAGGGCATGAGATCCTGACTTGGAGAGTTTATTTAGAAGCACAGAGACAGGAACACATTGGAAGAACATGTGCAGGCTCCATTCTGTAGCTGCTGGGGGTGACGGCAGTGCTTTGTGGGGGCTGGTGTGACTGTCTACCTTGGGGCGACCCACTTCTGAGGGGTGGCCGTGAATTCTGGCTTTCTCTTACTTACCTTTGTTCAAACTCTACAATCACACACATTCACCCCAGATTACAAATGCTGTGATGGGGAGCAGGAACTTGCTGTTGTCTGGTAAGGGAACAGTTCTTTCCAGTGGTCCCTGGGTTTCTCTCTGGCCTTTCCTGGAAGTGGAGATTCCCAGCCATGCAGGGTGAGAGATTGCAAGATGAGCTGGTCAAGGCGAAGAAAGGCCACCTCAGCCCCTGAAATCTGGGCCCAGTGGGAAGGGAAGCATGGGCTCTGGAGACCTGACCAGTGTATTTGCCAGCCCAGGCTATGACCTTGGACAGGCTAGCTAAGCTCCCGCTCAGTTTACCAACTAGTAGTTTAGACCCTATAGCGTTGCAATGGGGCATAAATGGGATGGGACAAGTAAACTATTTAGCACAGTGCCTGACCACCATAAGCATTCAACAGATGAGTGGTGAGGATAATGAAAATCAAGGTCTCTGGGGTCTAGGCAGGCCTTCAGGGAGTATTAGAGGTCCTACTAAGGGAGTCACCCTTTCCCATATCAGTTCATCAACTGTATCCATCAGCCGAGGCACCCAGGGGGGAAAACGGCATGGCCGGTCACTGCCCCAAAGCCCCTGTCGGCAAGCCACTTTTCCTGGGGGACAGCTAGTGATTTCTTGGGCCGGGGACCCTCCACTCGACATGGCGATCCTGGTGCCTTTTCACCACCAGCTAAAGCCTCAGAACAGAAGGAGGCAGGCCATTGGGAACGCTAGCTGATTGACTCAGTTACAACAAACGCTGCTCAGTGAGTAGTTCTGTGCAGTGAGGGATTCTTCCCACCCTGCTGGTGTGGGTCTCAGTAAAGAAAAACACGAAGGGGGCCCTGTGTACACTGCAGACTGCATAGGTGCATCTCACGGAACTTCCTCATCAACCTACGGTGTGGGTACTTTTATTACCCCTATTTCACTGGCAAACAAACCTCTCCATGAGTGTGTGTTTGCTACATGCTCTTTTTTTTTTTTTGGCTCTACAGAGAGGCACAGTATAATTTGTATTTATGAGGAGACAAAATTTTCCATTTCCTCGGGTAATGGGGAGTCCTTTTTCTTCAAATATTCTACAACCTGCTCACCAAGGCTCAGAATTCGGCCATCAAAGCTCTGTGGGAAGCTTTTCTTCCCTGTAGGGTAAATATCTTGGTGATGAGGTAGGGATGGATGTGTGCAGACCCTTCCTGCAGCTATTCCAAGAGGCCCTGGTTCACTGGTTTTGTCATTGTCGATAGAGCAGTGTATCTGTGCATCTGGAGCTGAATTTAGTCCCAGGGTTGCCACTTAACCAGCTGTTTACCCTTCCTGCACGCTGGTTGGTTCTGTTAAGGGTGACTGCCCTGGTACCGACCCCATCAGGACAAAGTGAAGATCAAGTTCACGAGGGCACGTGCAGGATTCAGCACTTTGTACGATGCAAGGGAATGGCTCGCTAGATAGTGATGTTTGTTATTGCTTGTTTTTGAGAGCACAGAGGGAAAGTCCTGAGGATGCTGAGGGATGGGGCAGGAGGAAGGGGTGATGTCTGGTGTCTAGGAGGGGTTTAGCAGGATGGCTGGGGAGACCCCATGCTCTTTCCCGGGGAAGGGTTCATTCTAGTACCTGCAAATCTTATTTCCTAAGGTGTCCACTCCCGTCTAAAATTTAAGGGGAGGTGCATCCCGGATAACCCAATTATTAGTTAATTGTTGTTTCACACCCCATAAGGCAAGAGTTCAGCGTTCAGAGGGTGCAAAGTCAGTGACACAGCAGACTGAACATCACACTCCTCGTCCGTTGCTGGGCACAGAAGAGGAAACTCTCCATGAGTATGTGTTTGCCACATGAATGAATGAATGAGTTAATGATTCGTGGCTCTGGGGTTTGATTGTTTGCAAGCATTTCACTCTGTTTCACTCTGGGCTCTTCTCTCCTTCCCCTCCTGCCTTCCCCTCCCCGGCCCCCACGTCTGTCTCACAGGAGTCTGGGCACCGTCTCACGAGAATGCCTTCTGACACTGACGGGAGCAAAACACTAGAATCGAAGTCCAGGGCGTAGACCAGCGCTCACTCAGGACACGTGCCAAGAGATCCCACCTTCAATTCTTCCCATTCCATTGTTCCTCGTGAGGCGTGAGGGCAGCTCCTTTGCCGTCCAAACGCCGGGAAGAAGGGCTTGCCTGTTCTGGGCGTGTGTATTCCCCTGAGTATTCCCAGTTTCTGCCCCCAACAGATTAGGTGATCTTTCTCCTCAGCACTGCCGCATGTCAGAGAACAAAGCCCCACGTGGGCAGCAAAGCCTCCTCGGGCTAACGTGCTGCCATGTCTGTCCCAGTGCCTCTTCTGTGCCCCGGTGGCGCCTTTGTCAGCTGTGACGCCGCGAGGCCACGTGCGTTAGGGCATTGCTGAGCATGCTGCCCCAGCTGCCTTGCTGCCAGCCACAGCCTGGGCTTCTGCTCGGGTGTCACCCATCTGCCTCGATCCCATCCTGTGACACTAAGTCTGGCCCCAGCCCGTGCACCCTGAGCAGCCTCTCCCCAGGCGCCAGGTCCCCACCTCCCTGGCTGTACCTCAGGGGCCCAAGAATCCGGGGATTTAGGGGACTTTCTATTCAGCAGCTCTCAACTCATCCTCATTTATTTCACTCTTTTCCCACCTGAAGAGGAGAAAGCGAGGCAGCAAAGGGCTGCATGCCGTGGCAGGGGCCACCTGGACGCTTCGTACGTACCAGTGACATTCTCTGCCTCCCTACCTCTGAGGGATGGGCTGTGTTCCCATCTCTTTCTCTGGGATATTTACTTACCTCCAATGTATCTGTGTTTTTACATTTCAGACATGTCTCTTAATAGATAGCACGTAGGTGGTCTTAATTTTTTTATCCATTCTGATGGTTTTTCCCTTTTGAACTGGCATGTTCATTCCATTAGTATTTGCTGTAGTTATTGGTGGGATTGGATTTGGGTCTAGCTTCCTATTTGTTTTCCATTTGTCCCCTCTTTTATTTTTTGCTCCTCTGTTCCCTACTTTCCTATTTTTGGTGTTTGAATATATAGTAGATTAGAATGTATATTAGAATTCCATATTAATTTATCAGCGTTTTAGCAGACCTTGTGTTTAGTGGTTTCCACAGGTACTTGAATAGATATCTTTAACTCAGCATCGTCGACTTTAGAGTCACCATTGCACTATTTCCAGGAGAATGTAGGAAACCTCCAACGGGCTCCATTTGTTCCACCTGCTCCTTTATGTTGAAGTTGTATGTTAAGTATTATATCTACATACGTTATGAACCAAAAAAATAATAATTGTATAATATTTGCTTTAAATCAGGGGTCAGCAAATTATGGCCTGAAGGACAAAACTGGCCTGTCATCTGCTTTTGCAGGTAGTTTTACGGGAACACAGCCATGCTCAGCTCATTGTCTTGGCTTACTTATTGTCTGAGTCTGCGAGTAGTTGGGACAGAAACCGTATGGCCTGCAAAGCCTAAAATACTTACTGTCTTCTGGCATTTTGCAGAGAAGGTTTGCTGACTCATGCTTTACCTAATCATGTGTATTATAAAGAAACTGAGAAGGGAAAAGCCTTTTACAGATTCCCTGATGTTTCCCACATATGAAACTACATTTCCGCATGAGCATCTAGATTTCCATCTGGTCTTATTTCCCTCCAGCCTGTGTCTTACAGCGCAGACTCCGTGCAGTGCCTTCTTCCAAGCGCTCACCCCCCTCCCCACCCCCCAGACTCTGTTGCACTGAGTCACTCTGCAAAGCCTGCAGGGAGTTTAAGTGTTTGGTCCAGAGATTTTAGCTGTTATCTGAGGGAGGGCTCTCTCTGACAGGAGTTACCCTGCTCAGCCAGGCCTGGAGGCAGAGGCTCGACCAGCTTCAGGCCTAGTGAGTGCTGGGTTATGAGGCGTGTCCAGGACTTTTGGATTGGAAGGGCTGATACAAAGGGACTCCAGATATCGGGTCACAGAATGGGTTGTAGAAATGGGGGGCTTCAGTAGAGGCCTTGGGCTTTCTGAGATCTCATGGCTATTTGAAGGTGGCCCGGGCAAGGGAAATCTATTAATATTAAGAGTTTTACAAAAATAGCTAACACTCTTTTGGGGGTGACCAGATGCCAGGCACTGTGGTCAACCCTTTAGGTGGATCATCTCAGTGCATCTTTGTGATGACCCTCTGACGTGGATAAGGGCAATGTCCCATTTCACAGCTGAGGCACGTGAAGGTCTGAGGGATGAGTATGTGCTCACGGTCACATACCCAGTAGCAGACTCAACAATCAGAACCAGACAGTGTGGTGGTGGAACTCATGCCCTTGACCGACAATGTGCTTGGGCCTTCGCTTGACCTTCCTGCCTCATGTTGTTATTCATGATGTGTTCCTGTCTGGATAGACTTAAGTTCCCCGGGTGCATGAGCCAGGCCTCTCCTGCCTGGCCAATGTGTAGAGGCCCAAGCCCTGAACTGCCCACAGTGTCTGCCCAGACTTGAGAGGCAGGACTGATGTGAACCGTTTGTGGTGGGGCAGATACTCAAACGGAAAATGAGAGGAGTATTAGAGAAGCAGGAGTCTGAGGGGGTAAGTGCTGGATCCGAAGGAGGCAGAAGCTGGGGCAAGGAGTGGCCTGGGTGAGACCCTGGAGACAGAAGAAGGCAGACCTGATGGGACGCAGAAATCTATGCCCCTCTGAGGAAAGGGACAAGTCTCAGGAAAAGGGGAGAGAGGCAGGCAATGCAGAGAAATGTCTGGATGATGCAAACCTGCCTTTGGAGGTTTCAGAATCCCCCACTCCTTCCCCAGCCAAATGCACGAGAATACACTTCTCTCTAAAAGTTTCAGCTCTGGGAGTTTGGGACCTGATAGCAGGTGCATAATAAATCCTTGTTGAATTAAATTAAAATGTTTAAGGAGCCATTTTCTGAGCCAGGCCTTTCTCTGCTGTCAAGGAAGAATTTATTTAACAAGACCTACACTTTGGCAGACAAATTCTACTTCTCTTGGCTGGTCCTCAGTCATGATTTAAGATGCCCATATGCTGCCCACTATTGGGAAATAGGTTCTTGGTTGGGGAAGGGGTGTGGCTTAAAGGTTTGGGAAAAAGATAATTTAGAGACAGACTGAAAAGGTTTACACCCTGGCTCCCCCAAAGAACTATGGATCCTTGAAGTAGATAGTCTTCAAAAGTCGTAATTCTCTGAGGGCAGTTGGCCGTTTTAGTTGCAGATGTGAAAGCTTTTCCGTCAGCACAAACAATTCCAGATCATCTTTCTGCAAGAGGCAGTGGGCATTTAAGTGGCACAATGTCTGGTGAAGGTTTTCTTCCTTTCCACCTGTGGACGTTGTTCACAGAAGGGATCATCTTAAATATAATGAATGTTTGCTAGGCCTGGGAGCGCCAAAGAGCAATCAGAAGTGGCCCCTGGTTATTGTGTCTTTGCTCCTCGTGTCTCATGACCAACAGCAAAACCTTTCCTTCCCTGAACAGAAAAGGCTCTATTCTTTTCTAGACACCCAGAGCTAAGACGGAGTGACCGTGGCAGGGCTTAATGATCACCTGTTCCTCAAGAAGACAGCTACAGCAGCTAGAATGAGCCCTGTGATTCAGTGAGCTAAAAACGAAAGGAGACGTTTTAATTTTAGTGGACGGGTGCCGGGTGGCTGCTGGAAATCCAAGCACTCAATCTCCACTCCAGTGAATGCCCGCTCTTGTCCCCTGTGCCCACGGATGTGAGAGCCAGACCCTTCCTGCCAGGAGGCATCTGCGAGCCAGCTCTTCTTCAGCAGCAGAGAGCAGGGAGGTAGATGGCAAAGAAGCTCCGTAGGTACTGGTCTGACCCCCATGTCTTGGCCGTAGGGCCATGTGGCAAAATGTTCAGGATGCTCTTGAATTCTTCCACATCCAATAGTTGGTCTCTGCTGGGGTAAAGTCCGCTGGACCACAACGAGTTGTCACCTTCCTTATTGGCCTCAGGGGCTGGACCTTCAGATCCCAGTAGGTATAATTACCTAAGTAGCCTCTGTCTGCTTAATTAGGTAGGATTCTCTACTAACCCCCAATGATCCTTTGGCCGACATGATGTGAAAGGTGGAACCAAATTACAAAGATGTCAAATACCTAGGCAAATCAGAGAGTTCATTTTCCTTTCTATCAGTGAAGTTAACCATGAAGTAAGAGACGTCCTTTTCATTTATCTTGAAGACTTCAACACTGGAGCCAAGACAGTCTTATTCTGAGCACAGTGGTATGTTTCCATTCAGTTGGATATCAGAGCCGCTTTCAGAAGGCATTTTTCTTCTTTTGGTGTTTCTTTTCCAGATATGATTCCTGCATACTTCAAATGCACAGGCAACACAAAAATACTAACTTTAAAAACTGGAAATCGATGACCCCAGTATCTAACTCATGATTTCATTTTTATCTCCACGATCCTATGCAGTTTATACTTCAGTGTTTTCCTCTGTGGTGCTACACAGTCATTTTAATGATTCCTTAGTATTCCATGATGTCATTTTACAAAATTGCCCCCAAATATTGAAAATGTTTTGTTGTTTTCCGAGATCAAGTTTTAGAGAAAATCTGCATTGAATATCTGCATGCATATTGTTTTATTTTCTTCTGTCTATTGAATTATATCCTTGGATAAAATTTATAGAAGCAGGATCGTTACCTTAAGGAGTAGGATTGTTTTCATGAATCTTGTTACATGTTGTCATAATGCTTTCCAGTGTGGGCGTGTCAGTTTACTGTGAAAGAGTGAATGAATAGGGGCCCACTGAAAACTCACCAGAATTTGGTGTTCTAATTTGTAAAATGTAGGCTTGAGAGATTATCTTACTTCTGCTTAATTTTCATGTATTTGATTTCTCTCCAAGCTTTTGATCTTCTTTCTAGCAAAAGAGACCTGGCTGTTCCCAAGCTAATCAAGGGCAGTGTTTACTTGGCTACAAAGCATACACAGTCATTTCTCTAAGTGCTAAGGATTCCTGTAGCTTCTCCTTCCATGAGCCAAACACAAGAGAGAGGAATGAGTTATTCAGCCATCTGATAACCCAGGGTTATTTTTCCTCAAACAGAAAAAAAAAATTCTACTTAATTATTTGTTGTCTCACCTTTGGGACCTCAGCTCTTTGTCTGTCATCGACCCCCTGAACGATTTCCAGTCTTCATCTTACTGGATCTGAGGACCACTTGGCCTTGGACCATTCTCTCCTTGAAACATTGTCTTTCTTTGGGGTCCGTTACCTTGTTTTCCCCTGTCTTCTTCCACTTGTCTAGCTGCTGCTCAGGGTCCTTTATGGCCTCTGTCGCCTTCCACCTGGCCTTTGAACATGGGCTATTCCTGGGGGGCTTAATCTTGGGGCCTCTCTTCTTCCATGCTCCCTGGACAATCTCATCCCCTGGAGGTTTCTGTTACCATCTCTATGCTGTGACTCTTAAATTTAAATCTTCTCCCGAAACTCTACTTGCTCACCAGCCCCAGCTCTACATGGGCCCTGTCCATGTTGTTCACATATTACATGCTCTTTCTTACCACAGGGCCTTTGCACATGCTGTTTGCACTATTTGCTATCGCTCCCTTTCTCCTTTGTCTCCACCTCCTTTTAGGGGTGCTGGGAGGGGTGGGCAGCCCTGCTCACTATTCCCACATCAGCATTCATTCCCTCAACTTGCAGTACTGTGGTTGGCGGACCACTGAGCATTCCCCAGGTATTGTCTTCAACTGAGAAGACCACGTGTCTTTCCTGTCTGTGGCGATTTTTGAGAAACCCGCCCATGGGCTTTGTCGAGCCCTTTGTTGCTACTTTCCCTTCTGCCTGATGCTGCTTCCCTCCCTCCCTTACCGCTGTCATTCCCAATCGCACTGCCCCGTGGACCCCGTGCGCTAAGATCTACAGGTTAGAGTTTATTTCTTGGGGACCTGAGCTATATAGCCTGCCTGCTCTTCTTTTAGGTCTTGGCTCACACTTCACGTCCTTGTAGCACTTCCCTGACTGCCCTAAAACTGTATTCATTAGTGCCACATTTCATTCATTCATTAATGCTTGACTAGACTTTAATTTCCTTGGAAGCAGGGGACTCACCAAACATCCAGCTGTAGGCATAGTGTGTGGAACAAAGAAGATGCTCATTAAATGCAGTTGATTCTCATTGCTCACAGTAGCTATGCTCTAGAACATTATGGGGAACTCTGAATTAGCCAACACCGAACCACTCTTCATTGGCAAATACAGGGTTAGGTTCCTATGAGCCTCTGGTCACATCTTCAACTGATCAACATATAACCTGGGTTTATCTGTGGTTCCATTTAAAGATGATGTATTCAATACACATTGTTGAGTCATTAACAAAGAACTCATGCCTGAATGAAGCTTATCTATAGCAGGTGTTTCCTCCATAAGGCACACCACAGCATTCATGTGCTCAGGGACGCCCAACACTATGCTCTGGGGCCATTTTAAACAGCAAGATCACTGACACACACACAGTCACAAAAATACAAAGAAGGAAGGGGCACGAAGTAGACTGCAAGAAGGACACTTTCCAACACAAGGCAAAGTCTGGCTTCCCAGAGTCAACCTAGGCTGGGAATGTGTGTATTGGGTGACTTAATCTTTTCACCAATCTGTGCATGTCTGAATGACAACAAAAGTGCTGTGAGGGTTGATTTTGGGGTTGTAAACAAGTGGACTAGCGAATTCACAAATATGAATTCTGTAAATATGGAGCATCAACTATGTTTAATGAACAAATATAAATTTAAAATGACCTCCTTCTTGCAAATGGTAATGGACCCCCACCCCATACTGACTCTGAGATGACTTGGGACTGACTTGCTTTGGACAATGTTGAGTTGAGAGGAGTGGAGGGGGACAAGAGCAAACATCAGGCAAGCAGGGGCTTGGGAAACGCTTGGGCATGTGGCTTGCTCTCCTTGTGTTCTCTGGAACCCTACAGCCACCCCCACGTGAGAGAGCCCAGGCTAGCCTGCTGGCTGAGAAGTCACCCCATGCTTCCTCCCATCCAGCATCAGGGCAGACACCAGGTGTGGGAGGAGGCCCCTCTTGATCAGACGAGATGCCCGACCAGCCAACGCACAGTGCCATGAAAAACAAAAAATGTATAGAACAAATTGCTTTAACCTACTAGGTTTGGGATGATTGTTCCCTGCGGCTTCTTGCCAATTAAAAACCTGGGGCATCTATGCAGGGCAAGAGTTTCTGAGAGGGTGTCAACTGGATTTTGTTCGTAGGTAATAAAAAAGGCTCTAAGCTTATCCAACCAAAGCTATTTAACTTGGAGTTTAAAAAGTAGATTACTTGCATGCTCCACATCTGCATAAAGAAGAGCTGGTAAAGTGAATGTGTGTGTGTGTGTGTGTGTGTGTGTGTGTGTGTGTGTGTGTGTGTGTGTGTGTATTATTTTAACTTGGGGAGCATATGGACACCCAGCTACAGAATTTCTTTGGTGGACATTCTCAAACCAACTCAATGGTCTGAATGGAGTACCGAGCCCAGTCTGGGAGTGAATCATAGGACGATGCTTTCCCCCCTGTTTTTGTAACATCTGGCTGAGCTATAGACTGACAGACCTCTTAAGGTGCCTTACTTGCTAACACATCTCCTTTGTGGTTCATAGACTTCATGTTTAAAAGTACTTTCAAAATCCCCGAGCATCACTTATCTCAGGCAGTGGTACATTTTTGGGAGAAAGAAATCTTTTGCATCAAAAATCAGAGTAGCAGTATTTCTCAGTAAAACGGGGAAAAAATCAGAGTAACAAATAAAAGGCACAGAAGTCTATGGGGGTAAGCGTAAATTGAATCGGGAATAGGATGTACAACAAACTTAAAAAAAAAACCAAGAAGTAATCATTGAGCATGCCAACAGTTATTTTTTAAAGCAGGCCCTTTCAACTGCTTCCACTTTTTTTTTTAATGCTTCAGTGTCTAACTATGGCAAAAACATTTTATTTATGTGAAAAGAAATCACTTGTATGCAAAGTTGCAGCTGCTGCTTATAGGTATACAGATGAATAAAAGCCTGGGAATGTGTGTTTTTTCTTCTTTTTTTAATGGAAATCTTGATTCACTTTTCAGTGTTGAGAATCCTTCATTCATTGGTATCTTGGAGTTTGAACTAGATTGATGGCAAGAAATGAGATACTAGGAAGATGCCCATATCCTGGTCATATCTTATTAGGTGCAGTTTTGCTCTGGAGACTTGTGACCTTCTTGAGTAAGCCAGAAAATAAAAATGATGACAGTAATAATTAGCACAATTTTGGATAAATCATTCTTTGATATTATTGGGTCTACTTTTCCCATCCCTCATACCCCCTTTTTAAAAGTCACTTTTTTAAACTAAAGAGTGTTCAAAAATAGAATAATGACTTGAAAATCATTCAGAGAAGATAATAGAAACATATTGTGTACTTCAATTAACTTGTTTTTGGTGACTTGAGAGAAAATAAATCCATTGTGTATGCTGCAGGTGGGAATGATGCTTTTATAAAGAACAACAAATAATCATTTATTTTTCAGAGCACCGTCCAGGCTTTTTCATTTGTTTGTTTGAAGTCAGTAAGGTCAACTTGGGAAAGCAGCAGTGGTGGTGGGGTTTACAGGACCTAAGCTGAGCTGGGACAGGATGGAGTCGTGGTCAGACCTTATGTCTGGGCTCCTGTGCCATGGAGGGATGGTCTGGACAAAGCAGGTATAAGGGAAGGTGACCTTGTTTGCAAGAGCTGTTTATCCTGTGCTCTGACCTACAATTTGGTAGCAGTTCTTAACTGGGGGCGGCTTTGTCCCCCAGGGGACATTTAGCAGTGCTAGGACATACTGTTGGTTGTCATAGCTGGAGAGGGGTGCCACTGGCATCTAGTAGGTGGAGCCCAGGGAGCTGCTGAACATCTGCAGCGTGCGGGACGGCCCCCGCCACAAACCATTATGACCCATGGGTTAGTTGTGCCGAGGCGGGAAACCCTATTTGGAATTGCTACAGAGGCTGTCACTTAGAAACCATGTGGACACATCAGGTTGTGTGTGGGGGGCATGCGGGTGATGGGTACACTCCCAGGGCCCTTTGCCAGTGAGGTAGCAGAGTTGCAGAGGAGGTCAGTTGTGCTAAGCTAGAAGTCAGGTCTCCGAATAAGAGTGGGTGACACAGGGTCTCAACTTTCCATTCCTGTGTGGGGCTCCCACAGTGATAGGCCCTGGAATTTTTGCAACATATCTGGGAAGAGCAAGGTTTTCCCCCAAATTGGCAGAGACAAGGCCATGCTATATAGTGGAAAGGGGCTGGAACTTAGAGGCCAAAGACTGGGATTAAAGTCCCTCTGTGGTGTGATCTTGGTCCCATCACTTCACCTCTTGGGGCCAGTTTTCTTGACCATGAAATGACAGTGCTTCATTGCATTACGTCCAAAGGCCTTTCCACCTGCAAGTCCTAAGGCTCTTCGTGAATGCATGAATTTTCTGTCTTCTGCTGGAAAGGCTTTTAGGCAGCTGATTGTCTCATAAGCGCCTGGCTTCCCCAGAGTTGGCCGGCATCTAAGACGAGTCTCCAGATTGCTTCGAACAGAACGACGACTACAGCCAGCAAACTCCTCGGGAGGCCTTTTCTCATTGTGTCCTTCAGTCATGCTGAAAGATGAGGACGGTTAGCTCTGTCTTTCCATCTAGGGAGCAGCATGAGTCCACAGAGCTAGTAAGTGGTCGAGATGCTCGTGCCCAGATGGGCAATTCCAGACTTGGTGCACCCAGCGTTCCCCACCAAATTTCTGGGAGGTAGAAGCTTCAGGTAAGTGTTCGTTGGCCCTGTGTACCTGTATTGGGTTGTCGCTCGAAAACAGTGTGCTCAGCATGTTCACCCAAGGGAACAGTAGGCCTGGGAAAGAATCTTCCAAAGCCAGGCAAGTTCACAGGACCCTGCAGAGTCCTGGGGGTGTCCGTGCAGTGTCCCTCCAGCCAGGCACCCCCAGATCCATGCAGGAGGAGGCTTTGCTGTGCAGGCTGTTTATAGTGGACAATGTGATCTTCCTCAGGGTGTCCCTACTGGCTTGTTATGCCAGGGTCTGTCAAGAGGAGCATGGCCTGCCACTCACAGCCTTCAGCCCTGACCCTGGCATGGGCAGAGGCAATGGTGGAGGCAGCTGCAGCGGGCCCCGACAGTGACATGCAGAATTAGATACTGGGCACAGGGCACAGCTCCTTCAGGCCAGAAACAGGGTGTGGCACAGACAGAAGCTAGTCTGGGTGCCTTCCACTTCCCGGAAGTGATTTCTCATGTTCCAGCAAATCCAGCTGAAAATGAGGGCCGAGAGCCTTTCTGGGATGGACATGGGGCCTTTCTTTCAGGACTGAGTGCATTTGTGTTCTCTTCATCACCATCTGCTCCGAGCAGGTCTGCCTCCGAGTTGGCATATGTGATTCTGAGTTGGCTATGGTTTCTTCAAGGGCAAGGACTCTTTCATATTTACCTCCATTTTTATCAACAGTTGGAACAGTGTGTGGCATGTATCAGATACTGAAACTTGTAGGATACGACCCTCTGTTATCAGGGATATTTGGGAAGCTTCACTCTATCAGATCCTGTTCTGAGCCCTTTCCATGCAGTTGTTCATTCGGTCCTCAGTGCAGGCATGGGGGCCAGGACTGTTGCTGTCAAGATTTACAGGAGAGAAAGCTGGGCCCGGAGAGTCTGAGGGATCTGCCCGTAGCGTGGGAGCTCAGCGGTGGTAGAGCCAGGATGGGTAACCCGGAGGCTGGGCCTGGAGCCTTGACAGGGGGCCAGGGTCTCTAAGGGGCCCCTGCTCTCTTGGTACCTCCAGGGGCCTGGCACCTCACCCCTTGCCGGCTGGCTCTGCCCCTAGTCTCTCCCCCTCTTCTCTGTAAAGTCTCCTTTTCTTTTCCATTCATGGCCGCTGCAGGACTTCATGACCTCTGAGATCCTGACCCAACCCCAGTGGGAAGACAATGAGCTTGCTCTTACTTTCCAGAGAAGCTGGGGGCACAGGGGCTCCTGTCCTGTGATATATGCCCTGCACTCATCTTCCTCGGCACCAGCCACCTGCTGCCTTGGGACCTGCCGCTGTCAGAAACACCCTCTTTCCTGAATTTTTAACCTCTTACTAAATCTTATCTCTTATGCCCAGCCACGTGCAAGTCACCCCCCACCCCCCAAAGAAACCTCTCGCTTTGCACCCTGCCTCCTGCACTCAGTGTCTCTGGCATCCGTCTCAGGAGCCAGGCTTCCGAGAGCGGCCTGGCTCACTCTCTGGCCTCGCTCCCCTTCACTCCGTGCCCCCTGCCATGGTGTCTTCTCTACATCCCTCTCATTTGCTTATTTATTGCTGGTATCTCCTTTTGTTAGAATGTGAGCTCCTCCGCTAAGATGTCCCCCGTTCCTGCTCTGTCTCCAGTGCCTGGCCCAGGGACGTGCTGTAGGCACTTAGTATGTTCTGGGATGAACGTGATAGGCACTGTTTAAGTTGCTGAAGGCAGGAGGCTCACCTGACGTGGGGGTCTCCCCTGGGATGAGGACAGTGATATTTCCAGGATCACAGGAAATTGTAGGTCTTGGGTTTTTCAGCTCTGCGGAACACTCTGCTTCCTGCTTTTCCTCCTTTAAATCGCATGCACGTGTATGTGACATTTGGCGTTGTCCATGCTCTTAGGCCGACCCTGAGCCGGCCCGAGTGTCAGGAAACAATGTCTGTTTCTTCTCCTGGCCTCAGCTTTGCTTCCACTTGGTTTCATTCTGAGGGAAATCAGTGGTGAACCAGCCTTTGGGAATTCAAGGTGTCACGGGTTGAATTGTGTGCTCCCTAAATATACGCCCCTGCTTGTGAATGTGGCCCCATTTAGAAACAGGGCCTTTGTAGATGTAACTGAGTTGAGTTTATATTGGATTAAGATGGGCCCTCAATCCAGTAACTGGTGTCCTTATGAAAGGAGGAAGTTTTGACATAGTGACATGAAGTCAGTCAGGAGAACACAGTGTGACGGCAGACAGAGACAGGAATGATGTGTTTATAGACCAAAGCATTACGGGGCTTGCTGGCAGCCCCTGGAAGCTCGGACAGGGGTGTGGAACAGAAGCTCTCCTGCGGCCTCAGAGGGAGTGCGGCCCTGCAACTCCTTCATGCCAGACGTCTAGCCTCCGGGCGGAGGGAGTACCTTTCTGTCGTTTGAAGCTCCCAGTCTGTGGTCATTTGTTGCAGCTGTCCCAAAACACCACATACGAGGCCAACAGCAGTCTCTACGTGATCCTGTCCCCTCAGCCAGGCCTCGCGGCTCAGGAGATTCGTGACTGAAATAAAACCGGGCACGAACTGGCCAACTCAGCATTGCCAGACAAAGGATGTCAGTGAGGCAAGGCAGCGAATTCTTCACTCCCACAGAGAGGGGGATGTGACAGGGGGCAGCTGGGAGCCACGGGCCCTGAGCTCTGTGGGCCTGCGTGGGGACTCCCCGCCCGGGAACTCTGGGTCCCAGGGACCCAGGAAACGAGAAGTGGGGACCCGAGCCAGCTTCCAGTTTAAGCAGGGCTCTCTAGAAATCACGAGCTGATCCCATCAGGACCTGGCCCGCAAGTGACCCCCAAAGCAGGGCTCTTTGCTCCTGCAAAGTCTATGGAGTCAGAGCCCTTGGTCTGCCCACTCTGTGGAGATTCTCGAGGCTTCTCTGCAAGCCCTTAGGAAGACTCCTGCATGTACTTACTTGCTAAATGTCCAGCTTCTCTGTTAAACTCTTAAGTTTTATGAAGGCAGACTGTTTCCCTCTCTTTCACCACTATCCTCAGCACACAGCCTAGCGCCTGATACAGAGTCAGTGTGTCCTATAACGTGGGTGCAATTGGATGGAATCGACTGGGGGAATTCACTTGTAATTATATATCCTTAGGTAATTAAAAAAGGAGTCCAGTTATGGTTTATAAATGGGTTGCTGTAGTACTCTAAGGAAAAGTTTAAGAGTCCGTAAGTGCTGAAAGATGTAGGAAACAAGCAATCTAAGACAAAACACCTCAAAACCCATAGAACTATACAACATGAAAAGTAGCTCCTAATGTAAAGTGTGCACTTTTCTTAATTACAGTATACCAACCTTCGCTCCACTGGTCCCATTGTCACCAGTCGTGACAAATATATCCCACTGATACCAGATGATGATAATGGAGAAACTGGGGTAGGGGTGGAAGGGAAGAGAGTATATGGGAATGCGCTGTACTTTCTGCTCATTTTTTTACAAACACCCAAAATTCTGTAAACAGTAAAGTCTATAATTAAAAAAACCTAAATTCACACACAAAACCTCATCTCCTGATTTTCTGAAGACTTGCACTTGCTTTCCGAGATCTCTTTCAAGACGCACACACACATACACACCATCAAGTCATTTCCATGGAACTGGTTATGAAGAAGGGGTGTGAGACATGGTTTTGTGAGTCTCACTCCGTCCTCCATTTAATGTCCCTGTAGCAGGAGTTTTGTAACACATATTAACTCCATAGATTAATTTTCATATGCAGAAGCCCAGGTAGCAATGAATTAAGATGGAATCGATAACAAATTATATAACTAATGCCCTGAATCTTGCATCATCATTTCTGCCGCAAAAACTTTGCTTTGACAGTGGTGGGAACTTAACCTCTTGTGTAGTTTCAGGATCTCTGTGACTTAGCTTCTTGGGTCATTTTTATCCAGCGATTCAAATCTGTATTTCACCTTTATTAATTCAGCTGCACGGTCTGCCTTTTGATTCTTATTCCATCCTTCTGCCTTTGGGGGAGAATCCAGAAACAGTGTGACAAAGAAACGAGAAGTATGACATTAGTGACAGGAGAGTGCTTCCAGGTGCCCTCTCCCCAAAAGTCCAGCAGAGAGGAAGCTGAGGTTGGAAACAGCCTGTGACTCTGCCAGACCATTTCTAGAATGTTGAAATGCAGAATCAGGTAATGAGTTGAGTGCAGAAGATGGGAGAGACTGGATTGTGGATGAGCCTGGTGAGAAGTCACACAGAGCTATTTAGAAACCTAATAAAAGGCTAGGAGAAGACAAACTAAAATGGGGCAGGCTAGGGATGGGAAGGAGGATTTGGGGGCAGTTTTCTTAAACAGAAGGCTCCCGACAGTGTGGGAAGGTGAGAAGAAGAGGAAAGAAAAGGGAAGTCAACCCCAGTATCTGGCCAGTGCAAGACATCCTCCATGGGGAATGAGTGTGGGGTCCGGCGCCTTCAAGTCGTTTGGTGGCTCTCTCATGGCTGGCTTTGCTTTTTTAGGTTGAGTCTTCGCTGAGATGGAACTGGACCCCTTGGGGTGTGTGGAACCCTGGGAAAAGTTTTCATGGAGCCCTTGTCTATATAAACAATTCCAAAATGTATTCCAAATGCATGGGCCACATATGGGATGGTGACTTGTGCAACAGTGGGCAGAGAACAGAAACTTATTTATTGTCCATTCGGGGTATGCCAAGAGGCCCAGCACCATTAATCCAGGCCTGGGATCCCTTCTTTGTGTTCTTATTGTCAGCCTGCCATTTTTGGCTAATCTCATACGTTGTACCACGAACCAAAGGTAGCAGTGCTGTTATTACTCATAAGACCCTGGCTTTTCATGACTTGTTTATATCGAATCCACACAGATGTTCTTGCGTTTGCAGCCCCTGGGGTCGTTTACTTAGCATTGGTGCCGTCGTGATTCATGAAGCTGCACCACCCTTTATGCTGCCTTGAAGACCGGCCTCCCATGATTCTCTGAAGGTTGTGTTTTGTCAATGGATACTAAAATGCAGTCTTACCAAGAATGTGCAGGGAAATGGGAATGATGGTTCATTTTCTAGTCATGTTGAATCTACCATTAGGAATTTTGTGTGTGTCACCATTGAACGTAGACTGACACGTTCTCCAGCAGCATCGTCTTAAGGTCATAATCACTGTGTGCCTAGCATATGATCTTTTTGGATGTTGATGGCTCTCTGCCTTCCACCCAGCGGGAGGACAGTTGGGGGGCCCACGGAGAGAGAAATGAGAGCAGTCCATTTGCACAAAGAGTATCTCTTTCTCATCCAGCAATGCCTTGCCAGGCCATGCTCCTGGAACTGGGAGCTGGCTATGGGGCTCCAGATAACCTGATAGGTATGAATGCTGGAGCTTTTGGGGACATCTGTTTGACTCCACATATGGGATAAAGTTCCCAAGAATACCCCAAAAGGGAGAAATGGAAGCTGAGGTCTGTTTCAAGGAAGATATCTCAAACTGTGGGATCCCTAAGGCAGGGAGCTAGGACAGGTATTCTCCCAGCCTGGGCCTGAGGGCAGACTGCCCGTCATCAGTAATATTACAAACATAACTCCTCACATGGTGTTGCTTCTCCTTAATCTCCTCCTGCTCTTTCCTTTAACCCCCACTGGGGTTCATGTGTTCTCCCAGTTCTTTCTTCCCTCAGTGTGATTTCCTGTCCCATGCCTCCGGATGGCTGACACTGTAAGTGAATTTCCTTCTCCCAGCAAACCCTTTCTCCTCCTCCTCTTAATGATGGATACTTTTATTCTAAAAGATCCAGCTTATTTATTACCTCCTTCAGCAAACATCCTGGAACCTTCTTCCTACCTGCCCAGTACTCTGCCCATCACAACATCCATTCTTTCCCTTATGCAGCCAATGAGAACTTTTTAGTGATCACCTGTTCTGTGCCAAGCCCTGTTCCAGGCATTGTTAGTAACAGCGGTGAATAAACAGATTCCACACGCCAACTGCCAGCATAGTCTCCCTCTGGACTCTCTATATCTCTATTTCTTCTTCTTTTCTTGTGTTAAGATTACTTCTATTTATTAGCAAACATTTTCTGTAAAGGGCTAGACAAAGAATACTGCAAACTTGGTGGGCCATACGGTCTCTGTTACAAGTACTCAGCTCTCCCATGGTCGCACAAAAGCAACCAGAGACGATATGCAAAACAAATGGGTGTAGCTGTGTTCCAATAAAACTTTATTCACAAAAAACGGGTTGGGGGTTGGATTTTGCCTCCTGGCCCCTAGTTTGCAGACTCCTGTAATAGAATATAAGCTCCATGAGAACAGATAATTTTTTTTTCCCCCTGTTATCTCCTTAGAGCTTAGAACAGTGCCTTGCACATAGATGGTACTGGACATAGATTTGTTAAACAAGAAAAATGAATGCGGTGTACCCATGTGCTCTGTGATCAGCCCAGAGAATATGTTGGGCAAATACGTGCTGCACAGGTGAACAAACGTTCGACACACCTTTCACCTGTCCTCTTGAAACTGCCACCTGGCCGGTCGGTGCCTCTGGAGGGCTGGCAGGAGCAGGGTAGGTCCAGCCTTATGATTCCATTGTTACTGTAGCTTCCTCCTCAGCAGCTGGCGTTTGGCATGAGGAAGCAATGACAGAATTACAGGCAGGGCTTCCTCCACCCGCACCCGTGCCCTGGCTGCTCAGTGATGGCCTGTTGCTTCCTGGTAAGGTAGAGGCCCGGTTCCCGGGAACTCAGCAGGAAATGGCCATTCAAGTCAAACATGACTGCCTGTCAGAGGAAAGCGGCGACGACAGGAACCCTGATCACCACCATCAAACTGCTCGTCAGCGCCGGCCAGTTGGCTTTCCCAGGGCGCACCTTCCTGAGAGGGGCAGAGGACTGGCTCAGACAGGCAGGGCCCTGGTGATCGGTGGGGCCTGTCAGCTGACATCCAGAGGTGAAGCTGGGTCATTTTGGAAATGGGGGCATGACAGGTGCAACCAGACAAAGACAAGAGGATGAGAGGTTGGGGGTGCCAAATGGGGCAGGGGGTGGCCAGTGGGGCCTATGCCTCTGGGCCTCACCCGGAAAGGAAGCAGCTCCTCTTCTGTTTTATGTCAGCTTCGCTGTCATTAGATGGTTGGTGAGATTGCAAACAGATAAACACCCCTTTGGGAAGCCGGAATGCCTTGGCAGACAATTTGAGGCCTTGATTTGATTGATAAATCCTTTGTGACAAGAGGGGATGAAAGAGGCCCCCGGTTTGGTACATATAAATAGGAAATTAGCTGGCAAAGTTGTCAAAGATAATTAACTTTCCGATTCTGTGGGTCTATTCAGGTTGACATCCTGAAATTATTTAGAAATGCACATGTCAACGCTCTGACAGAATTTAGGGCTGATCAGATAAACAGATTTGGAGATGTTTGATTGTAAAATGATGTAAGAGCTTAGCTGGAGTGTGATCACTGCAGCTTCGGTCGGCTGCAGTGGACGGTGCAGGGAGAGAGCATTCGGCTCTGTGCAGTGGAGGGAGGGTGGGAACAGGGCGGGTGGTGGATAGGGAGTGCCAGGTGCAACATGTTTGCCTTCTTCCTTCTTTCCTCTCAATGAGTTGAGAAATTCCTAACCCTCAGTTCAACCACAGTTAGCCTTGGCCTCAACCCAAGGGTTCCTCCCAAGAAGCCTCAGCCTCCGTAGGAACGGAAGCATCCGGAAGGATGTGGCCACATATGTGTTGTCTGTCTATCCAGCCTAGAGCTGGCCAGGTGAGTGCAGTGTGCAGAATCATTTCAAGTCACTTCTGTTCCTGGTTCATCATGACATGGGGTAAATCACTGGGTCTGACATGCTATTAGAGGGGAGAATGCCTTCTGTGGCATTTCCATGTAGTTATTGGAAATTTAATAAAATTTAAAAGCAGGTCAGTTTAGAACCAGATGCTTCCAAACATCCTTCCTCTAAGTGGATGAAAACTAATATTTATTGTGCACATGCTATGTGTCAAAGGCCAAGTTGGACACTGTATTATGTGATTTGTTTAATCTTCATAATTTCCATATGAGGGATGTCTTTCTCATTCAGCTAATGAGTAAACAGATATGCAGAGAGGTGAAGTCAGCTGCTGGAGATAACCAGCTCTCAAAAAAAAATGCATTTGGAGTTGAACTTGGGTTGACTATCTCTCCCTATTTTCTGTTTAACAGAATCATACTCTTAGAGGGATGGGGGTCTGGACTTCATCTAGTTCAGGCTCTGTCACCCACAGGCCAAAGCCAGCCTGCTATCTGTTTGTAAATGGCCCATGGACTGAGGATATTTTTACTTTTTAAATGGTTGGAAAAATAAAAGAAAAAAAAATTCACAACGTGAAAACTACATGAAATTCAAATTTGAAATGTCCATAAATAAAGTTTTATTGGAATGTAACTGTGTATATTACCTATGGGTGTTTTTGTGCTTTAGTGGCAGCATTGCAACAGAGACCATAAGGCCTTCAAAGCTGGCCTGTTTACTGCTTGGCTCTTTACAGAAAACGTTTGCTGACCCCTGATTTCATTCTGTGCTTCAGGGCTTATTGAGCTCTGAGTGTTACTCTAACTGGTGACACTCTCCATGGGTATGTAATTTATCTTAACTACTCAAGATGGGTACTAGTAACTATTATACAGGTGAAGAAAAAAGTTCAGAGAGGTTCAGGAAGCTGGTCAGGCTAACACAGCAGAGCCAGGATTCACAGCCAAGACTGACTGGTTTCACACTCACAGCACAGGCCATGAATTCCCTCACTTTAACGCCATATCACTGTGATTCCATATTACCTGGATGTGGCTTTTCTAGGCTAGGTGCTTGAGACACAGTGGTAATTAACCCTGTGGTGGGCAGAATAATGACCCCCAAAGATGTTTTCATCTGTGAATTCCTAGAACTGTGAATACATTACTTTCCATGGCAAAAAGGAATTTACAGGTGTGATTCAGGGTCTTGAATCTGGATTATGGCTTAAGGACAGGGTACTTGTAAGAGGGAGGAAAGAAGGTCAAAGGAGAAAGAGATGGGAGGATGGAAGCAGAGTTGGAGTGATGTGGAGCCCCTAGACAAGGAGAGCAGACGGCCTCTGAAGATGGAAAAGACAAGGGAATGGAGCCTCCCCTGACCTCTAGAATTTTAAGAGGATAAATGTGTGTTGTTTTAAGACACTAAGATTAAGGTAACTTGTCACAACAGCCGTCGGAAACTCATACACACCCAGCAAGTCTTTGCCTTCAAGCTGCTTAGTCTGGTAAGAGACTCACCCATCAACAGAAGTAGATGTGAAAGGAAGATCTACACTGCAGGTTTTAAGAAGAGAATTAAGCAATTTATTATGAGTGGGATGAGCCTCAAAGGCCTTCCTAAAGAAAGAGGTTGGAAGGCTTCCAATACTGCAGAGGCACATCCTTAAAGCCCTTGGGCATTTAGGTTTCTGGGACTGGATCCTGGCATCTTGCAGGATCGCCACAGAGCATGAGGAAACTGAAGACAAGCATTGGAGGCAGATTTCCTCCACAGCTGTCGTGCTTTGGTCCCCTCAGCTTGCACTGCACACCAGGGCTGAATTCAGGCTTTCTGGCGCGTGACCTGCCGCTAACACTGCTCCTTTGCGAGTTTGCTCCTCCTGTTTACTGGAGGAGCTAGACTTTTGCAAAAAGGAAATCACCATCTTGCCTGCATTTTATTAGTATTGTGACCATTTGCAAATTACTTTGGAAGGCAATATAATTTACCTCTTGTATAGAATTCAGTTTTGATTACTGCCATGTCACTGGAGTTCCAGCTTTCACGAAAGCTCTTATTATGAGAAATTAAGATACCTTTCTCCCTCATCCAAATAAAATAAACATATGGCTATGGGATGCAATCGCATTAAAAAATATCATTTAATTCAGGGAAGATAATGATTTGAATGCAACTGGAGAGGAGAAACTCAATCTAGAGTTTGAATGTTGACATGAAATTTTGAAGGCTATTTTCACTCATCACTGACTTTTAATAGCACTTTGTACAGAGTAATTTGCAGCACAAACCTTGTTAATGTCATATTGGTTATTTCAGAATCATGTCAGATCCCAAGGCAGAGCCATTTCCTGGATCACTGTTGGGGTCTCCCAGTATGTCTGAATCGATATTCTAGGCGTGGTGTTTAAGCATGCATTGCTATACTTCTCACTCTTTAGCGGTGACCAGAATGGCTTTATTTTCTTTGGTCATGCTTTGTTCAAGATGTCACTTGGGAAGAGAGCAGAAAAGCTAACTGCTGTGCGTGTACCATGTGTGTGTCCCCTCTGTGTATCATATGTGTGTCTTGTGTGCTTGGAGCATGGCTCATAGACTTGAGGAAGTGGCCCTGGTTTTTGATGCTGGTCTGTGTTCCCTGAGTTTCATTTCAACAGTTAAGGTCACTGGCACATATACCCTCAGAAGTTAGCACTTTGAGGGACACCTGGACTGATTTCCAACTGCCAGCTCCTGCAATATTTTGAGTGTTTTCTCTGGCTTCTGGAGCCCATCGTACCTATGTTGAAGCAAGCTGGAAATGGTTACTTGTTAGTAGCCCTCAGTCAATAATTTATGTGAACTGGTGGAGAGAGAGAGAGAGACATAACATTTCTGGGGGGCAGGAGTGGGGAGTGTGGCCACCCATGTGGCTATTTCACCTGCTCCTTGTGTCCCCAGAGAGAGCTCCAGTCACCCATAGTGCTAACGAGCACACAGATCCACTCTTTCCCTGGTTTCTGTCCTTTCTATGTCTTTCCTCTTCCTTCCTGTTTTTTTTTCTCCTGAGATTATCTCCCAAGGAAACCATTTGCACCCAAATCCTTGTCCTGTTGTCCTTTTAGGGGAAACCTAACCCAAACAATCATTCATTGAATAAGTTCATTCACTTCCTTTACTAAACACTTGTCATGAGAATGTTCAGAGCAAGTGGCTGAGAACCAAGTAAGAGCCCTGCCTAGAGGGGCATAGACTCTTTGTGGGCAGACAGAGGTTAAACAGGCAATACGCGTGGAAATGACAGTCTCAGGCTGTACCTGAGTGTCCTCCTAGAAATAAACAGACATGGGGTTGCATTATGGGGC
This sequence comes from Smutsia gigantea, assembly GCA_032199065.1. Classification (NCBI taxonomy): domain Eukaryota; kingdom Metazoa; phylum Chordata; class Mammalia; order Pholidota; family Manidae; genus Smutsia; species Smutsia gigantea. Next base: position 355,106 of record JAVSCE010008742.1, on the reverse strand, counting down.
GATATTCCCACGAGTAGTTGTGAAGCATCCTTCTATGAGATGCTGACTTGAAGCCTAGAGGCTGAGAAGGAGCCAGACGTGCACAGACTAGAGCAGCATTGAAGTATTCAAGGAGTGAAAAGGAGAGTTTGGAGAGATGCGCACAAGGGAATGATGGGGTTGATAGGAGAATCAACGTAGGAAAGGTAGGTAGGATCCGGATTATCGAGGCTTTCCTGGGCCGTGTTAAGATGTGTTTTAAGACAGAGCAATAACTCAAGTGAAAATACTGGGCCCCTTGCTGGTGAACCTAACAACCTGAAAACCATTAAAGTAAGAGCTCATCACTGCTGATAAAGCCTAGATTCAGGGCTCAACAACAATAATGATGGGGGTAAAAAGAGAGGGAGTAATATGTGCTGCGAACTTTCTTAAGGTCACCCATTGGGCAGAGTGCTTTATGCCTGGTAACGTCTCATTTGAATACTTTCAGCAACCTGTTAAGTTGGGGTTGTTTCTTGTTCCTGTTTGCAAGACAGAAACGTTGATGATCAGGGACTTTGGGTAACTTACCTAAAGCTAAGTGAGTTATGAGAGGTTAAGTAGAGACTTGAACCCAGGTCTGTCTTCTGAACTAATGATGCTCCAGTGATGAAACACACCACTTTCTTTGCTGTATCAGAAACATGATTTAAAATCATTAATAAGCAGTGGGTTACCAGTAAGAAAGTTAGTCCGAAATCTTGATTCAGTGAATAAAGTGACAATCAGTTTATTAACTTAATTGCTTTTTAACTCGCATGTTTCCTGTTCTATAAAAGTATTAACACCTTTTGATCATGCTACCTTATCATGCTTCGAGTCAAGCTTTTTCACTGCTCTGCTTCTGTTTGTTATGCTTAAAAAGCTCAATACCTTGGCTGTGTGTGGGGTACACACATGTGGACAGGGTGCCCTACAGATCTGGTGGTTGACTGCACTTGGCAGAGACCGAAGAAGGTGGGAAAATGCTTATCTCAGTTCTGGATGCCTAACATTAGAAATGAAAATCTTCCCTCAGCTGACTTGTATCTCTAGGATTTTCTTAATTAGAGAAAAGCTTTGCCCATCCACTGGAGATGGTTAAAGTGGTTCAATAATCTCTTAACTGTTATCATTTGCCAATAGAAAGAGAAGGAAGAGGCGTGAATGTAAACAGAGGGATATGTTTATTACTCTCTAATCTTCCACCTACTATTGATAACCAATTTAGTCCCATCTCATCTTGTTTAGTTTAGAGAAATGGCCACTAGCTCCCAAAGAAAGCCGTTGGCTTGGTAATTGGATATAGGGTGGAGTGGCAGGGGTAGTAGGGAGTCCATCAAAGTTTGGAATACTTGCCGGATTACTATTAGCAATTCTGTTTGGATTTACTCTGAATTTAATATTAATGTTGACTTCAGTCACATATGTTTTTGACATGACCTATCAACTCATTCATTTTAGAACTGATTATTGAGCATCTACTGTATGCTGAGCACAGACAATACAGCTGTCATCACAACATGGCAGATCCTTACTGCTATGGAGCTTCAGTCTAGAGGGGTTTCAAGCAAACAAATACATCCCAAACATCAGGTGTGCACATGTGTTATGAAGAGGCTGAAACCTAGTAAAGCAACAGAGAACTGGGGAAGGGATCTTCAGAGAGGGTGGTCAGGGAAGGCATGCTGAGGAGGTGACCGTCAGCTGACATCTGAACATCCAGGATGACACCATGCAAGCCGTGGGAAAAGAGCTTTTCAGAAAAGGGGGATGTACAGATACAAGAGTAAGGCAGGAATAAGTTCAGTGCCTTTTAGAGACTAGAAATAAAGCCGTATGACTGGAGGCAAGGGCCCGGAGCGTGTTGGTGAGGCGGGAGGTGTTGGTGAGGTAGGCGGGTAAGGGTTTTATGCTGCACTGTGTTGGGACACCATTACATTAGGTGCTTCCCATCAGACTCGTGACATGATCTGATATTCAGTTTTTACCAAGTCATCCCGCTTTAGGAGAGCAAGACCAGAGCCAAGGCACCAGCAAAGTTGCCGGGGCAGCCGTTGGGGAAGGAGTCCTGGTGCCTGGCGATCCCGAGGGAGCAGTGAATGGCTTTGGGTGGAGGCTCTGGAGGTAATTTGACAGGACTTGTTGATGAGTTGAATGACAAGAGGGAAAAAGAATAAGGAGAGCTCCTGGGAGGTGGGTCAGAACGACAGAGTGGTGCCGTTTCCTGGGGTGAAGATTGCTGGGAGAGGAGCTGGTTTAAAAAATAAATCAAGAGCTTTGTTTTAGCTTGGGTTTCTAGACATTCAAGTGTAGACGTCATATGGGGAGTTCTGTATATTTTTCTAGACTCGTTGCTCTCCTAGTCTAGTAAAAATGAAAAATTTAAACCCAAACTGGTTAAGATAACTTTTTCTCTTGACAAGGTCTAAATCCCCCCTTGTGTAATAATCTTTGTCCTTTGAATCTTTGTTCAGTATAAGAAGAGATTCCGTATTTATCTCACATACTTCCAATGCACCTTTGATGAACACTTTTACCTTGAAGTAGGGTGTGTGTGGCGGGGAGGAGAGGAAAGGGCGAGAGAAAGAAAGTGAGAGAGAGGGATAACCTTGTATTTCTTCCAGGCACTTTGTACTCATATAGGCTTTATAAGTCTCATAGCAACCAGTGAAGTTGGTACTCGTATTGTTGCAATTGGATTGGGCTTCATGTAACAGAAAATCTCCTACAGTTGTTTAAAAGCACAGGTTTATTCTCACAAGTCAAAGACTATCTGGAGCTAGGCAACCCAAGGCTGGTGTGGCAGTTTCATGAAATTATCAAGGGACACAGGCTCCTTCTGCCTTTTTTTAGCATGCTGCCCATGGCCCCAAATGGCTGCTCCAGCTTCAGCCATTGTATATACATTCCAGGCCACAAGAAAATGTAAGTGGAAGGCCATGTCCCTTCTGAAAGGTCATTTGTAGATGTTTGCTACCATACTTCACTTATAGCTCATTATCACCTGTCCACACCTAGCTTCAAGGGAGTCTGCGAAAATAGTTTGTTAGCAGAGTGACGTTTGCTAAGAAGCAAAGAGACAGTAGATTTTAACAAGCATGTAGCACCATTGCCACGGTCCTAGTCTGCCTAGTTTACTTGCCCAAGAACACCTAACTTAAAGCAGGTGCACAGAGCTGAGACTTAACTTTTACTGTTACTTGGTCTCTTACATTCTGCCTTTCTTATTCTCAGCTCTTTTATTTTCTTAACAGCTGAAGAAAGGGCTAGTTTTTCTCAAACATCTCGTGGAGCTATTTATTTTCCCATTTTTAGCACCAGGACCGTTCTCCAAGTTCTGCCAAGTGTTATGCGGAACAGAAGAAAGGGCGAGTACTGATTTCAGCCATGCAATGCAATCTCTCCCAGCATCCATAAATCAGGTTTTCAGGAGGCAGTAAGAAGAGTACCATCTGACTTTTACACCTGATTCACAATAAAATCTCCTGGGGTGCTTATTTCCCCAAAGGCTGAGGCAGCCGAAGCCCATCTATCATGTCAGGGGAGAAAGATTCACCCATTTAGAAGTGACCGGTGGTGTTGGTATAGAGCATTTTAACTTCCTGTATGCATTTTAATATAATTAGGTGGAACACATCTTTGCATATGTCCTGAGACTCTCACAGAGGATTCTTAATGACTTATCTCTGTAAACCAAGGCTTCATTTAAAAAATAAGGATAACACAGAGTACCTGGACCTCAGATCTCTTTCATCAGTGTGGATGTGGGGCTTTATGAGGTCCAGTAGTGGTAAATCCTCTCATTTTAGAAGAACTCTTCTCTTCCCTCCACTGGTGAATTCCCATCCACTGAATTGCATGACTGGAAACCCGAATCTTAGGCTTGGCCTCAGTGTCTCTACGATTTGGGGGTCCTATGTCAACATCCTGGCAAGCAGGCTCACCTGCAAACAGAGGCAACAATCAGCCTGGCTGTGGGGAAGCCACTTCAAGTCTTGGGTCTAAGGTTCCCTCAACCTCTAGAATGAAGTTGGTTTAGACCATTTGGGATTTCTCATGCTCTGGAACAGGGCAAGGCGGTGGTAAGAGCTGTGATCAGTTATTCTAAATGTGCAGTCCCATGACTGGGGTTCTCAGTAGGAGTCCACTCAGTGAGCTCCCTGGAGGAAGCACCCTTTCCCTGGCTCTGCACAGGAGATGATGCTCTGCCTGCATGTTCTCACGCAGTCCTCTGGGGAGCTTGACGATGTAGCTGCTGCCCTCCGTGTTTTACTGCTGGTGAAACTGAGGCTGGCAGAGATGATTGCTGACTAATGCTCTGTATCTCGTAAGTAATAGAACCCAGATCGGAACTCAGAGGCATGGCCCCAGTACACGTGCTTGCTTTCAGAAAAGCCAGTTTGTTACATGTATAGCCAAAATAAGTTTTAAAACTCAGCAGCCCTGGGCATAAGTAGGTTGAACCACACAAAACTGCCAATACTTGATGGTATTTGTTGCTACAAAAATGTCAATTCCATGTGGTTCAATCAGTACATAAAATGACGCTGTACCAGGTCATTTTACTCAGTTTGGGGCTGGGGAAATACAATTACCAAAGGACTCTGCTGGTGTTAATATTCTATAGTATGTATTTCGAGCCCAAATGGGTACCGTGCACTCATTGAAAGGCAAGAAGCAATGACATTATCTATAGGCTTAGGCACTAAGTCTCCTTGCTAACTATCTGTGGTCTCCTCTGCTTTCTGCAGCTTGCCATGAACTACTGACTACCAGGGAAAGGAAGTGATGGAACTTTTAAGTGAACTTAGGTAGTTGCATTTAGGAAGAAAAAAAAATCTTTACCATCACAATTACAACAAATAAAAAGATTTATGCCCAAAGAAGTTTCCTGCAGCAAGATTCACAATGTGTGTGTGATCTCAGTCAATCCAGGGAGGTATGACTGGATTATATTAGTAATTGTCTGTGAAATGGGGCTTTGTTTTATTTTTGCCTGGCTCTTTCACACTTTCACATACTTTCAAACTTTCCTATGTCATAGGTTACTGTACATGAGAAAAAAAAATCAAGTATTTTACTTCAAAAATGAAAGAAACTCTTCAAAAATATCATTTAAATACAGCAGGACAAAAATAGTGATGTGAAAAGGAAGTCTCATTTTTTCTTTGGAAGAAGAAATATTTTGGTTTGCTGAGAGAGGAGCTGAGTCAGGCTATAAAAGGAATGTAGAGAGTTTCAGAAAGGAAGGAACACAGCAGAGGAGAGGGCAAAGTGGCCATGAGCGGGAGGTGGCTAAAGAAGGAAAGGATGGTCACAGAGTGTAGATCCCTCCCCGCAAAGCCACACCCTCCTGAAGGCCTCCTTGAGCCCCGCTCTAATTTAGAGTCCCTGGAAAACCTCATATAGGACCCTATAAACTCACCCTTCTTAAAGCAGAGGCTCCTGGCCTGGCATTAAAAGTTCCAGTTCTTGGGAACCCACTAGGGAAGGTTGGTCGTCTAAGTGCCATGGCACCCTCTCGTTTTCTTTCATTGTACTTAATACAATTGTAGCACAGAGATACATTGTATTCAGTCAGCACAATTGATCACAAGATGTATAGTTTCTTGATCTCATCAGTTTTCTTATATCTGTCTTCTCCCACTGGGCAGTAACTTCCACAAGGGCAAAAACTCCACCAGTGATTTGTAAGTAGTGGGCACTCAAGGACTTATTGACTGGAGAAATGTGCCAGACAGGAAGAGGCAGTGCAGGCTGAGCTTGTGTGAACATGGAGATGGGGGGACAGAATCTGGTATTTTCAATAGTTGAAAGCCTTCTCGCAGGGCCAGTGAAGGGTCAGAAAGCTGGAGTGAAACCATCCCAGAACATTAGCATTTGGGAGGCCATCAAAGCCTTCCACTGTCTGCTGAAAGCTGTGGTCTTGCTCCCTAGGGAAATGCACAATCGTGCATCATTTTGCACATAGATTCAGTTTAGAGCAAGAGTGACAAACCTATGGGCCTTCCTCAAATCTGGCCAGGGGCATGTTCTTGTAAATAAAGTGTTTTCAGAACAAAGCCAAGACCATTCATCTACGTATTGCCTGTCGGCTGCTTTCTTGCCCAAGGGCAGAGTGAAGTGGTTTTAATAGAGGCAGTGTGATAGGCCTGTGAAGCCTCAGATGTACCTTCAGTTCTTTATGGAAAAAGTGGGCTGTGCCCTGGTTTGGAGAGCACTGAGGGCTGGGTGCATCTAGACCCAGGTTAAACCCTTGCTGGAGAAGTAGAGAGCCCTGGAGGATTTTAAATATGGCAGCGAAGCCATCAGTCCCCCTGATGGCTCTGGTTACAGGGTGGTGGTGTGGAAAGCGTGAGAGTAGGAGTGGGGGGACCTTGGCAGCAGTAGCCCAGAGGAGAGATGGTAAGCAATGAGCTCGGGCAGGGGGTGAAGAGGAGAGCGCACAGGGTCGAATACCCTCTTCTCCAGCTCTGTTCTGCTTCTCTACATCAACTCTGTTCCTGACAGAAGTGCCAAGGAATCACCCCTGGCCTCCTATGACGTGCGCTTGGCCATGAGCTGCTGGGCTCCACAAAGACTGTCAAATCAGCCCCTTCAAGGCTCATTGCTGGTGTGCGGAGCTCTGATCGGCTCGCTTTTATGCTGCTGCTCTGTGGAGAGCTGGCTTAAAAAGATCTAAACCCTCAAACTGAAAAAAAAAACCTAAAACCCTGTGGGGTTCACAGAGTGAGTCAAAGAGGAAGAGCTTACTGTTGGCATTCAAAACAACCATTGCCTTTGAAATGTGAGGTCTTGACAGTTCTACATCAGGGCAAAATTAGGATGCAACGAGATCTAGCTACTCAACCTCTGTGCTGCTGTCTGTGATGCTGGGAGGCAATAAGAAATAAAGAGAAAAGAGTGACATATACCCTCAGATCTGCTCCCCAGGGAGCTTCCCTTTCATGGCGTCAGGGTACAGGGGCCACCTCTGGAGACGAGACGCATAACTGGATGTGAACGCTCCTCTCTACATTTACCCTCAATTTTTCCTCCCCGTGGAAGAACTTGGGCTACGATCTGCCATAAGCAGTGCCCCAGAGGCAGAGCTCGGCTGGTGCTGGGAAGTCGCGGGGTCCAGGGATGTTCTGAGGGATGGAGGTGGGAAGAGACATGAGGGGAAATTGCACTGATCCTGCTGTGGGTTTGGATGAACCTAGAAAGCGCCGTGCCGGGTGAAAGAAACCAGTCACAGAAGACCACGGATGGGATGATTCCACTGATAGGAGGCATCCAGAGCAGACAAATCCGCGGGGATGGAAAGCGGGTCCGTGGCTGCCAGGGCATGAGGGGGAGTGAGTGCCTAACAAGTATGGGGCTTCCTTTGGGGCAGTGGGAATGTTCTGGAATGAAGCAGAGGTGGTGGTTGTATGACACGAGGAATGTACTCAATGCCACTAAGCTGTTGACTTTGAAATGGTTAATTTTATGGTAGGGGAATTTCACCTCAATAAATTATTCTAAACAAGGAGAGGAGGAGGGGGACGTGATCCTTGAAGGTCTGCCCTTCCTCCTGAGGGATTGCGAGCAGCCGTCTTCATTCAGGCAGGCTTGTGGAACTATCGCCTGTATGTAGGTGGCTATACTAACCCACTGATTCTTGTTTTCTCTCTGTATCTTGCTACCGCATACCACTGATTTACCCCTAAACCTCTCAAGTCCACCTGTTCCTTCCCTGTCTCACTGTTACCAACTTTGTCTAGGACCTTCATCTCCCCCAGCCAGGGAATGTCCTTTCTCCCTGTCTCCAGTTTTCCCACCTCCCATTTGCCCTCCGCTCTCTGGCCAGAGAAACGGCCATTGCGTGATGCCACACTGTCGTTCCCACGTCTTTTCTGGCTCCCCTGCTTGTGGTAGAGAGTCCTAGTTCACCAGCCTGGCGTGATAAGCTGAAGGGCCCTGTGGACTTGCATTCAGATGCTCCAGCACGTCCTGATTCCGACATTCACTAGTGTGACGTCTTGGCCTACTTGAGTGTGCTTGTTAACACAGGCCATTACGTTTTTCATTTGTTGGTTTTTTTCCTTTTGTTGCATGTGGTCATGATAATCCATCATGGGGTTTGGTGAGAATCACGTAAGATTACATGTGGCTGATAGCCCCTGAGGACTTGTCCTGGAAGACCCTGGGCTAAGGATATCACTGGAATTTTCTCAAATAATGAGACTGCCCTCAACCTAAGATTATATGTTTGTTTGATGCACCATCGCCGTCACCATCATCATTCTCACAATCATATTATAAAGGCGTCTTTGATGTGATCTCAGGCTTTGACTCATTGCTTTTACCCCATACGTGATAGATCAGTTTTACCACCCAAATATGTCTTATTATGCTGGGCTCCACCCCGTTGTCTGGGCTGTCTCCTCTTCTGGGGGCTTTTTGCTCAGAGTCAGGTAACTTGCAGTATCTCTAGGCAGCACAGCTTTCCTCCAGGGAAAGTTTGAGTTGATCTGTGGCTCTTTTCACAAAGGTTTCTCAGACTCCCTGTGCATCTCCAAAACCTAAAGTGGCCATGGGGAGTTGAGAGAGGCAGAGACCCCCAGATCCCCGCCTTGCCCTGACCACAGAGCCTCCCCATGCATGTGGCCCAGAGTTGGCCCAGGAGAATGTGCATCCTGGTCAGCTAAATTTTAATTACACACTTATTTGCATTCACGTGTCCTGTAGACCCTTAATCTCTGTTCAGAATGCCAGTCTTGGATGGGACATTCCTTGTAAATGCCGGAGAATCTTCTGGTGTGACCATATGCCTCTCTTCAGCGTGGCTCATCCAGACTCTTGTCTCCTGCCCTGGGATGGGCCTGTTCTTGCACCATGTTGTCCAGAAGCCTGGTTGCCTCTGAGCAGTGTCTCTTTTTTCCTTTCGTCATTCAGGTTGTACCTGGGAGGTCTGAGGAGGTAGGCCTATGAGGAGGCAGAAGACCGACACTTGATTGATTTGTGCTCACTTGACAAATAAAGTGACTTTGTAACTATCCAAACAAAAACAAACTTCTTCCCTTCCTCCATCCAATCCTTTATTCTAATTCCAGTCTCAGACCTGGCTGATAGGGAGCATCTAGGCCCAAGTCTTGACGGACATGCTGTGAATAGTGTTTGGTTTATTAATTCCCGAATAAGTGTTTATTCAGTACACCCCCTGTGCTGGGGATTATGCTAGGTGTGGGATATGAGGTGAAGCATGTGAGCATGGTCACAGCCCTCCCCGTTTACCACATAGTAAGGATGACAAATAAGGAATTACCATCAGACAGTAATGTGAGTGCAGTGGTAGAAGTCAAAGTGTGCTATGGGAGCATAACCCACAGCTCCCTGTTAAGGAGTTATGTGGGAAGGTTTCCCATAGGAGCCAATGTGTGGGCGGAGACCTGAAGAATGGAGAGGAAGGAATTGTGGGAGAGTAACACAGGCCGCAGAACAGCATGTGCAAAGGCTCAGAGGTGAGACCATGTAGCACATTCGAGGAAGTGAACGGAGGTCAGCCTACCATCCAAAATGCCCCTGGCCCCAGGCACCCAGACAGAGTCCCTGCTGTGCCTGGTTAAGTGGTACGGCTGGAATTGCAGGGCCCCTCTGAATGCTAGCTCCCCCAACACTAAAGAGCAAGTCACCACTCTGAACCTTCGTGTTCTTATCTCTAAAGAGACATGGTCGGCCTCGTCGCACACAGAAATGGGCACTGGTCCTCCTGTGGCTGAGGCTTCCCTCAGAGATGCTTATGCTGCCATTGCTGTGCAGACCTGGGGCTCGGCCCCATCTGGCCTCAGCCGCAGACACTGAACCTGCAACGCCGGCCAGTGGGCAGACAGGAGGAGCTCTCGCCGCACTCAGCCACAGACGGAACACTGTCATTTTCTTCTGGCTTCCTCAGTAGAGCGGAGGGCTTGGGCACCAGACAGACGTAGATTCCACCGTCTACCCTGTTGTTGCTCATTTTGTTCACCAGCAGTGCTTGTAAATTGTGCACAGGGTATTCTCAGCACCCGGGAGCAGGCAGTCGTGATCCTGACCCTGAGAGACCTCACCCTCCAGCCAAGAAGAGAGGAATTACAGAAATACAAAACGAATGAGCACAATTATCAGAGGAAAGGACACGGGGAGCGTTGCTGGGCCTCCTTCACCGTCATGGATGTCTGCACTTCAAATATTGGCTCAGCTGATTGTCAGACATGGAAGCCTCTGGACCCCTCTGTGCTTCAGTTTCCTCATCTGCAAAAAGGGTGGAACCACATGAGAAATGGTGGTTTTAAACTTCGCTGCATCAGAATCACCTGGGAGGATCTTAAAAACCTCAGTGCTCAGATGGTACCCACACCAACTCAGTCAGGGTCTCTGTGGGTGAGGCCCAGGCACTAAGATTCTCTCAGATTCCTACGTGATTCCAGTGTGTGGCCGAGTCCAGGAACCACTGCGGTAGCCCAGCGCTTCTCACGTTTTAATGTGCCCTGAATCCCCAGGAGCCCTGGAACAGGCAGATTCTGGTTCATCAGCTCCGGGATGGGGCTGGAGTATTGACATTTCTAACAAGGCCTTGGGCACTGGTTCTCAGCATGGGTGATTCTGCCCCAGAGGACCTCTGGCAATATCTGGAGACATTTTTGGGTGTCTGAACTAGGGGTGATGGGGGTGCTATTAGCATCTAGTGGGTGCAGGCCAGGGATGCTGCTAAATTTCCCACAATGCACAGGACAGCTCCCACCAAAAGAATTTTCTGGCCCCAAACGTCAACAGTGCCAAGGCTGAGAAACCCTTTTCCAGAGGGTAGCCAATGTTGCTGGTCCACAGACCATATTGAGTAGCAACAGAATCCACTTCTCTAGCCCGGTCACAAGATTCTAGGCTAAGCTATTCCAGTGAAACTGAGACTTCATTACAAAGCAAGCTGACAAAATTAGCAAAGACCAATTTTTATCCTTTGCTGGGGTTTTGGTGGAAGGTAGAAAGGATTTTACCAGCCCCAGCTCATCTGTGTCAAAGAAGTGGCTGCCTGAATGTCTGTAGGGATGGGGCATTCAGAACCCCAAGGAAAAACTTCCACATTTCCACTGGTATTAAACAGCAAAGACAAAAGAACTGAAGAGGCCAGGGCATCCATTATTAACAAGCCCCGGTGTGAAAAGTGTGGTGCAAGCCTTTTTAACACTGTTTGAGATCAGGATGAGGAAAAATGGGCAGAGACTTAATTGTTTCATTGACTTTTGCAGAGGAAACCCGGAGTCATCAAATACACACACAGAGGGCAAAGGACGAATTCACGCGCAACGCTTGCCTCCCTTACATTTTTTTTTAAAGATTAATTTGTAATTTATAGCTCTAATGACCTGCCTGGTTATGGAGTTGAGATCTAGATATAGTATTCATAACGCAGCCACCCTTGCAGAGCTCTCCAAAGCTCTCCCTCCACCCTGCTTCCCCTGTCCTACTTGGACCCCTCATCATTTCTCATCCAGATGAATAAAGTGGGCTCGGAATTGGTTTTCCTGTGTTTACTCTGTCGGCTTTCTTTTCAAAGCATCTCCACATTGTGGCCAATAGGGGGTTTCTCAGAAGAACATCTGATCACTCCTGCCTGGGGGAACTGTCCAGTGGGACCTCATTGCTGTGGTCAGTTAACCTTCCTAGACTCATTATTCCCTAGATCGATGGTCCTCTAAGCATGCTCCATGGACCCTAGTGGGCCCCCAAGAATCTTCCAGAGGGTCTGTGAGATCACTGTTTTCATAATATTAAGACATCATTTGTCTTCTTCACTGTATTGACAGTGGTACTGGTGGTGCAAAAGCCATGGTGGATGGAAATGCTGGAGCCTTAGCAGGAATCAGAGCAGCAGCATCCCGTTATATAAGCTGTCATTGTATTCTTCGCTACCATGTTCTCACAGTGAAAAAGGCAAGCAAATAAACAAAGCCAATTTTTCTTAAGAATGTCCTTTGATAAAGCAGCAAAAATGATTAATTTCATTAAACCTCAATCCTCGAATACACACTGTTGAATATTTTGTGCGATGAAGTGGGAGGGACACAGAAAGTGCTTCTGCTGCCAAGCAAAGTATGGTGGTTGCCTCCAGAAAAAGCACTTGTGTGATTGCTTGAGTTGCAAGCTCAACTAGCCCCTTTTTTTTCATGCAACACCATTTTTACTTGGAAGAACAATGGACGGACAAATCAGTTTTCCAGTTGGGTATTTGGCAGACGTTTTCCTGAAAATGAATAAGGTGAGCCCGTCACTTCAAAGAAAACAACTGGCAGTATGGGTTGCTTATGCTCAAACTCAAGCTTTCAAGTGAAAGTGAGAATTCTGGAAAACTTGTATCTGCCAACTATGAGCTTGATAGCTTCCAATACTTGAATACTTCTGTGATGAGATTAGTGGTATTAACTAAGGCATTTTTTAAAACAAATCATGTGAATGAAATGTGAAAAATATTTTTAAAAATCTGCCTAATTCAAGAAATCTCTATTTTCCAGATGAGTCATCATATATGGGTTAAAGAATCATTCCAAGTGCAAGATGGACCAATGAATTGTAACTGAACACAGTACAAAAAATTTATTGATACGGTTTTGGATCATGCATTGCAACAAACTTAGGAAATATCCCTTGTTGAGTTTTGGGATAGTATCAAATAAGACTACCCACAATTATCTGAAAAGACTATTAAAATGTTCTCTTTTCTAACCACATATCTATGTGAGTCTGGATTGGCATCATATTCTTCAACCAAAAAAATGCATTATGACTGAATTGAATGCAGGAATAGCTATGACAGTCAAGCTGTCTTCTATTAAGCCAAACATTAAAGGAATTTGTGAAAATGTTAAACAACGCCATTTTTATCACTTTTGTCTTGAAAACTAGGCTTTTATTTTATTTTTTATTTTTTATTTTTTTAATATAATTTATTTTATTATCATTAATTTACAATTACATGTGCAATATTACGATTATTAAACTACCCCTTCATCAGGTCCCCCCCACCAACCCCATTACAGTCACTGTCCATCAGCGTAGTGAGATGCTATAGAATCACTACTTGTCTTCTCTGAGTTGTACTGCCCTCCCCGTGCCCCCCCAACATTACATTTGCTAATCGTAATGCCCCTTTTTCCCTCTTATCCCTCCCTTCCCGCCCATTTTCCCCAGTCCCTTTCCCTTTGGTAACTATTAGTCCGTTCTTGGGTTCTGTGAGTCTGCTGCTGTTTTGTTCCTTCAGTTTTTTTCTTTGTTCTTATACTCCACATATGAGTGAAATCATTTGATACTTGTCTTTTTCGGCTTGGCTTATTTCACTGAGCATAATACCCTCTAGCTCCATCCATGTTGTTGCAAATGGTAGGATTTGTTTTCTTCTTATGGCTGAATAATATTCCATTGTGTATATGTACCACCTCTTCTTTATCCATTCATCTACTGATGGACACTTAGGTTGCTTCCATTTCTTGGCTATTGTAAATAGTGCTGCAATAAACATAGGGGTGCATCTGTCCTTTTCAAATTGGGCTGCTGCATTCTTAGGGTAAATTCCTAGGAGAGGAATTCCTGGGTCAAATGGTATTTCTATTTTGAGTTTTTTGAGGAACCTCCATACTGCTTTCCACAATGGTTGAACTAATTTGCAGTCCCACCAGCAGTGTAGGAGGGTTCCCTTTTCTCCACATCCTCGCCAACATTTGTTGTTGTTTGTGTTTTGGATGTTGGCCATCCTCACTGGTGTGAGGTGATATCTCATTGTGGTTTTAATCTGCATTTCTCTGATGATTAGCGATGTGGAGCATCTTTTCATGTGCCTGTTGGCCATCTGAATTTCTTCTTTGGAGAAGTGTCTATTCATGTCCTCTGCCCATTTCTTAATTGGATTATTTGCTTTCTGTTTGTTAAGGTGCATGAGTTCTTTATATATTTTGGATGTCAACCCTTTATCAGATACGTTTTTTATGAATATATTCTCCCATACTGTAGGATGTCTTTTTGTTCTACTGATGGTGTTCTTTGCTGTACAGAAGCTTTTCAGCTTGATAGAGTCCCACTTGTTCATTTTTGCTTTTGTTTCCCTTGCCTGGGGAGATATGTTCATGAAGAAGTTGCTCATGTTTATGTCCAGTAGATTTTTCCCTATGTTTTTTTCTAAGAGTTTTATGGTTTCATGACTTACATTCAGGTCTTTGATCCACCTTGAGTTTACCTTTGTGTATGGGGCTAGACAGTAGTCCAGTTTCATTCTCTTCCATGTAGCTGTCCAGTTTTTCCAACACCAGCTGCTGAAGAGGCTGTCATCTCCCATTGTATATCCAAGGCACTTTTATCAAATATTAATTGACTGTATATGTTTGGGTTAATGTTTGGATTTTCTATTCTGTTCCACTGGTCTGTGGGTCTGTTTTTGTGCCAATACCAAATTGTCTTGGTTACTGTGGCTTTGTAGTAGAGCTGAAGTACAGGTTCCATATGAATTTTAGAATTATTTGTTCCAGTTCATTGAGGAAAGCTATTGGTAGTTTGATAGGGATTGCATTGAATCTGTAGATTGCTTTAGGTAGTATAGCCATTTTGACAATATTTATTCTTCCTAGCCAAGAGCATGGGATGCATTTCCATTTGTTAGTGTCCTCTTTAATTTCTCTTAGGAGTGTCTTGTAGTTTTCAGAGTACAGGTCTTTCACTTCCTTCGTTAGGTTTATTCCTAGGTATTTTATTCTTTTTGATGCAATTGTGAATGGAATTGTTTTTCTGATTTCTCTTTCTGTTAGTTCATCATTAGTGTATAGGAAAGCAACAGATTTCTGTGTGTTAATTTTGTATCCTGCAACTTTGCTGAATTCAGATATTAGTTCTAGTAGTTTTGGAATGGAATCTTTAGGGTTTTTTATGTACAGTATCATGTCATCTGCAAATAGTGACAATTTGGCTTCTTCTTTACCAATCTGGATGCCTTGTATGTCTTTGTTTTGTCTGATTGCTGTGGCTAGGACCTCCAGTACTATGTTGAATAACAGTGGAGAGAGTGGGCATCCCTGTCTTGTTCCCGATCTTAGATGAAAAGCTTTCAGCGTCTCGCTGTTAAGTATGATGTTAGCTGTGGGTTTGTCATATATAGCCTTTATGATGTTGAGGTACTTGCCGTCTATACCCATTTTGTTGAGAGTTTTAATCAGGAATGGATGCTGAATTTTGTCAAATGCTTTTTCAGCATCTATGGAGATGATCATGTGGTTTTTGTTCTTCTTTTTGTTGATGTGGTGGATGATGTTGATGGATTTTCGAATGTTGTACCATCCTTGCATCGCTGGGATGAGTCCCACTTGGTCATGGTGTATGATCCTCTTGATGTATTTTTGAATTCAGTTTGCTAATATTTTGTTGAGTATTTTTGCATCTACGTTCATCAGGGATATTGGTCTGTAATTTTCTTTTTTGGTGAGGTCTTTGCCCAGTTTTGGTATTAGAGTGATGCTGGCTTCATAGAATGAGTTTGGAAGTATTCCCTCCTCTTCTATTTTTGGAAAACTTTAAGGAGAATGGGTGTTATTTCTTCTCTATATGTCTGGTAGAATTCAGAGGTGAATCCATCAGGCCCAGGGGTTTTGTTCTTGGGTAGTTTTTTGATTACCAATTCGATTTCGTCACTGGTGATTGGTCTGTTTAGTTTTTCTGTTTCTTGCTTGGTCAGTCTTGGAAGGTTGTATTTTCTAAGAAGTTGTCCATTTCTTCTATGTTTTCCAGCTTGTTAGCATATAGATTCTCATAATATTCTCTTATGATTCTTTGTATTTCTGTGGGGTCCGTCGTGATTTTTCCTTTCTCATTTCTGATTGTGTTTATGTGTGTAGATTCTCTTTTTCTCTTAATGAGTCTGGCTAGGGGTTTATCTATTTTGTTTATTTTTTCAAAGAACCAGCTCTTGGTTTTATTGATTTTTTCTATTGTTTTATTCTTCTCAATTTTATTTATTTCTTCTCTTATCTTTATTATGTCCCTCCTTCTGGTGACTTTGGGCCTCATTTGTTCTTCTTTTTCCAATTTCTGTAATTGTGTCTTTAGACTATTCATTTGGGAATGTTCTTCCTTCTTTAAATAGGCCTGGATTGCAATATACTTTCCTCTTAGAACTGCCTTTGCTGCGTCCCACAGAAGTTGTGGCTTTGTGTTGTTGTTGTCATTAGTCTCCATATATTCTTTGATTTCTGTTTTGATTTGGTCGTTAACCCATTGATTAATTAGGAGAGTGTTGTTAAGTCTCCATGTATTTGTGAGCCTTTTTGATTTCTTTCTAAAATTTATTTCTATTTTTATACCTTGGTGATCTGAGAAGTTGGTTGGTAGGATTTCAATATTTTTGAAATTACTGAGGTTCTTTTTGTGGCCTAGTATGTGGTCTATTCTGGAAAATGTTCCATGTGCACTTGAGAAGAATGTGTATCCTGTTGCTTTTGGGTGTAGAGTTCTGTAGATGTCTGTTAGGTCCATCTGTTCTAGTGTGTTGTTCAGTGCCTCTGTGTCTTTACTTATTTTCTGTCTGGTTGATCTGTCCTCTGGAGTGAGTGGTGTGTTGAAGTCTCCTAAGATGAATGCATTGCTGTCTATTTCCTCCTTTAATTCTGTTAGTATTTGTCTTACATATGCTGGCGCTCCTGTGTTGGGTGCATATATATTTATAATGGTTATATCTTCCTGGTGGACTGACCCCTTTATCATTATGTAATGTCCTTCTTTATCTTTTGCTACTTTCTTCGTTTTGAAGTCTATTTTGTCTGATACAAGTACTGCAACACCTGCTTTTTTCTCTTTGTTGTTTGCATGAAATATCTTTTTCCATCCCTTCACTTTTAGTCTGTGTATATCTTTGGATTTGAGGTGAGTTTCTTGTAGGCAGCATATAGATGGGTCTTGCTTTTTTATCCATTCTGTTACTCTGTGTCTTTTGATTGGTGCATTCAGTCCATTTACATTTAGGGTGACTATTGATAGGTATGTACTTATTGCCATTGCTGGCTTTAGATTCGTGGTTACCAAGGGTTCAAGGGTTGCTTCTTTACTATCTAACAATCTAACTTAACTTTCTTGTTAAGTTATTGTAAACACAGTCTGATGTTTCTTTCTTTCTCTCCCTTCTTATTCCTCCTCCTCCATTCTTTCTATAATAGGTGTTTTATTCTTTGCCTTTAGTTAGTATTTAGATGGTCTGCTTTCTTTGCTATGATTTTTTTTTCTCTGGTGACATCTTTTTAGCCTTAGGTGTGCTTCCATCTAGAGCAGTCCATTTAAGATATCCTGTAGTGGTGGTTTATGAGAGGCAAACTCTCTCAACTTTCGTTTATCTGGAAATTGTTTAATCCCTCCATCATATTTAAATGATAATCGTGCTGGATACAATATTCTTGGTTCGAGGCCCTTCTGTTTCATAACGTTAAATATATCATGCCATTCTCTTCTGGCCTGTAAGGTTTCTGTTGAGAAGTCTGATGATAGTCTGATGGGTTTTCCTTTGTAGGTGATCTTTTTTCTCTCTCTAGCTGCCTTTAATACCCTGTCTTTATCTTTGATCTTTGCCATCTTAATTATTATGTGTCTTGGTGTTGTCTTCCTTGGGTCCCTTGTGTTGGGAGATCTATGAGCTTCGGTGGACTGCGAGACTACTTCCTTCCCCAGCGAGGGAAAGTTTTCAGCAATTATTTCTTCAAAGACACTTTCTATCCCTTTTTCTCTCTCTTCTTCCTCTGGTACTCCTATAATGCGAATATTGTTCCGTTTGGATTGGTCACACAGTTCTCTTAATATTCTTTCATTCCTAGAAATCCTTTTATCTCTCTCTGCCTCAGCTGCTCTGTACTCCTGTTCTCTGTTTTCTATTCCATTAACAGTCTCTTGCATCTCATCCATTCTGCTGTTAAGCCCGTCGATCGCTTGTCTGATTTCTGCATTGTCTTTCCTCAGTTCCCTCACTTCCTCCCTCAGCTCTTGCACATTTCTCTGTAGGTCCATCAGCATGGTTATGACTTTTATTCTGAATTCTTTTTCAGGGAGGCTGTGCATTTCCATCCCTTCAGACTCCCTCTCTGGGGTTGTCTGGTTGATTTTGGTCTGAACCATATTCCTCTGTCTTTTCATGGCTATGTAATTGGTCACTGATAGTTGCCACGTATGTCAGCTGGGCTCTTTAAGACTTTAAAAAGAGAAGAAAAAAAAAAGAAAAAAAAGAGAAAAAAGAAAGAAAGAAAGAAAAAAAGAAAAAAAGAAAGAAAAGAAAAAACAAAAACAAAACAAAAAAAATGCCCACCGGACGTAGATTCTGTGGGAATGCTCTAGGTGGCGCTATTGCCCCACTATTCCACAGCTGTGACTGTGCCGCTCCGCAGGGCCCTTTATCGCTCTGGCAGGGGTGGGAACGAATAGGAGGCTGTTGATCTCAGTGAGAGGTGTTAAGTATGGCTACACTTCCTCAGTCGCCAGCTAAGGCGTCTGAAACTCCCCAGGACTCCCAGCCTGCTGGGCTGAGTGTGCTGGGGCGATCCGGCTCCTCCGCTGGGCTCCTGTCTCTTTAAGACCGCTGAAGAAAGCGCGCGCTTTTTTTTTTTTCCTTCCCGGGAGCCGGCTGCAAGCACCCTGGCGCGTTCCCCGCTCAGATCCTGCCGCTCTGTCTCTCCAATCTCCGCTGCACTGCGCAATGTGGGTCAGCGCTCCCCGCGCAGATCACCGGGGCTGGCTACTTCGCGGGGTGTGCTTCCACTCCCTCCCGGCTCTGAATCCTCTCCTCCCGCCGGTGCGCTGGGGTGGGGGAGGGCTCGGGTCCCGCCGGGTCGCGGCTCCGTATCTTACCCGCCTCTTGGGGTGCCGAGTCCTCTCGGGTGTAGCTGCACGCTGTGCGCTTTCCTGTGTATTCTCATCTCTCTTTTAGGAATAGATGTATTTTCTGGGTTTTCGTAGATAAATATAGTGTTGTGAGGAGACTTCTGCCGCCCTGCTCACACCGCCATCTTCCCGGAAGTCCTTTGCTGTTTTTAAACCCAGTGATTTAACACTAGGACCAAAACAAACATGGCTCAATGACTTGGGCAAGAAACTTTACAAAAGAAAAAGGAGGCTTTAGAGAGGTTAATGGAGGTAATCGTCTGCTCCTAACTATAAACATTTCTGAGACTTCTTTGGCATCCCAATTTTATGTGAATTATACCTTCTAAGTGTGCTTACTATATCCTTGTTTATACCTGTATCTGATTTATAACACTTAAAGCTGTAGCTTTTAATAGTCCCAACCCTACTGGAGTTATATAAAGAAGATACTTTTATTATTTCTCAAATGACCACCTTCAAACGGTTTTCCCATCCAATAACATCTTGGGAAAATCCCATGATCATCTGATCACTTCCCAGTATTACAAAAAGATCAGTCCAGTCAAATTTAAAATTAGAACCTCATATCCAGCCCAGGTGTGATCAGTTATTTGTGTCAGTGGTAGAACTTCCTGCCTACTTAGCTCCTCCTCTCACCATTTGGTTTTGTGTTGAAACAGGGAGGAGGGATTTGACACAAGTGGGGCTGGCGGGGGGTGGGGGAGTGAAGGTATTTTGTTTTTCTGAGGGATACTGCTGTGGACCCCTGCCACATTGCTCCCCCCTGGCAATCCTCAACTGGTCACAGACAGCATCTGTGTGGCAAAGTGCCCAAACGATTGCACTTTGAAGCTCACATGCGGACTCTGTAGGAGTGTTCTGACATGAGAATCTGCTCTGGCTTGGCTTCTGACCCTTCTTCAGCATAGTATCCCAGCCCAGTTGCTGGCCTTCTTAGGTTGGTGCCAGCATGAGGGTTAAGCAGCCAATGTGAATTTAAAGAACTTTTTGTCCTGGTGTCACCTCATAAATCCTGTTACTTAGTCTGATGGACAAGTTGTTTCTATGAACTCGCCTTGGTGCTGGGGAAGCAGAAACTTCCTGTCCCAGGACTCAGTCCTTTTTCTGGCTAGCATCTGTAAAGGCTCAATAAACCCTTTCATTTCAGAGATCTCTTGGTCTCTAGAGTTTTAAATTTGTCATTATAAAGGAAAAATATAAAATAAAATCATTTGGTTGGAGATTGTTAACCAACTCTTTTCCTACTATTTAATCTTTGAAATTCCATGTATGAGATCCTATGCTACTTCAGATGAATTAAGCATTATTTGTGCTCCATTTATAATACTCATCAAATTTTGGAGCAAGTTGCGAGTCGTGGAGTCTGTGTGACAGACAGACTTTAGGAAACATCAGCCAAGCAATCGCTTCATCGAAATGTCTTGAGTCAGATAAAAGCAGTCCTCTAGCTCTGGAGAACCACAAACTGTTCCTGGCAATGGGATGAGTGGCATTTCTATGGGCCAGTCATTGTCCACACCCCATTTTATCTCCTTAATTCTTTGAATACAAAATTTTACATGTGAGCTTCCGCGCTATGAGGGCAGCCTGTGAGTTTTGTTGTGGTTGTTGTGTATTATTTTTTTGTTTTGTCTGGACAAGGGCATATGTAAAACATTTAGTAGTAGTAGTTTAACTTGATTAGTCACAAAAATTCTTTATTATAATTCCTAACCCTAGTGGTTTAATCTGATTTTTTTAAATAATAGAAAAACTAGTAAAAATTCTTTTCTGTAGTATTTTTGCTTTAAGTTTATGTCAGTTTTCCCTAACCATCCCTAAATTCCACTCTCCATCTCCAAATTATTTCTTTGTTAATAAAAAATCTACAGACAACCCTCTTTGTGTTCAACAACAAAGCTTATCAGAAGCCACTCAAATGTCAATGAAAACATCGACAAGGGCTTTGTGGGACCTTACAACATGGTGATTAGCACCACGGGGATTCAAGTCCACACACTCCATCAGTTCTAACTAGGGGCCCGAGAATGGAAACTAAATCGCACTGCATCTTTCCTTTATCAAAAAAGTAAGGAAAATAATATAACAACACATGGTTTCATTAAACAGAGCCAAGGACTAAACTACTTTATCAACAGGTGAGAAGCTTTGGATTATTGACATTTTACAAAAGATGTATGATTGCTTTAAGCACTGAGTGTTTGAAACCATGAGAAACATCAGTTTCAGTTTCATGACCCCAGTTATTTCTTTATTAGATATCTGAGGGATAAGGAGTGGTTTGATGAAAGACATATGTGACTCTTCTGCTGAGTCCAAAGATCGTGAATGTGAAAAGTGTCTGCAGGACACCTGCTGGCTTATGCCTTCAGCGGCATGCTGCTTGCTGGAGGTCTGCCGCTTGCTGAATTTCCTTCTTAGGAAAGCTTTTACAGGTATACCACATTTTTCAATGGAAAAATGGAAATGTGCTATGAGTTTTACTAAAATTCTGAAAAGTTGTCAGACCAGGGATTACTGCTCCCATTTTACAGATAAAGAAAATGAAGTTCAAAGAGGTCAACTGAGGCGTACAATGTCACCTAACTATTTTCCAGCCACCTTAGGGTTAGGACCCTGTTCCTCTGGTTTTCAACCCCTTATTTTATTTGCTGTGTGTTGGCAGAGAGCCTAAAAGGTTATCATCACAGCAGAAAGTAAGTTAATTCAGCTGCAGATTGATTAACCTAAGGGGAATCCAATCAGTGTTGGTAGAGAGCCAGGAGAAGCACTCTTCTTTCTACACTGATACTGTTACCAGGACGGCACAGTCTCTCCCATCTGGATCAAAATCAGAATTCCAAATATTAGAGCAAGCTAAATTACTCTTTTCTCTCTGCATTATTATACTGATTTTTGTGGTCATCCCCAGCATCTTTCTGGATTTGTGATTGTGGCTGATGCATCTAATAGAAAGAGTAAATAGTCACATGGTACATAACGAAAATGCAAAAGCAGCTTAGAATTTCTCTGAAGTTAATTACCATTCAGGAGGATACTTCTGCTGCAAAACTTCTTCCTTTGAGTGGAGTACTGGCTCACATTCAGGAAATGGCATTTTAAGTGTGGCCTTGCCGACTTGAACCGAGAGCTGGTTTTGCTTAACAACCCACGGGAAACAAAACCGGGAGGGTGAGATTGCATAATTACTCTAAGACTATGAAATATGTGTGTTCCTTTCAATTCTGTAACAAATAAATAGTCATCAGTTAAAGCCATCTCTCTCCTGCAATTTTGCTCTGCGTTGCCATAATGCCCTTTAAAATTTTTGTTTATGTTCAGTTTTTCTTGGTGAAGATAAAAGGCTGAGTACTTATTTTCTTTAGTTGGAAAACATATGCTACTTTTAGCATAAATATCTGTATTTTTAATTTATTATGATAGCCTATTTTTTTCTCATTGTATCTGAAAACCACCCCACGTCACTACCCTACATTTCTAAGGCACTTTACAGTCTGCCCTTGCACAGTCATGATCATGACCGAGTCTCACAATGTCCCGTGATGTAGAACTTGACGAAAGACATTGTTTGCTATTGCAAACCCGTACGTGAGAAGTGACATGTTGCTTTGGGGGAAATCTTATTTTGACATGAGGGTTATATAGTTTATGAATGTGAAAACAACTGGGATAGTCTATTTATTCATAACTTCCTAACTTCAGGTGGTTTTCCAGAAATGTTTACACTGTCAAAGTTTAGCTAAATTCTATTTCTGAAAAGCAATCAGAAAATGAGTAACAATGACAATTTTATTAAAGGAATGATCGGGGTAATTTCATTTTTTCATCAGTATCCTAGAATATTACTCACTTTTTATTTGAAGAAATTACCCCCTATATTTTCTTGCTTTGTAAAATAGATTCAAGTTCTATTTTCATTTGGAAATTACCTGTTTTTCAACTGTGCCTTCTTTTCATAGTGATTTTAGGTAAATAACAGAAAAAAGTAATTCTACAATCTAACTTGTCTCTTTAAGATGTACAGCAAGGCTGGAAGCAAAGAATCTGCAATATTCTTTATAATTTCATGGGGTCTTCTGAGGAAATGTGCCAATTTTATGGGGACTCACAGGGAAAAATTTTGATTTCATGTGGATCTGAGTGAAAAGGTAAATTTCATGGGATTTCTAAAAATGGCTGGATTTCTCAGGATCCATGAAATCTATGACAGCCATGGAAAAAAATATACCTCTCTTGTCATAGAATAAATTTTAGTGCAGTTTGGCAAAACTTTTTTTCTTATACACCTGCTATGATGTACATGACACATCTTGGGTCCCTTTCACCATTTACCTTTTTATAGATGGGTGTGAACACTAAAGCAGGACTTTTGTACATAGTAACAATGTGGTTACTTTGTCAGTCGGTTAGAGCATATGTTGTATGGCTAGCGACACACAAGTGGCTCATGCGGTCACTTACATGGGAGCCAGGGTCAGGATGGTGGTGCGTAGAGTTTGGTGGTCTTAGAGAATTGGGAGAAGCCTCTTACTCCCACAATCATGGTTTTCATAGGGTCACAGATGGCTTAGAGGAGACCTTGGGTCTTGACATCACCTTAGATATCATCCAGTGCAGTGGTTCTCCAAAGGTGCTCCAAGCTCTAAACATCTGCAACAGAGCCCCCTGGGGAGCTTATTAAAGCTCAAACTCCTTGGCTTTACCCCAGCCCAGCTGACCCAAATTCTCAGAGGATAGAGCTTGAGAATCTGCCTTTTAATTTCAGCCCCCTGGGTAATTCTGATCCTGAAGCGCAATCTCATTTGAGAGCCACTGCTCAAATCCAGTCTTCTTCCCAGTTCAGAGTTGTCTCCTACATTGTTGCTCATGACATCTAGATCTTCTCGAAGACTCCTCCTTACAGCAGAGTTGGGGCCTGACAATGTGCTGTTAGCTGGAGCTGTGGCTGGAACTAGGGCTGGGCTATAGGTAAGGCTGTTGGGGAAGATGTCAAAGCCCAAGTCTAGAAGCTTGGGCCTGAGAAAGCTCAGTAAATACAGCAGCTATAAGTTACTAACCGACTCAGGTGTTCTGTGTTGGTGACAGGCAGTGTTTTCTTGATGAAATCTTTCATTTGTGTTTTTATGTGTTTTCTGAAATTGTAAACAACTCTTGACAAAGTCCCAAAGTAA
This sequence comes from Smutsia gigantea, assembly GCA_032199065.1. Taxonomy (NCBI): domain Eukaryota; kingdom Metazoa; phylum Chordata; class Mammalia; order Pholidota; family Manidae; genus Smutsia; species Smutsia gigantea. The sequence goes on along the minus strand of JAVSCE010008742.1, from coordinate 331,038 downwards.
ATAAAATAAAATACTACTCCAATCTGTGTAATACTGGCATATATGGTACTATATCATGTAAAATTATGTTAGATTCAAATTCAGATAATTAGGAAAAGTAGTGCTGGGCACAGGAAGAACCTTCCTTATTCAGAACTGTAGTCATTGCAAAATCTCCGGCACCTCTGTACTTTTGTGTTCTAACTACTCCTCCTGCCTCCTAATTCTCATGACAACAAAAACTAGCCAAAATTTCCAAAATGCTTTATCGGGTGGTATTGTCTCTTTGAGAACCATTTCACTGGGTTTCTTACTTTTCAGCCACACCATACACAGATCTTTCTAATGTGGAAATCTGCTCTTGTAATTCTATTGCTAAAGTCTTTCTATGTTTCCCCATTCCTTTCAGGGTAAAGTTAAACAATTTAGTTAGGCATGCAGAAACCATTATGATCTGGACACTTCCATCACGTGACTCCAGGCATAATAGACTGTTGAAACACCATGCTACTTTATGCCCCACATCTTCAGATACACAGTTTGTTTTTCTGAGAATATGTTCTATCTTCATTTTGCTCATCCAAAGCTCAAGGTCACATTTCTGGTAGGACCTCTTGGGCATCTAACATGGATTATATTGCCTCTCCTCTCTCCTCTCATAGCAGTAATCTAGGCATAGATTATACTGGGATTATTGGGTTATTCAACCTCTAAAAATGAGAATGTTGATGTTTCTCTGTACAGTGTTTATATTTCTTAACATGACCTACAAAAATCTTCAAGATATGCCTCTACGTATCTATCTAGCCACATCACTCTTGATTTTCCACCGACCCTTAGTATTTCAGCCATATATAATTTGCCTTACAATTCCTAGAATTGACCTCATGCTAAAGCGTCTACTCTTGGACATGCTGAACAAGCTATTTCTATTCTCAGTATCTGTAAAAATCACTCTCGTTCTTTCTATAAGACTCAGCTGAGATTGTCACCAAGTTCTCTGAGAACCTGTAAAGGGTCATGTGTAATGTTTGGTATGGAGGCTGTAGACTTGATGGAGATATGGCCTTTGTTTATAGAGAGCTAGTAGTCCATTTGTAAATCTTCCCTCTCTCCTGAGGCCGGATCGAGTCCTGCCTTTGCCCGCTCTCTCGCATAGCACTTATCTCACAGCCTTGCATTATGGCATGTAAGCTTCTCAAAGAAGGACAATGAGTTACTTTTATTTTTTGTAGGGTTGGCACCTGGCAGTGCTTGACTCATAATAGGCATATAAAGAGTAGATGAAAACCTGGGATGTTTATTAATTATCAAGACAATCAATACAATATTTATTAAAAAGCTACTGAGTGGCAGTTTTGAGGATACCTCCTCCATATTTTGAGTCCTGATCTTATTGAGTACAGTATTTTGAAACAGATCTTCATATAGTTTTCCTTTCCTTCTTACTCATTTCTTAGTAGACTTTTCCTTAGGAACAGCCCTAGAGCTCTGATGTGCCAGCTCTCTAAAGGAGAGGTCAGGGAGAGGAAGGTTAACATTGGTACACATCGCCTTGTGTGGATCCTCGGTGCAAGTGATGGGGGTCAGCTGTATACTCCCCCACCAAAATTAAATAGCAAAAGGAAATGTTACTTCTTAAAACCCTCCTCCATCCTAGTTACAAAAATCGAAACAGAATGGCAGGACTGGATCCCATGTACTGTACATTTTCTTAATCTTTCATGGAACACTTGTTTTTTTCTAGCTGGATAACATCTGACTTTTTTTTCTATGTTTGAGTAGGTTTCTGCTAAGTATGAAATAAATTTATAAATGCTGAAAAAACATACATATTTGTAATCTTAATTTCTAAAGCACAAATCACAAGACAAACAGATGCCCCTTTCTCAAATAACAAACTGAAAAATGGAATTTCTTGTATATTATTAGTCTCTCTATTTAGAATAAAATGAAAAAAATTAAGGTCCTTTCTAGCATAACAAATGGCATTGTGATAAATTGAAGAACTCTTCATCCTGGACTCAGAGGTAACTTCTGAAAAACAGAAACTCATCACCTTCCGTGCAGAAATATACTGAGTGTATATTTTGAAAGTATTGCTTTAAGTAGTTATTTTAAATATAAAAGTCCAATACAATGAAAAATACCTCAAGTTAGAAGATGTTTGCACAATGATTAAAAAAAAATCTTATCAAATTTCCTACCACTAAATATTTTCGTCTCTGAATCACAATATAAATTTGACACGTCTTTTACTTTTATAGTAGAAAGCAAGGAAAAAAAACTTGCTCAGGTAAGAGATACACAAACACACACAATACCTTAAAGCAAAGAAACAAACAAACAATGTACCTTGGGCCTTGGGCCCATCCTCGTCGCCCACTGGTCTAGGCCACTATTCAGAGAGCCAAGAGGAATCGACCTCTGGTCCTGGCTGTGCCTGCCTCTAGCCATGCTTGGCAAGGAACCTTTCATTCTCTGAGCCCAAATTTCCTCATTTGTATAAAAGAGAATTTTATTTTATAAAGTTGTTATTATATCTAAACAACAGAATGTACTCTGTGTAAAAAAATACTCAAATGAGCTGTAAGATACTATATAATAGTAAAACAGTGTTATAATTATTGTGAATGTCCTATTCTTTACTAATGTAACCCCTAATCTTTATTATGTCCTTTATAAAGGTAGAAGTTGCCCAGACACTCTAAGCTTTTTAAGAACTCAGAATGCATTAGTGCTCTTCCTGCTGAATACATTCTTAAGACACCTTCGTGATGTCATCCATGCCTTGCGTGCTTATAGGGTGAGTGGTGAGTGATTTTCACATATCAAGCCCTTAAATCGCAACAAGTAATCAATGTGGAAATGAGAATATTTAAAATAGAAAAATTTAAATAAATATCTTTAAAATCAGACACTAACATTACTTTGGTGGCTTTCAACATATTTTAAGTGAAATAAATTCCACAAAAAACTAAATGTGTTATCAACACATAACTCTATTTCTCTTCCAAAAGGACCATGGCATGATTTTTAAGAAAATATTTGTCTCATACAGCTTCACAGTTATGTGGTTGTGTTATTGTTTTCCTTTCTTGTATAATTACATCCATTTTATTTTTTCTTCTTAGAATCAGAGTTTCTATTTTGCTAGCTCCTGGTACAGATTTCACTACTGAATTCTGGAAATATCATCCTGGGCAATCGAAGGAGCTCATTTAAGGGCTCCTACCCTCTTGAGCCGTGAGCAGAACACAGGGCTAAATTTGGGGTTAAGGCTTAATGGAAACTGCATTTACCTTCAAAACATTGAGTAAAGCATTTAAGACTCAGTGGAAGATGGATGTCCTTGTAGTGTCCATTCCTTAAATTCGGTAAGAAAAGAACTGCTCAAATCTCTGGCTTGTAGGAGGAGATACAAGATAAAATGCAAGAAGAACTTTGGTTCAAAGAGGAGCCGAAAACACGATTTGCCCCTAGGGAACGTCAGCTCTCCTCTGTCTGATGCTCTTTTCACTCACACACACACAAAACACTGAGAAATTTCAAAGTCACTGGGTTAAAAGAAAACTTTAAAACATCCAGGGTACCTACAAAGCCATCCTTATTCTGCCCTGAGTTATGTAGGGAGCAGCTCGGATCTTCACATACCTAATACAGCCTCAGAGCCCAGCCAGTCCCTGGATTGTCAGGGATCTTGGGTGAAGGTAAGTGTGCCTTCCGTCCACAGCCATTTGAGGGTAGAAATTGGAACCCCTTTGTATTAGCATCCCTGCATTCCCAAACCCCAGACATTTCTGGAGAAACATTTGAAATCTTCATTTCAAAAAAGCAAATGATAAAATGATATTTTCATCATTGGGTTCTTTACCACGAATTAGCTGAAAGTATTTCTTTTTTCTGTGAAGACAAAGAGCATAATGGGCTTTTATAACTGAAGACCACTTGGGTGTGTTACCACATTGTTTAACTGAATTTTCACCAGTGCTGGTGAATGGGCATTGTAAATGTATTCTACATGGGTAGGAAAAGGCTCTGGGTGGTTAGATGACATACTGAAATCACAGAGCTAATATGTAGTAGATCCAAAATTTAAAACCAATTTTGTGTGATTTCAAAGCCCATGCTTTCTCCACTGACTCCTAATGTCTCATAGAAAGGAAAGAAATTGAGATACCTGACCAGGCCAGGGAACAGGGAAGATATATGTTCCAGTTCCCTGGTTTCTGAGCAATTCTTCCATAAAATTGTGATAACACCACCATATTACGTTTCAGGGTTGTTGAATACAGAGGACACTGATAAATTTTTAACTAACACCAGTACAAAACTTAGCATCTCTACCTCTTGCTTATTCAGTCTTTCTGAAACTTTTGTAAACTCTCCCTCTCAGGATTTCCCTTCCCTTCCATCCATGCTTTGCTCTATGTTAGCATTTCCTTATTGAGACACCTATTTTCCTACCTCATTTGCTGCATGACACTATAAAATAAATAGAAAGAAGATAAATAGTTTTAGAGAAAAATGGAGGGAATAATGACAGGTCAGTTAGGGCCTACCTTCTCCTGGATGAAGGTATTTTGGTAATATGACTGCATTGTAACTTCTAATCAAACAAAAACTTCTCATAAAATAGATCAGAAATGAAAAGAAACATCTTGCACATGCCTCACTACTACTTCCTGGTACACAACTGGCTTCAGTCAGGTGAATTTTAATCATTTATTTTGCTCCTAACAATAAAGTACAGCATTATCTGGCTGGAAGTAAAAGGTAGGCACTTCTGTGGGAGAGACTTACATTTGTACATTCATTTGGTAATATTTACTCAACCTTGTTTTATAACAGAGGACTGTTTGGGGCTCCAGAAAGGTTCAAAGAAATAGAGTAAAAATTACATACCACCAAAGATTTTCCTGCCACTGTCACCTGTTTCCGAAGTATCTTCAATAAAGCTCCTTTGCCTTTTCATCAGATTTTAAACTCTGTGAAGGCACAGAATCATTTATTGACACAACATGTGAGTTTGAGGCTTTTGCTACCTGTCAGGCATTGTTCTAGGTAATGGTGCTAACAGCAGAAAACAAAAGTGGTTAGTATTTGTGCATGGTGGGGGGTAGGGAGTGCTTATGTGTGTTTATGTGTATATGGGGGAGGGAAACAAATAATAAAATATTTATAATGTACAAAATCTATTGGGTGCTATAAATGGATGCCAATGATGATGAGTGTCATAAAGTAAAATGAAACCAAGGTAAGGAGTTAGAGAATGGCTGAGGGGGATGGTAATTCTGATCTTAGACTGAATAGTCAAAAGAACCTCTGATATTTTATTTTTTGAGCAGAAACTTGAATAAAGCAGAGGAATGAGCCCTGTGGTTACCTGAGTAAGAACATTCCACACAGAGAGAACAGTAGAGACAGGTGCCCTGAAGCCAGAGTCTGCCTGACATTTCACAGCAATAGCACAAAGGCCAGTTAGCTACAAAGGAGGAATGCGAGAAGTGATAGCGCAGGAGGGAAAGGACTGCCCTATATGGGCCTTCCAGGTCGTGGCAAAGGTTTTGGGTGTTACTTTGAATGAAATGGGATGCGGGACACATTAGTGGGTTTTGAGCAGAGGGCTTGCCCTGGGTGCTCTGTGCAGAATAGACTGGAGGAGCAAGCATGGAACTTGGTTGCATTTATTTACTGCCTCTGGATAAACTTAGAGGCAAGTGAGTGAGATAATACACACAAAGAATAATTAAGTGAGTTAACATACCCTAAGATGAACAAGAAAATCCTCAGTGTGTTAGCTTGAGAGCCAGCATAATTATGTGGCTTAGAGGAGAGCTTGGGCATTTCACTGTCTGGGTTCAGCCCTAGTTACGTTTCATTCTTGTGTGATTTTGGAAAAGTTACTTAATACCTGCATGCCTTGAATTTGTCATCTATAAAGTGTGAATAATAATGGTATCTACTTCAGAGAATCATTATGAGGATTAAAACGAGCCTTTGTCAGTAAAATACTTAGGGTACCACCTTGCACACAGTAAACACTCAATAAAGGTTTTCTGTATCATTGTATAGAATTTATAGTTTACAAAGTATTTTCATGTGCTCTATCTCCCAAGTCATGTAGTAAGTTACATAAGCATTGTTAGTACCATTTTGTAGACAAGAGAATTAAGGTTCAGGCGAGGGAAGTGACTTGCCCAGGATCAGCTAACAGAAAGAAGGGGGGCTGAGCCTGAGCCCGGATCTCCCACCTCCACGTACTCTCTTCATTATGCTCTGCAGGAACTCAAAGTCAAGCCTCCTAACTCTGATTATTTTATTTTATCATATCTCTTAATAAAATCTTTGCCTCCTAACTCTGATTATTTTATTTTATCATCTCTCTTAATAAAATCTTTGTATAATGAATGAATATATGCATTAATAAAAGAAATGGTGTGAGAAAGAAGGACCTTTCAGAGAGAAGACAACAAATCTAGGTTGCTAGAACACGAAACATGGATTTAGGAGACTGGATACCGATCAGTTGGTGACACATTGTATAATTCTGAGAAAATCGCCTAACATCTTGAGTCCTTGGTTTCTTCATATGCTAAATGAAATCTCAGTATATTCTCATATCTGCTGGCTAGATTCGTGAAAATATATGCCAAGATGAAGATGGAAACATTTAGGAAAAATGCTGCATATACCAAGTGTGTTGTTACTATTAAACTTCTCTAAGAAAATTCAGACCCAGATATCTCTAATATGCCTTCTGGGCTGGTTAGTAAGCATTTGCTCAAAGATCTGAATTCCTTTTACTTTTCTGGGGGGGGTGGTGAGTGTAGATTAAACACTTCTACTGGCTTAAACTCACGGGATTATTTCCAGCTACTCAGAGAAAGTTATCCAGTCTCACCTTCTTTTTGACTTTTCATAGTAGAAGAAATCACCTGGAATTCCTTCCCAACCATCAGTACCATGGGAACTTGAACATCCCACCCCAATGAGAAACAGTTAACAAAACTCTTCATCGATTTCACTAAACAATTATTGAATATCTATTATGTACCAGTCACTCCACTAGGAGAGGCAAGAGAAGAGAAGACACCATCCCTGACCTCATGGAGCTCAGAATCGAATGGGGAATACAGTGAGGCAAGTTATGCAGAGACGGCATGTGATTTAATCTGTAACAGAGACTTTTACAAAGTGTGCCTGAGTCTAGTGTCACGTGGGGAGGATCAAGGAAGATGTGCTGTAAATGATGCTTAAACAAAGCCTTGAAGCATAAGAAAAGGTTTTCCAGGTAAATAATTGGAGTGGGATGAAAAGTATTCCAGCAGAGGAGGGCCTTTGCAATGTTATCAAGGCACAGGAGGGTGTATTGTCCTCAAGGACATCAGAGACTCAGGAAAGGTTGGGTGGAAGTATGAGCTAATAGCCGAGGATGAGACTGAATGTGGAAGCAGACTTTAAAGAACTTGTTTTCTGGTGCTGAGGTCGTAAATGGCTTGATAGAAGCAGGATGGTAATGTGATCAGATTTGATTTATACAAAACTTTGCTAATGGATGGGCTGGAGAGGAGCAGGAGTGGGTCTGAAATACCAGTGAGGATACTACTTCAATAGGTCAAGTGAAATATGATCAAAGGAGGAAGTAAGGCTGTGAAACTGAGAGACGGAAACTGAATCTAAAAACAAAATTGCAGTAGAATGTATAGAACTGTTGACCAATTGGATAGGGATACTGAAGAACAAAGAAAAATCCAAGACTCTCTCCATTTATGAGTTCTCATTCACAGAGGCAAAACAGACAGAGGAGGAAGGTTGGCAGGTGCTCAAAGGGATCGAAGGTCATGAGTTACAGTCATGCACATAATAAGTTTGGGGTGTGTGAGGGATGGTCAGACAAGGTATTGCAGACAATTTCATAGAGGGTTTTAGAACTCAAGCAAAGATGTGGAATGGAAATACAGATTTGGGGGGTTTGGAATGTGTGTGATAAATGATATTTAGAAATCAGATAAGGAAGCTCAAGGGAACTAGAGTAAAGAGAAACAATAATGAGAGAATCTTGGAAACACTAACTTGGAGGTTGAAACACCGACATAGAGCAGGAGAAATCCAGTGAGAAAGAAACAAGAAAGAGAACACAGAGATGTGGAGGGCCAGGGAGGAGGCACTGACGTCTCTGAAGCCCAAGAAAGCAACAGTTTGAAGGAGAGTGTAAACTCGGCAAGAACACCCGCACTGAAATGTTCACTGGGTTCGGTCCTTAGCAGGTCGTCAGTGAGTACTGCCAAGGCACTGTTAGTGTGAGGCTGAGGCCTGAAGCCCAGTTGCAGAGGCTGGGGGGTCACTGAGCGCCGGGGCTATGAAGAAGCAGAGCCCAGGAGTTCGTGCCTTCCCCCCCACACCGCCCGCCCCCACCCCAGTGAGAGTTTCTTTTCATAGAGTGACAGGACGCAGTTGCAACTAGAGGGGGCACTTTTGGGGAAGATATTTGAGCATACATATGGACTGAAAGGAAAGAAAGAGTTTAACATTTTAGAAGAGAAGAAATGTTTAACAGAGCCATGTCCTGTGGGTGCAGGAGGGTCAAATGAATCTGAAAGAAGCTTGTTCCTGTGACACCGAACTTCCTGGACTGAGATGACTCAGGCCTATCTTCTCATGAGTTTTTTTCTGGATTTTGACACCTTTTAGTATCATCTGAATTTTTGTCCTCCCTCCAGAGGATAAAAGCTACTCAGGTGACTGGAGAAAGGTCAGAGGCTCTATGGGACTGACCAGTTTAGGTAAGCTCTCAATATTATCTGATGTTTACCAGACTGAACTGAATTCCAGACCTGGAGGTTTGCCCAGCTGCATACCCTATCTGGTTTATACTTTTTCCAATAGGCAAGGAAGTCAGGATCAGACGGTGGCAGATATCAGGCCATATGCATGTTTATGATATTGCAAACTTGCCATCAAGCTGACTAAGCCACATTAAGCATAGAAGAAATGAAAAGTTTAGATGGAAGCCGATGTGTTCAAGATTCCAGGATGTGGCTCTGCCAGATCAGTGTGTTAACTTAATGATGGAGAGCAGCTCGCATTTCAGGAAGGAAGGCAGCCACGTTGTCCTGACTAATGCATCAATCCCTCCTCGCAGGCGCTGAGCCTTGTAGGGCACCCTCCCAGCCCACCCCCAAAGAGCACTCATCTGACTCATTGTAAAAATACACTCAAGATTTCGATATTGCCTTCTGATATCAGTAGCCTTTTCTGCAGGCTGATAGGGTAATTGCTCTACAAATGCATCGCTTCTGAATTCTGTTAACACACTGTTCTTTGTTCCTTTCTGTTCATGTCCTCTTGATTTTGAGCCATTTCCTGTCCTTCCATTCTCAATACTCATCAGTTTTAGACACTTCACTAATTATGTCTTCTAATCTCTTCCTTTCTAATGAGCATAAAGCTGATTTTTTCCCTTTCTTTACAGTTAAAAACATTGACAACATTTATCATTTTGTTACCATTTCTGTATCTCTCCAAGTCTCTGATATTTTTGATTCTAATAACATAGTGAAGCCTTGCACAGTATTTCAAGTGGCCTATTGTACTGTGACTAATGTCCTTTGCTAATTTTTGTCAGATCTTTGGTTTATTGTCGCCCTTTGTTTTGGATGTTTTAGGTGACATGAAGCAATGGTTTCAAATTTCTGCTCCCTTTTGGCTCTCGAGCTCCCTCTTGGTCCATATATGCTGTCTTAATCTGTCCAGGCTGCTTGAACAAAAATACCATAGACTGAGGAGCTTAAACAAGAAACATTTATTTCTCACAGTTGTGGAGGCTGAGACGTCCAAGAGTAAGGCTCGGGCAGATGCCGCAGCTGGTGAGAGCTCGTCTTTTCGCTGTGTCCTCACATGGCAGAAGGGCTGAGAGAGCTCTCTGGGGACTCTTCTGCAAGGACGCGGTGGGGACTCTTCTGCAAGGACGCTGATCCCAGTCATGAGGCACCATCCTTACGGCCCAGTCACCTCCCAAAGGGGAATTTTGGGGGCCACATTATCATTCAGTCCATAACATATGGTTAACAGCTTGTAAGCATTTGAGGCTTGGACTCTCTGTAGCTTTTACATGCAATAACTCCTCTCCCTGTATTAACATGTTCCTAGTCTGGCTTCTTACCTAAATCATTCATATTCTCATTTTTAGAACACTTGAGCCATTAATTGTCCCAGACTCAGTGAAAAGCCTCTACCATATGTATCCCATTTGCTCTTTTCCTACACAGCCATCTCTTTATCTAGGCCTCAGGCTGAAAATAAAAGAGGACTTCACTTACCAACATGTAGAGTGTAAGAAAAATATCAAAGCTCTTCTAAAGAGAATTTATAGTTGGGGTGCATTATATCAGTGTTTTCCAAAGTGAAGTGCTATGTCTTTTAATCAGTTTCCCTCTACCCACTAAGCTTACAGGTCCTGTCTACTCTTGTTTCCTTTCTACCTTTATTATCATCCAAGACAATGTGCTAGATGGAGAAAATCTCTAATGGTGCCAGGTGGTAATCTGGCATAATCAGGGGTCTGTGAGTTCTTTACTCCTGCTGTCCCACCAAGCCTAGCAGACACTGAGAGACTTAGACTTAGCCAAGGGATGAGGAAAATGTACACAGCAGTTAACCCTCCAACAGATTTACTTCCTTTTAACGTATTGCACTGCCCTTTGGTCTGGGAGTGGAAGTTTTCTGTGGGGCTTCCTGCTGGCACCTTGGGAGGCAGTAACCTTTTGCCTTTGTCTCATTTGGGTGAGACAGGGAAAGAAAGAGGTCCAACAAAGGAATATTCTGGGAAGGAAGTCTATTCTCTAATAGTTCCAGTTTATATATAGAACCTCAAGGAACCTCATGAATTTTAAAAAGGATATAATTTGGAAGTATGTACATTTTTTATCTTCCAGAGATGTGGTGGTGTCTTTATGCAAAAACTCAAATAAGAAGATACTTCTAGGGCAGTAGCTGTAGGGATCTGCTGAAATTTTATCTTTCACACTGCAGCAAGCCGCCACAACAGAAAGGGCTGAAGTGGCTGCAGGAAGACTGGGTGGGGCCCGGGGCAGCAATCTGTCCACTTAGCCTGTGGGACAGTGAAGGGTTGGTACTATTAATTTGCAAGGTAGAGGAAGTCTGGAGTAGGTAAAGGAAGTTTCTTGTAGTGTTGCCCAAAGAAATTCAAGAAACCCATTGTTGCAGGAAAGGAAAATTTCCTCCATAAGTCAGTCCTTTAGCAGGAGTGGAAAGGGACAGAAGATGAGGTGACTCACACCGCAGTTTGTCCAGGACACCCGAGTATGGCATCTGGAGGAGCCCCCTGTGGTGGCACCCCAGCTGTGGTCTGGGCTGTGCACGGAGGCAGGATGATAGGATGGTGGCTAATGTGGCAGCGTCAGCCTCAACTAAGCAAGTGGACATGAAGGAACTGACTCTGGTCCTTACCCATCATTTCTCCCTAATGGAAAAAACATTATTGTACAGCGATGAAGAGAAGCTTAAACTCATTCAGGTCAATTTAACAAACACTTATTTGGCCCCCTACGTATTTCAAACACTTTGCTAGACACTGGAAATACAGAGGAGCAACACATGGTTGTACCATCCAGTTTTGGGATGTTTTGCCGATGCGAGGAGATTGTTGATTTTCATGAGGTGATGTGTAAGCCCTCACACGAATGCCCTCTGACTAATTAAAGTGACAAGTTTATCCAAGTTGCTGGTGAAGTGCCATGCGTTCTATTTCCTATCCAAACACTGTCCACAGATGGTGATCACTTGTGATAGAATATATTCAGCCTGTTTAAACCCTTAGAGAAACTTGAGACCACGAGGCATGTACACTCTGGTTCCTGAATTAGTTGTCTCTTTAAAGACTGTGTAACTGCATGCCATTGTAGTACAAGAATGAAGGCTAAGCCTGTTTGACTTAGGGGTTTCCAGTGACTTCCTTATGCCTGGGAAGCGTTCAAGTTCCAAGGGTACAGAGACAAAACAGTTGGAATGACAGCAGCAGAAACAGAGACAGTGTCAAGCAGGTGGCAGAAACTGATTGAAATAAAATAGTCAAAGCTAAGGGGGGAATCTTGCTATAGATAATTCTGGAATATCTGTCATGTTTCCAGCCACTCTCCTCTATTTCTACTACAAAGAGGTTTTCTTTTCTTTCTCTTTTTTTAAAGTTCTTTTTTTCTATTTTTTTCCTGAGGAGAAAGGAACATATCCAAGGACACAGAACCCTGTATTGGAGCCAAGGTTGGAGCTCAGATATTTTTGGCTCCTAATTCTCTGCTGAGTCCATTAGACGATGTCTCCTCTCGGTTCTATTATTTGATTTTCTGTTCTCTGCGTGTTTGTATACTCAAAGTGATAAAATACATTTTTGTTCTTATGTTCCTAATGCAGGAGATGTATTTTTCAATTTTGCTCAACTACAGCACTCTAAACATGGCAAATAACGGCTTTCAACAAAATGTTTTCAAGGCATGCCTTGAAATGGGAGTTAGAAATAGGAATGCAAATGCTAATAACAGTACTGATAAAAGAAACTCAGGCTTCAAAAGTGAGAAATTCAATTAGGAAAAAAAAAGCAAAAGTATTTAAGGAAAATACAATGTATGAGAGTACTAATGGAAAATTCAGTTCCATGGCATTATAACAAATTAGATAAAGCTTTTTGTAACATAGTTACCTGTAGGTCAGCTAAAATAATAGGGGAGTGTTTTCTGTGACTGCCAATTCTCGCTGACTCTGCAGCTTACCTGCTGAAACTTAGATCACTTTGATATTTGTAAATGATGGAAAACCGGACTAAGTAAGTCAAGGGTTTACCTACTGGACTTAGCCTAGGTAGCTTTTAATGTCCCGACACTCATATTGATCATAAACGTTGTCTACATCTCAAAGAAGTTAATGCCTCACTGATGATGAATTTTAAGATAATTTAATATACAAAAATTTAGCTGCTGGGACAAAGGCAATATTACACGAAAATATTTTATGTTTTATGTGGTCTTTCCCAAAGAAGCTCAAAGCACATATCAGGCTGCTGCCGCCATTCATTTTCACAGCACCTCCATGGGACAGAGCAAAAACCAGTCTGTTCACTGTTATCATCAGCATGGTCAGATCATATACTCTTAAGACACTCTGTAAAACTTAAGGAAGTTGTTGTGCCCATTTGCATGCTGCTTACAACCTAGGGAGGCCCAATAAGGTCCACCTCATGGATGTCAAAACCATTTATAGCAGAGAAAAGTTAAATGACCTCCAGAGCCAAAAATTCTGTGTTCTCCCTTCTGAACAAATTCCAGTGAATAACTGGAACCTTCGTATTTTATATTTTGATATAAAGCTGCTTACTCTGGATCTTTTCACAATGGACAGAGAGCTCAGACCATCCCAAACTTTGTTAAAAATATCTGCACTTTTATCCGTGAAGATTTTGAGCGAGAAGGAGTTTGCATATAGGAGTTTTCATATAGCCTGAACAACTGCCCACATCTGGGGTAGGGATGATCAGGAGAAAGAATAGCCTTCTGAATGTAGGTATTTGGAATTATTTTACATGCTGCATATAAATAATATGTATTTAGAAAGGCAGTTGGGTGAGGACTAGATCTGAAGCCAGGCTTTTCAAATATATATATTCTGGAACACTAGTCACATAAGATGCTCTTAAAATAAAAGGCCAGTAAATTTGGTGAACCTTTCATTATTACTCCCTTTTAGATATTAACCATATACAGTAGTATATTAAAGTGTCTGAGACATCTTAAAGAAACATGTTTTAACTTTACAAAAACTTCCCAAACTTATTTTAAAACCAAATCATTTTTCCTGTGGCACCCATGAGGAACGTAAGGTTTCTCATGTCCCCAGGAACATAAGGATTTTGGTAAAATGACCAGAATTCATTTCATCTGAGTATTTAACAGGCTTGGTGCAGTCCCTCTGCATTAAGGAGGTATGTAAGCCATGGCATTTGGAATCAACAGTATCACAATCTAGAAGAGATCAGGGAGAAATCAAGGGGCAGAACAAGGATGAGAATAAACTTCAGAGGGTTATGGAAGGTCAGTCACAGGATAAAGAAAATCTGGCAACAGAGGAAGAGAGAGAAAGGGCATGCATGGGATGGAGAGCTTTTCCAGAAGGTCCTTGCTGGGATGGACCTGAGTGAGAGAAAGGGAAGGCTCCAAGTCAGGTGACTATGAACTGCAGTGTCCACCTGCCCTCTGAGATCAGCTTCTCTCCTCCATTTCTTGCCTCTGAACCAACTTCTGATTGTCCCTCTAGTGTTTTGACTTTGGTTTAATAAACTTGATAGGATTTTTTATGTCTCTGAGCTTGTTCCTACTTACTGATTCTGATTCCTCCCCTAAAATCAGTGTTTCTGATCATCTTTACCCTTAGTTGTGACCCATTAGAGGTGACGGAGTTGAAAGGTTGGAGATCTTTCTCCAGCAAGGGTGGTCCTCAGGTTAAATTTAGCAGTAAGAAAAATAAAGATTAGGGAAAGGAGTTAGAGATGAGGTAGTCATCCCTGGCCTTGAAAAAAGCATCTCTTGCCAGAAAAGTTAAAAGAAAATCAATTGATGAATCAATCATCTAACCTTAGTCTTATCACTTTGTATTATTGATTTCCTAGGGAGTTTTAAGAGTGTCTAATCTGAAAATTAGTTTGGTGCTCATTATTTAGAGGAAGAAGACAGAGCCAGAGTTCAGGGAGTTTGCCATTACAGTTCTCATTCTGTCCTTTCAGAATGTCAGAAATGACCCCAGTTTCATTGATCTAACAGGCTGGGAACAAAATATCACATGGACACTTGTCTGAAGATGCTATGTAAACTACAAGGACTCCTATAATCAGGATTTCAGTCATATGCAATGGACAGTTACCCAGCACACACAGACTTACTAAGTTCTCACTCTAGACTGGAGACTAGTTTATGTGCTGGGTTTAGGGTGCAAAGAAGGATATAAAATCCCTGCTCTCAAGGAGTTTATATTTTAAGGATGTGGAGTAGACATGAAAACAGTTAATTGCTTTCAGATATAGAAATAACCAATCTTATAATTTTAAATGCAAATTGCTTCTTTATGCGTTCTCCAAATTTATTCTAATAGTACCATTTTCTAATCTTCACTACAAGAAAACTCTCCAATGATTTTTGGACCTAGCCTGAGCAGTGGATCTTTGTTAGATATTATTTGCTTGCCAGTGATTTTACAGTTAATCTATAGTATGTCTTTGACTTATGCAGTAACCAAACCAGAGACCTGGCAATCATTATAGGTTCTTTTTTTTTTAGCAAGGAACTCTATTGGTCCCTATATCTTGTTATTTTTTTATTAAGGTATCATTGATATACATTCTTATGAAGGTTTCATATGAAAAACAATGTGGTTACTACATTCACCCATATTATTGAGTCCCCCTGCATACCCCATTGCAGTCACTGTCCATCAGTGTAGTAAGATACCACAGAGTCACTACTTGTCTTCTCTGTGCTATACTGTCTTCCTCATGATCCCCCCCAACACCATGTGTACGAATCATAATACACCTAAATCCCCTTCTCCCTCCCTCTGCACCCATCTTCCCTTGCCCCTCCCCTTTGGTAACCACAAGTCCCTTCTTAGAGGTTGTGAGTCTGCTGCTATTTTGTTCCTTCAGTTTTGCTTCGTTGATGAGTGGATAAATAAGATGTGGTACATATACACAATGGAATACTATTCAGCCATAAGAAAGAAACAAATCCTACCATTTGCCACAACATGGATGAAGTTAGAGGGTATTATGCTCAGTGAAACAAGTCAGGCAGAGAAAGACAAATACCAAATGATTTCCCTCATTTGTGGAGTATATCTTGTTATTTTTACTGCTTTGGTATCTCTAGAATCTTCCTTGCCTACCCTGATCCCATGATTACCTAACTAAATGGCATCATTTATTACTTCCAGTTATTGAAATAGTCTCTCTGCCTCCCAACTTGAATGAATTTATTTAATTTACCCTTTACCTGGAATGGCCCTAAAGCCATTTAATGATAATAAATGGGATCATATCATTTCCTCATTCAATATTTTTTGAAGATTTCTCATCGACTAGGAATAAGGTGTAAACATCCTTGGTTGGCTTGCCCAGCTTTTGTGGCCTGGCCTCTGTTCAACTCACCAAACTCAGTTCCACAACTTTCCTTCTCACCTGCTCTGATCCAGCTTCTCTAGTGATCCTGAGACTTTGGAAAGAACATAGATTGCAGGGCTCGTTGGGCTTGGTTTCAAGTCAGACTTTCACATATCATATGTGGTGGGTTACTCAAAACTTTCATGGAATCCATTTCTCTTTCTCCAATGTTTGCCTGTTGTAAAACAGGCTTTAAATCCTTCTTTAGAATTCAGCACAGATATAACGTCCTCCGAGAGATTTTTCTTAAATTTACAGGAATTAAGTTCCAAGTTTGTTAGAACTGGTCAAAGTAGATTAAAGATGGCGGCATGAGAGGTGAGACACAGTCTTACTCCTAAAACCTCATATAATACAAAAATATAATTAATACAACGAATCCTGAAAGAGCAACAGGAAAGAGGACTGCGCCAGACTGACACACCTGGAGAAAAGAGCAGACCTCATAGAACAGAGTAACGTACCAAGGCTGTGGCCTGGTGGGACCCAAGGACTTCCCCCACCCCAGCTCACAGGTGGGAGGAAGAGAAACTGAGCAGGGAGAGTGGAGGCCTGGGACTGCTGAATACCTAACTCTGGAATCTGCTCTGGGAGCACAGACCTACAATTCATGATGCTTGCATGATACTCTTGTTATTACAGGGTTGGAAAGCTAAGACAGGCAGAATTCCTGGAGAGACTGAGATTCTAGCTGCTTGTGGAAAGCAGGGATCCATATCTGGCTGCTCTGGGACAAAAGAAAGGCGGGCAGTCTGAGAGGCTTCCTAACAAGAAAGCCCTTAGCAAGAGGGCTGCTAAAGGAGCAAGGATTGCACAGAACTTACTGCTCAGGCGAGAGTACAGGTAGACAAAACTGTCCAGGTGCACTCTGCCCAGCAGGTTGGGAGCTTTGCCGTATAGACTCTCATATTTAAGGAGGAAAAAGAAATCTTCCTCCTTACACAATCTTCAGGTGCTCCAGCTCCCTGGCTGGCTACCCACCTCCAAGGACCCCCTCCGTGATATGCAGCCTACTGCACCTTTCTCCCGGCCAGCCCCACCTGGCTCCCAAACTGGCAAACCCTACCTTGGCATTAGGCTAGCCAGAGGACAGATCTGCGTATAGCAACTACAAATGCAAAGGATAGAGCCTTATACCTGTGTGGTCAGCCTACTGGTTCAGGCAGTGGAGAGAGGCATAGCAGCCGGGAAGCAGGAAACACCTCTTTCCTCTCCCCAGGCACCAATACCACTCCCCTGTGATCCCCGACATTGCTTCAGGGGCTGAGCAGCTCCAGGGAGTAGAGGATCTGGGCAGTAGAGGGTGCCATATACAAATATGAAACGCCAAAGGAATCTGTTTCAGAGTAAAACTATTAATACCACTCCTGAGAAAGATTTAAATGACACTGACCTCATGACTCTTCCTGAAAGGGAGTTCAAAATAAAAATTATTAACATGCTCATAGGGGTATGGAAAGATATTAAAGAACTCAGGAATGAATTCCAGTTGGAGATCCAATCATTGAAGAGCACAATGGAAAGTATTAAAAGCAGATTGGATATGGTGGAGATGATAAATGAAATAGAAACTAGAGAAGAGGAATACAAAGAATCTGAGGCACAGAGAGAAAAAAGGATCTCTAAGAGAGAGACAAAGAGATAGAAAGTGTCTTTGAGGAGGTAATTGCTGAAGACTTCCCCAATCTGGGGAAGGAGATAGTCTCTCAGGCCATGGAGGTGCACAGATCTCCCAACACAAGAGACCCAAGGAAGACAACAGCAAGATATATAGTAATTAAAATGGCAAAGATCAAGGATAAGGACAGACTATTAAAAGCAGCCAGAGAGAGAAATAAGATCACCTACAAAGGAAAGCCCATCAGGCTATCATCAGACTTCTCAAGAGAAACCTTCCAGGCCAGAAGGGAGAGGCATTATGTTTTTAGGGCAATAAAGCAGAAAGGCCTTGAACCAAGAATACTTTATCCAGCAAGATTATCATTTAAATTTGAAGGAGGGATTAAACAATTTCCAGATAGGCAAAAGCTGAGAGAATTTACCTCCCACAAATCATCCCTACAGTGTATTTTGGAGGGACTGCTATAGATGGAAGTGTTCCTAAGGTTTAACAGCTGTCACCATAGGTAATAAAACCACAGTAAAGAAAGTAGAACAGCTAATTACTAGGCAAATGCAGGAATTAAAATAACTATCTCCAAAGTCAATCAAAGGATAGACAAAGAGTACTGAATATGATATCTAATATATAAAGAATGGAGGAGGGAGAAAAAGGAGGAAGAAAAAAAAAGAACCTTGAGATTGTGTTTATAACAGCATATTAAGTGAGTTAAGTTAGACTCTTAGTAAGGAAGTAAACCTTGAACCTTTGGTAACCACGAATCTAAAGCCTGCAATGGCAATAAGTACATACCTATCGATAATCACCCTAAATGTAAATGGACTGAATGCACCAATCAAAAGACACAGAGTCACTGAATGGATAAAAAGACAAGACGCATCTATATGCTGCCTACAAGAGACTCACTTTAAACCCAAAGACATACACAGACTAAAAGTGAAGGGATGGAAAAAGATATTTCATGCAACTAATAGAGAGAAAAAAGCAGGAGGTGCAGTACTTGTATCAGACAAAATAGACGTCAAAACAAAGAAAGTCACAAGAGCAAAGAAGGACATTCCATAATGATGAAGGGTTCAATCCAACAAGAAGATATAACCATTATAAATATCTATGCGCCCAACACAGGAGCACCTACATATGCAAAACAAATACTAACAGAATTAAAAGGAGAAATAGAATGCAATGCATTCATTCTACAAGACTTCAACACTCCACTCACTCTGAAGGACAGATCAACCAGATAGAAAATAAGTAAGGAGACAGAGGCACTGAACAATACATTAGAACATATGGATCTAACAGACATCTACAGAACTCTATACCCAAAAGCAGCAGAATACACGTTCTTCTCAAGTGCATATGGAACATTTGCAAGAATAGATCGTAACTAGGCCACAAAGAAGAGCCACGGTAAATTCAAAAAGATTGAAATTGTACCAACCAGCTTCTTAGATCACAAAGGTATGAAACTACAAATAAATTACATGAAGAAAATGAAAAATCCCATAAACACAGGGAGGCTTCACAACATGCTCCTAAATAACCAATGGATCAATGACCAAATAAAAACAGATCAAACAATATATGGAGACAAATGACAACAATAATTCAACACTGCAAAATCTGTGGGACACAGCAAAGGCCGTGTTAAGAGGAAAGTATATTGCAATACAGGCCTACCTCAGGAAAGAACAATCCCATATGAGCAGTTTCAACTCACAATTAATGAAACTAGAAAAAGAAGAACAAATGAGGCCCAAAGTCAGCAGAAGGAGGGACATAATAAAGATTAGAGCAGAAGTAAATAAAATCAAGAAGAATAAACCAATAGAAAGATTCAATGAAAGCAGGAGCTGGTTCTTCAAGAAAATAAACAAAATAGGTCAACCCCTAGCCAAACTTATCATGAAAAGAAGAGAGTCTACTCACATAAACAGAATCAGAAATGAGGAAGGGAAAATCACTACAGACACCACAGAAATACAATAATTATGAGAGAATACTATGAAAAATTATATGCTAACAAACTGAATCTCCTAGAAGAAATGGACAACTTTCTAGAAAAATACAACCTTCCAAGTCTCACCCAGAAAGAAACAGAAAATCTGTACAGACCAATTACCAGCAACAAAATTGAACTGGTAATCAAAAACCTACCTAAGAACAAAATGCCTGGATGAGATACCTTCACCACTGAATTTTATCAAACATTTACTGAAGACCTAACACCCATCGTTCTTAAAGTTTTTCAAAGAGTAGAAGAAGATGGAATACTTCCAAACATTCTATGTGACGAGCATCACTGTAATACCAAAACCAGGCAAAGACACTACAAAAAAAGAAAATTACAGACCAATATCCCACCCAACAAAATATTAGCAAACTGAATTCAAAAATACATCAAGAGGATCATACACCAGAATCAAGTGGGCTTCATCCCAGGGATGCAAGGATGGTACAACATTCGAAAATCCATCAGCATCATCCACCACATCAACAAAAAGAAGGACAAAAACCACATGATGATCTCCATAGATGCTGAAAAAGCATTTGACAAAATTCAACATCCATTCATGGTAAAAACTCTCAACAAAATGGGTATAGAGGGCAAGTACCTTAACATAATAAAGGCCATATATGACAAACCCACAGCCAACATTATACTTAACAGCGAGAAGCTGAAAGCTTTTCCTTTAAGATGGGAACAAGACAAGGGTGCCCACTCTCCTCACTTCTATTCAACATAGTACTGGAGGTCCTAGCCAGGGCAATCAGACAACACAGAGAAATAAATGGCATCCATATTGGCAAGGAAGAAGTTAAACTGTCCCTGTTTGCAGATGGCATGATATTGTACATAAAAATCCCTAAAGAATCCACTCCAAAACTAGTAGATCTAATATCTGAATTCAGCAAAGTTGTGGGATGCAAAATTAATGCACATAAATCTGTGGCATTCCTATACACTAAAAATGAACTAGCAGAGAGAGAAAACAGGAAAACAATTCCATTCACAGTTGCATCAAAAAGAATAAAATACCTAGGAATAAACCTAACCAAGAAGTGAAAGACCTATACTCTGAAAACTATAAGACACTCATGAGAGAAATTAAAGAAAATACCAATAAATGGAAACACATTCCATACTCATGGATAGAAAGAATTAATATTGTCAAAATGGCCATCCTGCCTAAAACAATCTACAGATTCAATGCAATTCCTATCAAAATACCAACAGCATTCTTCAACAAACTAGAGAAAATCATTCTAAAATTCATATGGAACCACAAAAGACCCTGAATAGCCAAAGCAATCCTGAGGAAGAGGAATAAAGCTGGGGGGATTATGCTCCCCAACTTCAAGCTCTACTACAAAGCCACAGTCCTCAAGAAAATTTGGTAGTACCACAAGAACAGACCCATAGACCAGTTGAACAGACTAGAGAGCCCTGATATAAAGCCAACCATATATGGTCAATTCATGTATGATAAAGGAGCCATGGACATCCAATGGGAAAATGACAGCCTCTTCAACAGCTGGTGTTGGCAAAACTGGACAGCTACATGCAAGAGAATGAAACTGGATTATTGTTTAACCCCATACGCAAAAGTAAACTCGAAATGGATCAAGGACCTGAATGTAAGTCATGAAACCATAAAACTCTTAGAAGACAACATAGGCAAAAATCTCCTGAGTATAAGCATGAGCAACTTCTTCCTGAACGCATCTCCTCAAGCAAGGGAAACAAAAGCAAAAATGAATTCATGGGACCACATCAAAGTGAAAAGTTTCTGTATGGCAAAGGACACCATCAACAGAACAAAAAGGCATCCTACAGTGTGGGAGAATATATTTGTAAATGACATATCCGACAAGGGGTTAACATCCAAAATATATAAAGAACTTACACGGCTCTACACCCAAAATGCAAATAACCTGATTAAAAAATGGGCATAGGATATGAAGAGACAGTTCTGCAAAGAAGAAATTCAGATGGCCAATGGACACATGAAAAGATGCTCCACATCACTAATTATCAGGGAAATGCAAATTAAAACCACAATGAGATATTGCCTCACACTAGTAAGTATGGCCAGCATCCAAAAGACTAAGAACAACAAATGCTGGCGAGTATGTGGAGAAAGGGGAACCCTCCTACACTGCTGGTGGGAATGTAAGTTAGTTCAACCATTGTGGAAAGCAATATGGAAGTTCCTCAGAAAAATAAAAATAGAAATACCGTTTGACCCGGCAATCCCACTCCTTGGAATTTACCCAAAGAATACAACTTCTCAGATTCAAAAAGACATATGCACCCCTATGTTTATTGCAGCACTTTTTTACAATAGCCCATGGAAGCAACCTAAGTGTCCATCAGTAGACGAATGGATAAAGAAGACGTGGTATATATACACAATGGAATACTATTCAGCCATAAGAAGAAAACAAATCCTACCATTTGCAACAACATGGATGGAGCTAGAGGGTATTATGCTCAGTGAAATAAGCCAGGTGGAGAAAGACAAGTGCCAAATGATTTCACTCATTTGTGGAGTGTAACAACAAAGCTAAACTGAAGGAATAAAATAGCAGCAGACTCAGAGACTCCAAGAAGGAACTAGTGATTACCAAAGAGGACGGGTGTGGGAGGGCTGGTGGGGAGGGTGGGAGAAGGGGATTGAGGGGTATTATGTTCAGTACACCTGGTGTGGGGGGGTCAGGCGGAAAACAGTGTTGCACAGAGAAGGCAAATAGTGAATCTGTGGCATCTAATACACCCAAGGACAGTGACTGCAATGGGGTATGAGTGGGGACTTGGTAATACAGGTAAATGTAGTAACCACATTGTTTTATCATGTGAAACCTTCATAAGAGTGTATATCAATAATACCTTAATAAAAAGAAAGTTTGTTAGAACTGGGTTTATATGTAGTTTCATTATATTCCATTTGTATAACTTTCAGCAAGTAATTTATCAGATATTCCGTTTTCTCCTTTGTACAATGAGAATAAATCCCTATCTTGTGAATTTCTGTATTAGGTTATTTTTAAAAAGGACAAATAAATCTACCCCTCCTTTCCCAACACATAAAGGTTCTTTCATTTCTAATTTATCTCTCCATCTCTTTGGTGCTTTTATATTTTCAGTGTTAATGGAAAGCTGATCCTTTATTCCTAAATTATAGGTTTTATTATTTGTCCCTTTAAGCGCTCCTTGAAAGCTGCTGCCAATGAGCCTGAATCATTTTAATTATTTCTTCCTATATTCCTTTTAGAATAAGAAGACCTTTGTTTATGTTAGTTAGAACCAGGACATGAATCAATGTGCATTTATTTGTTTGTATTTATCAAATGCAAATGCATGATGCTGCATAAAGCCTGCACCATCAGAGCCCACCTCCCTCAGAAATATCCATGTATCGCAGATGATCTACTTTTATGTTGTGTATTAGAAAATGAAGTACAAGTTCTGTCTGTATAGAGTGAGAAACGCTTCATTTTCTTTTGAAAAATTATTTATTGTGATAGAAGAGGTCCTTTTAAGACAAGCTGGCTGGCACTGGAAAAGATGCATGGGCATGAGCAGAGTAAATTTCAGATAGGCACCTTTAAAAAATTACTTCATGATTATTTCTATAAACATGCATAAAATATGCATTGATCATTTCCTCTTAAATAACAGATATTATGGTATAATGTAGAATTTGCAATCTGTGCTGTTTATTATGCACTTGATTTTTGTTTTTACCATCCCTCTTCAATATTGCAAACACATCCCTCTGCAAACTCTCCTGACAGAACTTCAAACTCTCTGCACGCCATGTGCTTTGAATAATAGTATTTGAATGATCATATCAAAAGATGAAAAAATTGATAGCAGCGTTCCTGGATTTTTAATAATGAGAGGAGTATGTATATTATCTGGCACAGGCATTTCTTATAACATTTAACAATTGGTCACTAAATGAAATCTACAGTAGGCAACCCACAGTCTCATTTCCATTTGTCTCTCTCTTTTTAAACAGAATTACATTCAATCGGCTCTTGTTCTATGGGTTTTAAAATTGTGTGGAAGTGCCTCCTTTATAGATACAATATGGGATAGGTCAGCCTTATTCCTCACAGGTTGAGGTGTGGCTGTAACAGCCTTTCAAGTTTCCAGGTGTTATACTAGCAACTGATTGCTGATAAGCTGCTATGTCCTGTTGTAGCTTTATAAAATGGTTAGCTTACTTTCAAGATCTTTGCAAACCATTTGGACCATGCTGAATGATTCCTGAATGAACTGACTCATCTTTGGCTGTTTCACACACACATACTCCTGAAAGAAATGAGTCACGAAAAAGAGTGAACCTTGAGCACAGACTGAAGCTCCGTCGAGGTAGGTATCAAGCCAAATAAATCAGCATTTCCTTGGGCTGGATTGTCTGAGCATGAGGAAGGATAGGCCACACATACATAGAAGCCCTCAAATGTCACTGAACAGAGAGTAGAGGGAAGCTCCAGGGATGGGGAAGTCCCGACCCAGTCAATCAAATCGTTCTGGATTGGAAAGGCTGAGAGAAGCTAGGGAGACAGAAAATGCCGTAAAAATGCGTCAAGTTAATTTCACGCTTTTCCACTTTCAACTTTTGCACAAATTAAATTTAATGCTCCTCAGCCTGAGTGGTCTGCATGCAAAATGGTACCACAGTGGTTGGGGCTGATGGAGATAAAAAGGGTTCAGTGTTATTTACAAAACAGTAAGAAAATATTTGTTCTGGGATCATAGTAATTAAAATGTCCCCTTTGTTTCTTTTTAAATGTACTGAAACTCTTGCAATTCACACAGCATTAACTTTAAACTATGTTCTTTGATATGAGATATCAAGTTAAGGTAACCAACTATTTCAACCTCTCTTAGTTTTAATTTCAACATATAAGTGAGGGATTTTTCTCTTTAGATAATTATCTCTGGCACTTTCCTGTTCTTTTGCCTTAAAATCTAAATAGGGCTCATCTTTAGTGAGTGTCTCAACATAAATGTTAGAATAAAGCTCTACAGGACAGGGAAATGTGTGTGCATAGCTTATACCACATTGTGGTGATCATTTTGCAATACATACAAATATCAAATCATTTTGCTGTACACCAGAAATTAATGTTATGTCAGTTATACCTTAAGTAAAAAAAAAAAACTCTACAAGGTAGAGAAATAAATATAGTGTATGTGTGTGCATGTGTGCAACCTGTACTATATTTGGAAAACAGATGCATTTCCATACTCACTAGAATTGCTAACACCAGTCTTCATCCAGGATGAAACAAATTCAAGCAAATTGTGCCCCACAAGGCGACCTTCAGCAGCAGCCAAGAATTGGAGTGGTTGACCTGTAAATATTTGTGAGAAAATCATACACAAGTGTCTTTTGCCTTTCCTCTCTTCTTTCCCTGGTCTGAAATATAACATTAATTTACTGAGGAGCTCTGAAGAGGTTTTGGGCTTAAGGAAAAGTCCACTTTCTTCTGGATCTGTTCGCTCAGGAATTAGGAAATGCTAGAAACCCACAGGAAATGTGTAGGTTCTGAGAGCTTTGGGGAGAATTTAGGGACAAGGAAGGGACCTGGCAGAGTCATCAGAAATGCATTTTTGCTCATCTTTTGTCTCAGTTACAACTCCTCGTGCACTTTAGCACTCCCAGAACATTGTTTCTCTATTTTACATATTGTATAGGGAATATATTCTCTCTTTTACATGTGGTTCTGCTCCTAATAACTCTTGAGGAAAGCTTTCCCAGCAGCAATCCTGGGTAACTGTTGGGTCGTGTGACAGTGACTTAAAGCAAAAGTCAGGAGGTGGCATTTTTGCTGGTTACCCCCGTGGGTTGGGCTCACTTTGCTATGTTACTCTTTGTTGAGGCAGAAGAGGTGGTGAGAGCGTTTTCAATTTTTTATTTTTTTTCCCAGTCTGGGAATGGATAGAAGGGCACTGGAGGAACCAGTGGACACTCTGGGCTTCCTGTCATGGTCCCTTCTTCCCGTCACAAGGACATTCCTGGAAGGAGGTGAGAGTGCCCTGGCACCTACTGACCCGACTGCAAGGAGGAGGTAGGAGAAGGCTGAGACCAAGTGGGTTACTTCAGACTGAATGAAGCCTTCTGCCCCAGATGATGCTTAAAGGTGCCTTGATCATTTTTCTTTACCACAGGGTCAGGTACAAGGTCCTCCTAGATAAGGTCCTCCCCCTCTCCACCTACTCCCTTGTCACCAGATGGCAGAACATGCCCCAAATTCCTCCAGTTTATGGTTCAGCCTCCTGCCTTATCAGGGCCAAACACGATGTAAAAAGCTCGGTGGGGCTTCCAGGCCACCAACACAGGTTGGCCTCAGACACACGAAGACCCAGGAGGTGACCTGGAGCTACCTCAGGTTTCATTATACCATAATTATAATAAATTACATTGTGGTTTGCACCCCCCACCCCCACGACACTCTGTGGGTTTCTCTTGGGTACTACTTACTGGTAAGTATCTACGGACTAGGAAGAATGTTATATAACCTGAAACTGTCAATCAACATGTCAACTAAATGTAAGATGTGGGAAGGACTTTCCACCATTTTAGAGGAAATGAAAACCAGCCCTCACCCTAATAGCGGGGCTGCTGCTGATTTCCAGACAGCCTGCTCTCCACCCTTCTGGAGCGTGTACTTTTGCTTTGTTTAATAAACTCCTGTGATTTAAGACCGTTCTAAGTCTGTCTCTTGATTGAATTCTCTCCTTCAAGAAGACAGGGACTGAGAAAACACAAAGCAGTCAACCAGTAACAACAGCATCTCTGTAAAGTAGGAGATAAATTGTAAAGATTTCATCTTTTCAGTAGGAATTAGAGTGAACACACATGCTCTTGCCTTGAGCAATTTTAAGCATTTGTGGAATTTTTTTTTAATCCAAATAAAATGTCTTTGAGAAATTTTTTTCCCCCTGAATTTCATTTTTTCTTTTTTCCCAAACCACCCCTTAAAATCTGCCAGCTAAGTCAATGTCCATGGTTTTCTGTGGTGGACTCCCTCCCCCCCATCTACACAACCACTTGGTTTGTGTGATAATTCTCCTTTTTGCTCTATTCCTTCTCCATCCTCACTGCCACCTCATGGACTGGTGGCCCCTTAAATCATCTTTTTAAAATTTGCTCAGATACCTCTGTGAAACCTCCTCTGCCTGTCCCAGGGGAGTAATTTGTCTCATCACCTGAGTTCCCAATGTACCCTGGAAACCCTTCATTACCACCTATCTCATTACACTGTGGTTATCGGCTCGCATCTGTTTCTCCCATGGGACTGTGACATCCTTCAGGCATGACTGTGTCTTTGTCCACTTTGTGCCCACCTAGTACCTGGGCACTCAGTAAATGTTCGGTAAGTGAATTATCAAGAGCAGGATTAAAGAGCAGAGAGCAGAAAGCAGCATGAGAGAATTAGAGCAAGCATACAAAGGACAGTATAAAAGCTGTCTGATGTCCTGCAGTCCCTCCCCTCATCCCCTGGGGAAGACAGTGGGCAGTGTCAGTGTGGACAACATGAGGCAGCTTTGAAGAGGAAGCTGGAACTAGTCAACAGGATGTGGCAAAGCAAGTAAAATCACTGATCTGCTGGACTCTGGCTAGGAGGTAGAGGCTGTCATGCACTTGTGCGAGAGACTACTGGGGATTTTGAAAGCACTTAGGTATGCTCGTAACTGGTAGGTGCAGTGGTGATCTGCAGTAAGTCACAATAATGATGAGTTACGATCTGTGAAGTACCTGTAATGGGGCAGATGCCTACCGCGCTGGACTTTTCTATTTTGCTGATAATCATCTCAAGAACCCTGTATCATTTTCACAATTTTATATATAAAGAAAAAAAAGCTGAGAAAGTTTAAGTATTCCAACCTCAGCCACACAACTAAGTGTTGGAACAATCTAACTGAGCCCCATTTGTTGAGGCCAGAATTGACTCCTGCCAGAGATCCACGCCAGCAAATGTTCCTAGAACCCAATCACACCATCACCTATGCAGCAGGGGTGGGTTTCCTGATGTGTGGCCAAATCAGGCTCCAGGTGATTCTGAGTCAGTGGACTCCAATGATTTGCTGCTTTTTGCCAGAGCTTCAGAAAGTTCTTAATCATTTGTTAACAGTATTTTATTAGAACTGTGGCCAAAGACTGTATTTTGCCAGATCACCAAGCTTATAACATTCCAGGAGCTTTAGCCTGCAGCATTAATACAACATTCTTGCAGAATTTCATTCAGAATCTTAAGGAGGGAACATTTTTCATGCCTCACATTCTCTTTTTCTTGGCCAAAGTCCATGCGAACATCTCTGGGGCCTTTTCCTCTCATGTGCATTCATTCTTGGACTGCCATGTGGTTCTTCCCAGGTTCTTCTCCACTTCTTTCCTGCCTCCCCACCATTGTCTTTTCTTCTTCTGGTATTTCTGTATCATGGTAAACAAAGCAATACAAAAAAAAAAAGCTTCCCAAACCCTCAGTCTCTTTTTGGAAATCTTCTTATTTATCTGAACACATTATTCCGGACACATCCTTTCTCCCGGACCCCTCTCTGGAGGCCAGAGTTGATTGTTTACTCAGAGTGAAGAGCCACGGGAGAGAACTGCCCTCCCTCAAGCTCCTGTCACCACGATTGGTTTCTGCCTCTTCCAGCTTTGTTTACAAATCTCTGTTCCTACTGCCTAATCCTCATTTTTCTTCGTGATTTATAACACCTTCCTTGAAGGCAGGGGCAGGTTTTCTTATCTTTAACATCTCTTCAGCAGTTGGCAATTCTATAGATACTCGGCATCTTTTACAAATAGTAAAAATAGTGACAAAATCCTTCTTGATTGAGATTTCTTCTTTCTCTCCCACCACCTGTGTCTGCTCATGACTTATCTAGTTGTATTCTGTTATTCTTACTAGCTTTTTAAAACAGTTTTTATGCTAATTAATTTTAGCTTCATGCACTTAGACCACTTAAGACCAAAACTTCCCTCAAATTTCTATTTGCACTGCATCTCAAAGTTTTGGTAGGAAATACTGTCATTATTGTTCAGTTCAAAATTATTACTTCAGTTTCAATTTCTTCTTTGAGCAATGAATTTTAGAAGTGTTTTTTTATTTTAATATATATGTTTTTAAATATGTCATTGTTTTTGTTTTATAACAATTCCATTGTAGTCACAGTATATTTTCTCTATGATACATATTCTTTGAAATTGGTACAGAATTAACTAGTATTTGCCGCTATGCTACTTTTAAAATATGGTTCATGTGTGAATGAATATAAAAATATTCATTCTTTGTCTTCAAGTTTTTGGTCTGCTTTTCCTAAGAATAATATGGAAAAGTATGTTGAAACCTCCCGTGATGGTGGTGCGGTATCTGCTTCTCTCTAGTTTTGGTATGTTTTTGTTTTGTAATTTTTAAGCTATTTTATGATATGCTACAAGTTTGAGAACATAGGTCTCAATGTTGAACCTTTTATCATTAAGTTGTGTCTCTCTCTTATCTCTACTAATTCTTTCCTTCTCATAAAATTGAGATAGATGCCCTAGCTTTATTTTGGTTGATATTTGATTAGTATGTCTCTTTGCATCTTTTTCCTTTCAACCTCTTAATAGCTTATATTTTAGGTTTGTCTCTTTGGAAACAGCATTCAGCTGAATTTATTCCCAACCTGAAAATCCTTCATTCATTTTTTGAAAGGGAATCAATTCATTCATGTTTTATGTTTGTTGATATTTTACCACAAATGGACATTGAAATTTATGAAAATCTTTTTCTCTATGTTCATATGGTTTTCTTTATTTAGTCTCTTCTGTGATTAATTATGTTGTTTGATTATTGAACATTGTACCAGGCTTGAATTCCTGAAAAAAAATCTACCTGGTCATTAAGTATTAATCTTTCTATGTATTATTGGATTTAATATGCTCATATTTTGTTGATAATTTTTTAGTCTATGTTCATGAGGGATATTGACTTATAGTTTTCTTTTCCCATAATGTCTGTGTGGTTTTGGAATTAAGATATGGTTGCCTCATAAAATGAGTTGTGAGTTATCATCTCCTCTTCTATTTTCTGGAAGAGATTGTACAGAATTTTTATTATTCGTTCCTTAAATGTTTAGTAGAATCAGCAGTGAGTGCATCTTCTGGGTCTTGCTTTTGTTTTGTATTTTTTTTCTGAAGATTTTTAACTATAAGTTCAATTTAATAGGTACAGGTCATCTATTTCTTCTCTAGCGACTTTGGTAGCTTGTATCTTTAAAGAAATCAACTGGTTTTGTTACAGAAAATACTAGAAAGCCTGGACTAGATCACTGACGGAAGAACCAAGTGGCACTCGGAGGTCTTGGAGTGTTGAGGCTTTATTTCACACAAGCGGGCTCAGAGGGGAGTAATTTCCCAAAAGTCTGAGCCCCAAACAAAGGCAAAGGGAGCAATATATATCTTTCTGCTTCTGTATCTATAACATTCCTACGTGCCCAGCAAGCAAGCAGGCAAGGGGGAGTGAGTTTAAGGAGTGAATCTAGGGAGTGGGTGCTCGGCAGAGCGGGAAATCAAGGGAGTGTTTTTGTTGTTTGGGCTGAGAAGAGAGAGACAGAGGGGAGCCACCTGGATTAGACTGCTGTCCTTGTAACTTGCTGTCCTTGTAAATTTTTCCCTATCAGTTTTCACGTACGTTTTTGAATGTATGCATATAAATTGTTTCTAGTATTCCCTTATGTTTTTAAGGTCTGTGGAGTCTGTAATGATATCACCTCTTTTATTCCTATTTTAGTCTTCTCTCCCTTTTTTATTCTTTTGTTAATCTGGTTAGAGGTTTATAAATTTTTTTTTGAATTTTCCAAGTACCAGTTTTGTTTTCTATTTTGTTCTTAAATTTCAGCATGTTCTTCCTTCTCTAATTAAAGTAGAAACTTAGACTAACTCCATACACAAAAGAAAACTCAAAATGGATTAAAAGCTTAAATGTAAGATATGAAACCATAAAACTCTTAGAAGAAAACATAGACAAAAATCTCTTGAACATAAACATGAGCAAGTTTTTCCTGGGAATATCTCCTTGGGCAAGGGAAACAAAATAAAAAATGAACAAGTGGGACTACATCAGTCTAAAAAGCTTCTGTACAGCAAAGGACACCACCAATAGAACAAAAAGGCAACCTACAATATGGCAGAATATGTTCCTAAATGATTTATCCAACAAGGGTTAACTTAAATCCAAAATATATAAAGAACTCATACAACTCAATACCAAATAAATAAATAAATAAACTGGTTAAAAATGGTCAGAGGACCTGAATAGACATTTTTCCAAAGAAATTCAGATGGCCAATAGGCACATGAAAAGATGCCCCACACAGCTAATCATCAAGGAAATGCAAATAAAAACCACAATGTGGTAACAACTCACACCTGTTAGAATGGCCACTATCCAGAAGACAGGAAATAACAAGTGCTGGTGAGGATGTGTAGAAATGAGAGCCCTTCTACACTATTGGTGGGAATGTAAATTGGTACAACTACTATGGAAAGCAGTATGGAGGTTCCTCAAAAAACTAAAAATAGAAACACCATATGACCCAGTAACTGCACTTCTAGGAATTTACCCGAAGCAAAAAAAAAAATCCCTGACTTGAGAAGACATATGCACCCCTATGTTTATTGCCTCATTATTTACAATAGCCCAGATATGGAAGCAACCAAAATGTCCATCAATAGATGAATGGATAAAGAAGATGTGGTACACATACAATGGAATATTATTCAGCTGTAAAAAGAAAGTAATTCTTCCATTTGTAACAACGTGGATGGACCTACAGGGTTTTAGGCTAAGTGAAATACGCCAGGAAGAAAAAGACAAATACATATGATTCCACTTACTTGTAGACTATAAAAACAAAACAAAATGAACAAAAGAGCAATAAACTCACAGACACTGAGAAGTGACTGGTGGTTACAATGGGGTAGAGGTCAGGGCAGGTGGGTGGGGAGGGGGAGGGGAATAAAAGGGCACAAAAATTCTCAATTACAATATGTTTGTCATAAGGACAGTAGTACAGCATGGAGAATATAGCCAGTGATTCTGAAATATCTTCCTATGTTGACAGGTAATAACTGCAGTAGTGGGATGAGGATTTAATAATATGTGTAAATGTTGAACCACTGTGTTGTACACTTGAAACCAATATAAGACTATATATTAACTATCCTTCAATAAAAAAAGTAGAAACTTTGTTGATTGAAAACTTCTTACTTTTCTAATATAGCATGTAATACTATAAATTTCCCTGTAAGTATTGCTTTAGCGGTATTCTGAAAATTTTCCTATTTTTATCTTCAGTCAGCTTAAAATATTTTCTAATTTCCTTTGAAATTTTCTCTTTGACCCATGGGATACTTAGAAGTTCATTGTTTAATTTCCAAATACTTGAGCATTTTCTATATCTTTCTGTTATTGATTGCTTCTTTAAATCCCATTATGATCTGAGAAAATACTTTGTATGAATTTCCAATGTGGAATTGAAAAAAAATGAGGGTATATACCTATTTTTATCTATAATATTATGCTATTGTTGGTAAGATATTGAGAACTCTCAAGGTTCCATCACTAGATAATCTTCTCATCTCAAACTTCTTTTCAAACTCCTTTCTACAACTATCATATACATTTTGAGAACTCTATAAAATCTGTGTCTGCAGCATAGATATCTATTTTTATGTTGGCTTTTGAATGCATTCAAATATTTATTGAACTTCTTTTCTTTGAGGTCACAAAGGCTCTTTAAAAAAATCAGTCGGCACCCAAATAATTAACAAGAAACCTATTCTTCCTATTTGGTGAGTTGTTTTTTCCTAATCTACCCAGTTGCCCAACCCAGAAACATGTGGTTCATCCTTGAAGCCTTCTTTACTTATCACCCATTCCAAAAGGTCATCAAATCTTGCTCATATTGTCTTCATCTCCATAAAAATATCCTTCTTATTTCTTACTGAAATTTTTTAGTAGTATCATAATTTTTCCTTTGTCTCCAGACTTGTATGTCATCCAATTTCTTTCCATAATAGTATTGATATATTTGAAACATAAATTTAACAGTTGCCATTGTCCATCCCTCCTGAAATTTTTCTATGACTTTGAATTGCCTTAAGTATGCTAAAAAAGAAACATCTTGGCCCAGCCCAGTAAGTTCCTTAAAACCCAGCTCCTCCTTTTTTATCTCAGCTTTATCATCACCCTTCCATTCCTCTCGCACCTTACATCTTGACCGCACTGAACTACTAGCAAAATCTCTCCTACCCTCATCTGAAATAGTTTCATTTCTTATGCACTATTTTTGTTCCATAGATTTATATTTAATCACTGAATATATTATATTGTAATTGTTTGCTATTTTGTGTATCTCCCCTATTAGATTATGAGATCTTTTAGGGTAGGGCATGTAATTTCATCATTTACACATCCCTGCCTACACCCAGCAGAGTATCTGACTCATAATAAATAAATACTCAATAAATCTTGTTTTGCATGAATGATTTATTGAATGAAAGAAAAAGTAATTGAGCCAGGACTGCAAACCACATATTCTTCTTTTAAATAACACATACACTTTTTTTTTTAGTAGAACAATAGTTAGTTACTACTTTACATACCATTTCAATAAAGGACAGGTCTTATTTTATAAATGGGTAAAATGGTGTTTGCTCTTTGGTTTCACTTTTTTAACCTTTTTGGCAATGGAAGCAGTTGTTCCAGAGTCTTGACTAAGTATTCTACAAAGATACTCAGGTCTAGTCTTTTTCTAGGATGTAACAGACAGCTGAACACATTGCTCTTGCACTTGCTCCCGCAGGAAGTTGTCTACCACTGTCACAGCATCTCACAGTCTCATGTTACCTTGCTATAACATACTCCCATCAGTTTCTCTCTCACCAACTAGAAGAGCTTATTGTTATTTGCAACTCACAAGGTCCCTCCAGTTCATTTACGAAAGGTCAAATAAAAACTGTCCCCATCAAGGTTAAATAACAAAAGTCTTAATTAACTGATTTGTACTCTTTATTTTGTAAATTTCAACGAGATTCTGACTTCTACAACAGTACTTTTAACCTTTGGGGCAGAACTTTGCCAAAAATATTTAAAGTATTTTACTACCTTAAATTCAATGCTTCTTTCTTATGTAAGAACATATTTTCACCCTCAAACATCTTTAAGGCATTAGCCAAAATTAAAATCTCCTTACAGACATTGGATTGATATGGCATGGTGAAGTATAGAAGTTAACATATAGATACCGTAGGTTACTCAGGAAGTACAGCAAAGTGTGGTTATATATTCCTTATGTAAGCACACTGAAATATGGTTATATATTCCTCATATATCCTATTAAGGAATTTAGATGATGATTTTATGATATCAAAATTCTGAAATGCTGCCTATTTAGGTGTACCGGCAAGCATGACTGATGGTAGTTTGTAAAGCATCGGGTAATCCTTTAAGCATAGAGGTTAGCACATAGTAAGCTCTTAACAGATGCTAGCCTTTATAATTATTCTTTCTCATTTAAATTTACTCTTCAGGAAGCTGTAGGAATTAATGCATTAATTTCTATAAAATTCTTACTAATCCTAGAAAATACTAAAAAAATGAGATTTTGCTGTTGTTTTGCTTTTTGTTAATGATATATTTCTTAGGTTCCTGGACTGTATTCTACTATAATCTAGATTGTGAATATAAAAAGATTATTTGGTCTCAAAAAAGGACTGTTGTGGAAGCCCTGTTTGGAAACTTCCTATTTATTTCTACCTACAACTCCACATTTCCAGCACAAATGTTAGGAAAGATGAGAGTTAAATATTAACTATTACAATTTTATTTTTTCCTTCTGTTCCCTTTTCTTATTGAGAAGAGAACTGTGTGCATAATGCCCCCTTCCTGAATGAGAAGGATAAATGGAATAATATATTTTCATTCATTGAACATGTCACATTTCCTCATAGGGATTAAGTTAATTTCTTCTTCAGAATGTCCTCTCCACTATCTCATGGTCCTCCTCTAATTTCAGATGCTCAGTCACAGAATAGGGCAATATTCTGCATGGAGTAATAAAAACGAAATGTAACAAAGATGGAAAATCAGATCTGGCATTTAGGAGACAGTTTTAATATGCCACAAATTCTCACATCTTAAGACTGCTGCAGAGTTAATAGGCTTATTGTGTGTCCTGTGGAACCATGGTACAGAAATAACTGATAAGGAAACAAATTAGCTAAAATATAGTTAAGACACTGCCTTTGTAGTGATTGATTAAAATTTGGTTCACAGAATATTATTTATGACTGATGCAAAACAAGGAGTCAAACCAATTAAGGTCATTAAAGAGTCCAGAGAAGTTTACTCCAAAAATCATGTTTACCCTTGCTTTCAACTTAAAATAATTGTTTTCTGTTCACCTGAATTTTCCACTTCATTCACCCTATTCCTCAAACAGAGCACTTCTCATTGTTAACCTTGCTTTGCTCTCTCTTACTCTTGTCCTGCTTCTTTACTCTCTGCTCACTGCACCCCCACACCCAGCACACCCTTTTAACTGCAGCTTTATTTATTCATCGGTTTAGCACCTTAACTCTTAAGATGGTCATCTGCCCAGAAAACCATCACCTCTCCAGCTCCCTTTACCTAAGGGAATCGCTTTTGCAGATATTCTGTAAACAAACGGATGACAAGTGATAATCGTGGTTCTGACCATTCAAACTCAATCCTCCACCTCTTTTCTTCACCAGGGATGCAATTGACACACCCTGGGCTGTCAGGAGCAATGTAGTACACCGGGGTCAGAGGGCTCGCTGGCTTGTAGGGTGGTCAGGGAATGCCCAGAGCACTTCAGTCAGTGCTGACACTAATATTTAAAAGGGACATTGCGAAACAGGAAAGTCATCAGTAAAAGATGTCTGTGATATTCAGGAGTGTTAAAAAAGGTATCATAAGATAGTTGAAAGGAAGTAGGTCTCTTCAACAGGGAAATGAGAAGAGTTCAGAGAGGCCAGATGTGCTGTGTTTCAGTCCTCGCTTAAGGGATTCAATCCCTTCTGCATTTCCTCGGAGGTCCAGCCCAAATCAGTGGGTGATTAGGCAGGAACCATAGTACTCAGTACAAGGGAGCAAATCCTACTGATTCTACTTCTGCAATATAGTCTGATCTTTGCACTTCCCTTCTCTAGTCCAAGACACCATCATTACACCAACTACTTCAGTGACCTTCCATCTGGTCTCTCTGCTCTACTTTCTGCCTCTCCAAACCCTCCTCTAAAGAGCAGACAGAGAGAGTTTTAAAACATAAATCAGGCTTGGCATTCCCTGCCTAAACCCATTCTAGTGTCCTCCTACTTAAAAGCATAAAATTCAAATGCCTTTCAATTGTGTACAAGGCCCTTAAAGATCCAGTCCTGGCCTCCCTTTTGCCTTTTTCTTCCCTGTTGCTACACATGTGTCAACCATACTGGCCATCTTTCTTCTGTGGGAACATGCCAAACTCCTTCCCAATGTCACACCTTGCATCGGCTGTTGATGCTGAAGGACGTCTGCCCTCACGTGCTCCCACCGCTGATGCCTTGTTATTCACCATCAACCCAAATGCCGCCCTCTGAGAGGCCTCCCTGACCTTGCTCCTCCTCCCTTGTCATTGTATCTTTATTTTTCTCCATGACCCTTATTACTCTCTGAAGTTGTCCATTCTACTTATTTCTTTGTTTTCTAACTGCAATGTTAGATTCATCTACTATATCCACCATGCCTAAGACAATGGCTTAACCTATAAAAGAAAATTGCTACAACTTTGTGAGATTTGGTGACTTGTCTAGTACCTTATACTCTTAGGAGTCCATGATTCTAGGTCTCACTGTTCTTAATTTCATCATGTCCAAATCCAACTTCAGTGTGGCTTGTCCCTTAAGTGAATGTTTATTTACATTTGAATATTGTATCAGCAGCATATTTTATCTACCACGTGGTAGTGCAGTAGTTCAAAGACAGTCCGGGAGTCCCTCGGATTCTGTGAAGTTCAAATTAGATACTGTTGAACAACATTGTGCTAGTTATTTATACTCTTTATTTTAAATATTTTTTATATCCAAATTGGGAATAATAACAGTGCCTCCTCACAGTGTGTTTCACTGAGTAAATGAGAAGATATGTGCGTATGTATATATATAGTACTTAACATAGGGCCTGACATATGTTCTCAAAAATTAGCTATTAGTGATAGCAGCACTGTTAATGTTTTGCACAATTGTGCAACTGTCAAGCAAGTTCTTTCATATGAGAATAATTCAATATCAAGGTGAATTGAATAATGAGCAAGAATTTACATATTTCTTTAAAGTTGTTTAGTCCAGAAAAATAAATGTGTACCATTTTTCAGTGCTGTCCTTTCTAACTTTACATGTTTGTTTTGACAAGTGATAAGCTTTCTGATTACATCAGAGAGGGTGAGGGGAAAAATAAATATTTGATAAAAATGTATTTCCATCTTTTAACTCCTAAATAACTCAGAAATTTTCTTGTTCTAAGAGACGTTGGTGCAAAATTAGAATTTAGAGTAATGGTAAACAACAACACTCCTATTGTATATATATTCTAAGTTATTTCACTTGTGTGTATTGTTTTTATGATAGAAGAAGGAAAAAAATTATATTGATGCTCAATATAAAAATGAAATAGATAATTTTCAAATACCAGTAACTATGTAATAAACATTATTTAGCAAAAGAAATTAACTCTACATGTTCTTATCTGCATTCATCAGAGCATATAGAAGTCAATATTATTGACACGGAATTATGCATATTCACTAACTGCTACAATTCATCTTAAGTATTAATTCTTCCTCATTCATATGAATAATTAGAATAAGCCATTCTTAGAATTAGCTTTATTTTAAGGTTTTTAAAAGTGTTTTTGAGAACTAGCATATTTTTAAAGACCAAATACCTTTGATCTATGCTTTTTGATCACGATTCAATGAGACTGTGTTTCTTCCTGTTTTTCTTTTTACAGCAAATAAATAGCCAGCCCACAGTTTGCATTTCATGAGTACCCTAACTCTTTTCAAGGACAGCAAAATTATAGTCCTGTCAAAACACATTAGCAGCTGTAGACACTCTTCAGCTCCCTATAGTTTCATGAATATTCACATTCTCAGTATGTAAATATAATGCTAGGTTGAAACATACATTGGTCTGATCCTATTTAGAAAAGCTCTCTCCTTTAAAGAATAGATGGTTAGGAATAGATGACCCTGTACATTGTACTTCTTTAGCAAGATAAATATGACTTCCTTAGTTAAATCTTCTCTGACTTGTGAAAAAGTAAATTGGAAAATGAACCAAATTATTTCAGTATGAACTCAAGGAAACATGTTTTCAGGAATTTCAACAAGTGCCTATTGGTTCAAAGAAAATGACGTATGGACTGGTAATCTAAGTTCCTAATTCCTCTATGTATAAATATCATTAATTTATCTACAAACCTAGTTACTCATTTTCACATCTGTGTATACATACTGGTTATTATTACAGAAGCAGGTATTTCACCAAATATAATCTTTCAGTACAAAGCAAATTCCGTGTGTCTACCTCTTTCGTTCAACTCTCAGCTACTAAAGCTTAAGTCAAGTATACATTTTCCATAATTTAATGAAACCTTCATCATAATGGAATGTCAAGGTACCAGCTGTCCCCTGTTTGGCTTTCTGGAGCTTTATTTATTGGTTAAGTGGCTTGCATCTCTACAAGGCCACCATTCACTTTTCTAAGGCCTTGACCACAGACCATTCAATTGCTTGGCTGTTAAATTTTCAGCCTACAGTAGCTATTTGAATATAATCTATGAAAAGTCCAATCTTCTGATATAAGTCACAATAAATCAGAGGATAGATACTTGACCCTCCCAGAACTCAACCTGGGGGAAGCAATTCTCATGCTCAAGGAGTCAAACAACATCTAAAAAATCCTGCAGGGAGAACAGAATATGCCTCTATATCGATTATTTAAGCTTTGACTAAGGAGTTTTATGTTGAAGATACTGATGAACCATCATTTGCATACAAAATAACACCAGTAACCCATCCCAATGGTATCCTGCCAGGTACCAATCTTTCTAGCAGAAGATATTGCATATACCATGATCCAACCACCCTTGGAAGTTTCCTAGGTTTATGAGGGAGTCTGGCAGTGATACCTACCACTCTTGATAGACAGGAAGCTCTTGGTGAAATGACTGGTAAGAGGATGTCCCATCGCTCCTTCTTGGCTCTATAGGCATTGCTCCTCTGTCTATACACTCACTTTGGAGTGTCTTTATTTTGAACAGTGGCAACATTTGGGATATAATAAACTGAGGTTACAGGATTAGGAAAAAGGAACTGAAGTGTTCTGAGAGTTGAAGAGGAGGCCCCAGAGGGGCACATACATCCTGGTCCCTTGTACTAATGACATAAGCAACAGGTGGAGACATTTCCTCTAACCCAAGGATCTCAGTGATGCTATTTCAACTTCAAACCAGGTAATAAAAGGTATGGGAATGGAACAGAGCAGGGAGAACCCAGAAAGAAACAAAAGGAAAAAGACTGTGCTGTATGCAAAGCCCTGAGAAGAAACTTTTGGAATTTTAATCATGATTTCAAAAGAATAACATTTATGGTTTAGCAAGAACACAACTTACCATGCCTGAAATATTGTAAGAAAGTAAGAAATTTGTATGCTAAGCAATGTAAAGGTATACAAGTGACAACATAAACAGTCAAATTCATGGGGACAGGCAGATAGGGAAGTAGATAGTGGTGGCATAATGACAAGGTCATCCATGATGAATAATAATATTAAAGTGCTTATTTGTTTGTTTTGTTCATCTTGAGAAAATAATTGTCATTTTCTACTGAATTACAGTTAAGAGGTGCAGTCTGGAATGATGAAGCAAGGTAAGGCAACTGGTCATAGCTACATGATCCAAACTGGGTGAATAGACACAGATGGCATCAGACACCACTGGCATTTGAATATTTGGGACATCTGTGTCATTAATCATGATTCTTTTTCCTACTAATGCATTATGAAGAAATAAGACTTATTTTCTTTCTAAAAGAAAGCAATCCAAATGGAGATTGTAATTATCTATAGACATTCTCATGGAATGTCTGACACACAACTAGAGAAAAGTAATAGTACATTTAGCTAACTATAAATCTGTGAGCAGATGTATATGCATTAATTCTGATACTTTAGAAACACAATAACAGTCAGATCATGTAGAAGTAATGTAGTCAAATACAGGTTTGGGGGTAATCAGAATGATATATCACCCACCTAGCTAAAGCGGTAGAGAGCAATGGTAACCACTGTGCCCAGCAGCTGACTTAGAAAAGGACACATACATATTGGTAAAGGAACTGCAGGTACCTACTGAGGTACCATGTTCAGGGATAATGGCCAAGTCTGAACTCCCTGTTAACCAATTCTCTTTTACGGTTTCCAGGGCCTAATCCTGGGCAGTTTTATGTATACACCCCACGGTGCTGAAAGTCCCTAGAATATTTTCCTCTGTGATTTTGAGCATATTGATACATATACCAAAAAAGAAAACAAAACATTTTAATTCCACCATCATCAATTAGCATCACCAGAGTGCAATTCTGAACATTCTGCTACATTGGTTGAATAGATCTGGTGCCGCCTTATATATATCTTGGTACAGGACTATGTTTGGGAGTGGAGAGGTAGGAGGTATGGGGAGAGGGTCAATGAAACAGTGAGGGTTCTGGATTAAGCTGGAAGTAATTGATTAGTAAATAGAATTGACATGTAATCAATGTCTGTTGTATAGTTTGTATACTAGATACTTTGTCACTACTTTACGTATTCTATCTCATTAAATAATGAAGCCACTTTAGTCATTTATTCTTATACTACTCTTAAAGCTTCTTTCAAGTCTCACCTGATAATGTCTTCTCTACACTTTAAGCTGTGGTGAAGGTCACTGGAATGTTTTTGTCTGTTATTTTGAGCATAAAAAAAATATTTAATGACCATCATCATCAGTTAGTTTTCCCCAAATATTCACAGAAAGAATTAAAGTGGTTGAATAAATTCTGTTAAAGTGATTGAATAGATTCTGTTAAAGCAGTTGAATAGGTCTGGCACTGTCTTATAGGTAGTTATAAATAAAGTTTAATCCTATGTTCTAATTAAGAAAACAGTATATAATAGCATAAAAAAGTGAAATATATAGAAAAGCATAAAGAAGAAAGTAAAAGTCATCCAACCGGTTGAGGCTTCCCATGTTTCCCTATTCAGATTCCAAAGAGCATGGCGGTTCATCTTGATATGCCAGATCTCAGTCTAGTTGCTGGTTACTCTGTGGATTGACTGTTTTTGAGTTGGGTTCCACTCTTTGATCACCCAGGAGGGACAAATAGGAAAGGGGTGGTGAGGCCAGTGAGTCATGTCCGACGATATTGGTTCGTGGGCTGACCAGGGTGCTTTACAATGGACTGTGGGTGGTGGAAGTCCTGTGACAGACGCTGTTGTCAAAAACAGTTGCATGTAAGAATGTATCTCAGCTCTGCTGCCAACCAGCTTTGGGTCTTTATACAAATCCCTTAACGCTTCTTAAAGCACAGTTCACTCATCTGATAGGGTGATGATTGTAAATCTTTAAGGTCCATTCCAGTTCAAAATATCTACAATTCTTTTACATAGCATTTGACCATCTGAACGAAAAGCAACGTAGTTCTCTGTTTTGTAAAGCTGCTGGCCCTGATGAGTAATCAGGGAGTACTTTTACCACTTAGCTGGGAACTACCTGAAGCAACATATTTCAAAACATTTAAGTCCTGATGTAGTTTAAAGAACTGATATCAGGAGAAACAAATATGCAGAGTTGACAGTCCTTGGTTGATTACAACGTAGTTCAGTTAATAATGTGGTGTAAGAAACCCATTTATTGTTTCAGTTATTCCTTTTGAACTCAGTAATCAAATGTGCAAGATTCCTGAGGAGAATAATCAGGGCAAAATGCTCCTCAAGCTACCAAACTTAATATTTAACTCCAAAATCAGTAATGTCAACAAAAAACTTTTAAGGGCAACTTTGTTATTTGGGGGTAATTAATGCCAGCTGCCATAAAAGCAATCCTACTTCTCTGTAATTTAACAAAGCAAGTGTTTATTGTCAGATCATATCACAGTTTAGATATTTGATGTATGGATTTTGAATGATGATGGAAGGATCCTGGCTCTTTCTACCTGTGGCATTACTGTCTTCTAAGCCTTCTTGAAATTTCTCCTCAGGCTTTTTCCTGTTAATTGGTAACAAGCAAAGAGTGAGAGTGAGTGAGTACCTACCCTTGGACAATCCTGGAGAGGGTATAGAATACTCTCATTCACACTCTTTCCACAGAACCTGGGAACAAGTCCCTACCCTGACTGCAAGGGAGTCTCGGAAATGAAGTCTTGTTATGTGCCAAGAGGAAGAAGGAGGATTGATAACACTTAGCCAGTCTGCCGTAATGGGTGAAATGTGAAATGTATGCTAAAATGTAAAGTCAATGGATCTCACAAAATGAAGTTTCTATCTTATGGCTGCACCAATAATGATGAAATTGTCAAAAATA
The DNA here is from genome assembly GCA_032199065.1 of Smutsia gigantea. Taxonomy (NCBI): domain Eukaryota; kingdom Metazoa; phylum Chordata; class Mammalia; order Pholidota; family Manidae; genus Smutsia; species Smutsia gigantea. Next base: position 288,529 of record JAVSCE010008742.1, on the reverse strand, counting down.
ATTTTACTTCTAAAAACAAATTTACTCCATATAGAAATAAATCTTTTTAGGATAGTTTTGGGTACTAATCATGAGAAAACATTAATAAAATTTGCCCCACATTATTACATTTAGCAGCAGATTTTCGTGATATTTTTCCCAAAGTCATTTTTTTTTTTTTAGAAATTCTTTACAACTGAATTTTAGATTTCAGGTAAATTGATTAAGGAGACTACTAACAGCATTGCAATGTCCACAAGGAAGGGAGTTTTAACAGTAGAGATACATATCATAACAAAGGGCTCAGTAAGACAGCCAGGACTTTTACATGCTATTTTGTACACTGAAGTCAGTCACCTTTTTATGGATTTTTCTTTTAGGTTCACAAAAGAAAACTAACAACACACAGCACTTCTTTTACCTTCTGGCATCATTGATCTTAGTATTGTGGCTTATTTCTCAAGGTTCATTTTTCCCTCCTTTTCTGCTTTTGACTCATCCTCCATTCAAAGTCCTAGATGGAGTAAAATAGTTGTTTCCTTATTTCTACTTTCCTTTCTGCTTCATGAATTTTTTTTCTTAGGGTTTCCAATAGACTGCTTAGCATCTTTTCCTTAAGCTATACCTCTGTTCCCAGTACTGTTGTGACTTATCAGTTATACTTATCCAATAATTCAGAGTATATTAAAAAATAGAACTTGAATTACTATTCATTAGATGACCTGTACATGTCTTTTCATTCACAGAAAAATCATATTGCTGTTTTGAATACAAAAGCAGTTTATGATCCCATTCAGTTGAGTCATGCTATTCAATGTTATCCAACAGAAGAAACTGGTACCAAAATTCTACTAATTTGCAATGATTTTGATATCTTACAGTGTTTTGCCTTTTTGTGGCTGATTGACCAGTAGATGTATTCAAATTCCTTTACTTTCCTAGATTCAATTATTTGGAGGCTGAAGGTAACATTCTTTTTACTTCAAATGCTTGACAGAATTCCTTTTCTTCAAATGGATAGTAGAAACAGTATCCTGTATCTTTTTTCCTTTAGATACCAACGATTGCCTTGTCAGGAAAGCAGAATATAAATCTGATTCTCCATCACCTTGGTTAGAAACCGATTTATCAATAGTCTTCTTTGAGTTGTTTTCATTTTGTCACAATAAACTATCAGTAATTCCAAAGAAGGTTGCAATGAAAATATCTTCAAAGAGTCATGGTTGTTATGGATACTGCTAAATACTCTTCATTGTAGAATGGTGCATTATTGTGAGATCTAATGTTTATCAACCTTTGTCCCTATTAAGACCTTATGAGGAAAGACTATTATGAAATTTGCATTTCAATCTGAATTCCACAATTCTGAATAATATCAGAATTATTTTCTGATAACAGTTGCAATTCCTAATGAAGTCATCAGAAAACAGTTCCTAGTGAAGTCATTTTGAATTGAACTTTTGGTAAAAGAGAAAATCAGAATAATATTTACAAAGTTTTGTGGCACCAGTAAATAAAGCTACCAGCTTATCCCCTCTTGTGTTGGAAATCACTAATGTAACCATTTTAATACTTGATCTACACTAACTGAATACCTGCTAAGTATAAAGCATTATTTATCTTGCCTATAAGAAAGTACCAGGCCACATGGTGTGGGGGATCATGGGGAAAACAGTGTAGCACAGAGAAGGCAAACAGTGAATCTGTGGCATCTTACTATACTGATGGACAGTGACTGCACTGGGGTATGGGTGGGAACTTGATAATATGGGTAAATGTAGTAACCACATTGTTTTTTCATGTGAAACCTTCATAAGAGTGTATATCAATAATACCTTAATAAAAAATAATAAAAAAAACAAAGTACCAGGAAATAACACACACATGCCTGCTGTATTTATTTATATCATGTATGTAAATAAGTATGGACAGCCATATGATGGAATGCTAATTAACCATTAAATGATTTTGCAGACTGGTACTTGTTAATGTGGTAATATACACCATATGTTTTTAAGTGAACAAACAGCCTCAAATTAATATGCAAAACATACAGTTTTTAAAAAATATGATTTAAAGATACATTGGAAGGATATATATCAAATGTTTATAATAATTGTCTCTGGATGATGGTATTATAGGCAATTATTTGTGGTTTTGGTCTTTTCATGATTTCTGTTTTAAGCATGTCACATGTAATAAGAGGAAATGATAAATGTTATTTGAAAACAATCTAATCTCAGAAATGGCGTGAATATAAATAAGTATAATACTTTCAAGAACTATAGATCCGTTCATTTGTTTAATTCAGCAATTTTATTTAATATTTACTATTTCAAACTTTGAGCTAAGTACTGGGGATGCAACCTCTACATTCAAGGAGCCTGTTGATTTGTAGCAAAGTATTAGGGCAATTCAGAGAAAGGACAGAATGTTTAGTTGATGTCCCAGACACCAGGTTCTTATGATACCAGAGAACCATGAGGGTCATTATTCACATGGAAAACCTCACCTCCTTATAAATGACATAAAAAAAAACATCTGAAAGACATCACACTGCAAGATCCAGTTTGGGATATTTTTTAAATGATGACTTGACTAATAGAAAATCCACTTTTCTGTTTCATAAATAAAACATTTGAAGAGGGGAAAAAATGCGTGGAAATGTAACTCTCTCTAACATTTGCTGTTAATAATGGTGAGTTGTAGTTTATAAACATTGAATTTCTTCTATACTTCAGTACAGCTTCTTGGTTATGGACTATTACAAGGTGCATGCCCCCAACTTTCATTTTCATTAGAAGCTAAAATGACTTCCTTTGTTTTAGGCACTGTCCCAGGTCAAGAAGGTAATGGATGCTGGATCAGTTTCAGCTGTCATTGACCCCTCTTTGTGGTGGTGTGGATCATAAGAACATTTCCTCCTCAATGGCCACCGGTAGGCTGGGAATGTGCATGAAGAACTGTCCGCTTTATTCCCTTGGTGCAATATTGGGATGCTAATGGAACTTCTAAGCTTAGAAAGTGAAATTTGTTTTCACAGAATAATAAGATAATTTATTATATATCGGCTCATCTTCTATTATTCAAATCCAGTTTATTATCCAGTGGGTGGGAGTTTATTTTTTAAATTTAATCCATAATTTAAAATGTTTCTTGCAGACCTAGAAACCTCTTTGTGTACTTTCTCAAAATAGATTTCTGTATGTCTGCTATGGTGAAAGCTTTTAAACAATGCAATTAAGACATCAAATAAAGTGATTCAAAACTGTAGATGACTTAACCTGAAAAGAATTATCAGCCCATCCACCTGGATGCTGGCTTACCAAAAGTTAGGGCCATCCGTAGCTTAGATTATTTTGAATTTCAATGATTTACTAAAATTAATTTCATTTATTTGGTGATTTTTAAAATTGCAATTCAATTTTGATCTGGGTAGTCTTCTTTACACCTTGTCTTGCACAGTGATATGATCTGAATTTACTCTTTTGATTCAGATGCATAATCAATATAATTTCCAGGTGCAAATGGATTTGTCTTTTGGCCTATCTGCCTAACATGCAGGTCAACAAATTTCTGTCAAAACACACGCAGTTCAATACAAATTGCTATGTGTTGCTATGTGAATAAGAAAGTGATTCACTTAATTTGATACTAAACACTCTGCAACTGGACTATTTCTCTATGTTTTATAAGGTCTACAAAGAACCAGTTAATCAGGTGCCTTAATAAGAACTTCATCAAGGTTATAGTCTTCAGAGGAGATGGTGAAATATGGCTGTAGATAGAAAGAAAAAGACTTGCAAACTTATACCAGAAGATACATGTCTCCAACAGCTAAACAGAAAATTATAAAAAAGAATAAACTGGCACATCTGATAGTAGTTGGCAAAAATCTCAAAAGTAATGCAGACCTGGTGTGCAGAACCTTTATGGTTAATAAGGTGTGATGGGGCGTGGTTACAAAACAGAACTCCAAATGAGAAGTACCACCATGTCAGCATCTTTGGGATTTACCAAGAGTGTTTAGTCAGGCCTGCTATTTTCAGGATGTTTAAAACATTTCTGCCCTAACTCCTTCAGGCCTTTATCTAACTCTGGCTAAGAATCTAAGTAGAAAAACAATATGGTTAGACATTTTGCCATTAGCATGATGGCAAACAAATGTTCTGACCAAACATCTTTCCAGCCTGATTGAACGATATATTCTATAGTACCATGGTCCATTTATGTGATGCTTACAATGCATGTGTGTGAATGTGTGTGTGTGTTTGTATGTGAGTATGTTGTAAAATAGAGATCGAAAAATGATATCTATCTATCTCTCTCTCTCTCTCTCTCTCTATAGAGAGAGAGAGAGAGAGAGGGAAGGAGGCAGCATGGAAAGAAAGTAACTGTAAACAATGTGTACTAGGACTAGATTTCTATATTTAAGAATAGGCAGAATAACTATCATAACTATCATTCATCTGGGTGTCGAGGAAGGTTTCCATGTGAAGTCAAATAATATTCCTAACTTCTCAGGTTCTGAAAATTCATATTTTAGGGATTTATTGCTCAGACATAAATTTTTTTCTTATATCCCAGCAATTTCTACCTCAGTGTGAAGCAATTTGCTCTTTTTCTGCTTTTGAACATTCAGTTAATTTTCATGGAACACTCTTGCCTCTACTCTTTTTCCCCATGCCTGCTGATTCAAGCCTGGTTCAAGTATCTTTTCCAACTCAAAATCTTCCCTGAATTTTCTAAGTGAAGTTGGTAACTTTCTTCTTATGATTCAATTTATACATAGTACCTAACAATAGTTATTGTATTTATCACATTGGATTGCATTTATTTTGTATTTTTCCCCCATTAGACTATGAGTTACAAAGTGTATACTTTATGCCTTCTGTATCTTAATAATTCTAGCATCTGGCACTTGAGCTTATCAATTGTTCATTGAATGAATCCATGACTAAATGAGTTTGTTGTCAGAGAAGGGGAAAGCTTCAAGTACTGAGGGAGCATTCAGAAGTAGAGCAGTGAAAGAAAGAGAAAGGTACTGCTGTGTGCACTGAGATGAATTTCACCCACTTGACACCTTGGTTTAAGGCTGACCCTTTGTTCCAGTTACCACCTGGGCTGAGCTTTGTGTAAAGTCAGGCGCTTGATTCGCAACTGGGGCTGCTATTTGTAAAACCCATATGAGATTCTGACATGTAGAGTCTGCTGAAAGCCTTTTCTGAAGAGCTTTCTGCTTGTTGCAATCACCTATTCTTTTAAGTATAGTTAATATACAATATTATATTGGTTTCAAGTATACAGTGTGGTGATTCAACAGTGACATACATTATTAAATGCTCACCAAAACTAATATAGTTGCTATCTGTTCACATAGACAGTACAGAACTATTAACCATATTCTTTATGCTGTATTTTCATCCCCATGACTAATTTATATTATGATTAAGATTTTGAGCCTTTTTATCCCTTCATCTGTCTCACCCCCCCACCCTGGCCCCTCCCGCCTGGTAACCATAAGCCACTTCTCAGTGTCGATGGGTCTATTGTAATCACCTATTTTGATCTGTCTTTTGTGGTAATTTCCCAGAAGTCTTCACCAAATTGTTCAATCATTCCTTGAAAAATCTCTTCTTCAGTGGCCAAATAGAGGGTTTCAAAGTATTGAGGAGCTAAAAGAAATAATGTTTCATGTAAGAGAAAAAAAATGTCATTTTAGACATGTAGACTTCTGAATTTCTGGAAAGAGGTCATTTTCAACAATTGTTCCAGTAAATGGCTGTCAGTGTCCTTAGCCACAACTCCTCCATGACATTGACACCACCAAGGTAAAAGTTTCAGGGTCGATTTTAAAATAGGTATTTATAAACATATGGGAATAAACCTGATTTAAGAGTTTTCTTTCTACAGGAATACTTTTCTGTAATTAAAAATCTGCCTGAAAGAGAGAAGCAATTTCAGCCTACTTAAGTACATTTCATAACGTACTTTAGAGAACTAAAGAGCAGTTCAAGGTCAGTGTTAAGGTTATCCTTCACTCTCAAAGAAGACACTGCCAAATGCAGACTACTTCACAGCACTTGTGTGAAATAAAGTTGTGTGAAATCAGCTCTTGGTGTCAGATCTTCCTCATTTATCTGCTTTTATTTAGTCAAAGGATGCATGGGTTGAGCCCTTTCCTTATTTTTTGTCTTCTTATTGCCCCAGTGTGTGATATTGAGGGGTTTTATCACGGTAAGTTTGGGACTTTTTAACTTATAATTTTGATAGCTTTGTTACTTCTCAGAGATTCATGCAAGTAAATTGGACTCCCCAAGCAAAATAGAAAGTCCTTCTAGACATTTTGCATCATAGCATATACTTTTGCCCAATGCACTGTGCTAGATACACAGAAACCTATAGAACTGGACTAGTTTGTAATAGATTGCCAAAAATGGAGTGTTGAAGAGGGAGATGCAGCAGCAAAGTTGATCTTTGTTACCATGGTAAAATAAAAAATTGGGAAACCTCCCCCAGTTTTTTACAAATTACTGTATACTGCTGGTTTCTTCCTCTGGATATAATTCTGTGGATGTGACTGAAATGATGGTATGGTTGATTGTGAGAAAGTAAAATGAAAATACTGAGAATTTTAAGGAAAACAGAAGCTGATTGATCTTCATATATATAGAGAAAGAACAACCTAGAGATGAAAAGAGTTAGGCATGGGACAACAGAGCTTGGGGAAGATATTTTAAATTGTAATTCCTGCTTTTCCTCACATTGCCCTGAATGGATTATTGCCTACATTACAGAGAAAAAAATAGTTCTGTCATCCCAGAACCGGACAGATGGTGGGAAAATGGCAGAATGTGCTCTTGCCTAGTTGGGATGAAGGGTGGATAACAACAGATTCTCAGGCATTTTGGCTGGCTTCTGAGAATTCCCCCCTTCCTGCCATCCCCTCCAGGACTAGTAAGGGGAAAGGAGGCTCTCCAAAAGGTACAGTTGCTTGCTGTGGGAAGGGGTACAAAGAGTGGCTCATCCCAACTGAAGAGTTAAAAAATCTCAGCCTAGAGGTGAATCCCTCTACCCTATACCAGATAAAGGTGAATTCGTGGACCAGAAACATAAATATAAACAAAAACTTAAATATAAGACAAGCATAATCAATATTCTCAAAGAGATAAAGGGTAAAAATAAGCAGAATAATAAGTTTTAAAGAAAAAAATGAAACTAATAGATGGATCAAAATATGAGAATATGTACAACTGGTAAACAAATTAGTGTATTTAAAGATGAAGTTGAATAATTCAGAAAGGTTATAAGGAAGGGATAGAGAAAAAAACTGGTAAAACAAGAGTTTAGAGATATGGAGGATGAATGTACAGTGTTAACCTTCACATTAAAGGTTTTCCAGAAAACCGATAAGAAGTAAAATTGCAGGGAGGAAATATTTGAGAAAATAATGACCTAGAATTTCTAAGAACTAAAGAAAGATAAACATTGAAAAGTTTCATAGTGCCAAACCCTATAGACAATTAAAAAATACAAACACGTTAGAGTGAATTTTAAAACATCAAAGATTTTTTTCAAAGTTCCCCAATAGAAAGAGCAGATTATTCAAGAAACAAGAAATGGATCAAAAACATACTTCTCAATGTTAATATCTCATTTGAAAAATACATATAACATTGTTGCATATATATATTCAACTAACAGTGATTTAATGGCAAAGGAAATATACTTACATATTAGACAAACTAGAACTCAGAAGTTTCATCAAGAAAATTGGTTTTTTGAAAACACTCTTTCAGAAATACACCAGTAAATTGTCAAATAAACCTCATATCTAAGAAATATATGGAGTATTGACATGTGGAAATAAGCCAGTTAAGTGTTTATGTTGGTAAAACAAGCCTAAAATTCATAAAAGATCCATAAATCTCAGAGTTAAAAATGTAGAAAATGAAAATGTGATGGTGGAATGAGAGATGACAGAATTTAGATGATATGGATATTAATAAGCATAAGAAATGAATGTAAAGGAAAAAATAATGCAGATATATATCATTTTATTGGTATCCAAAAGAAGTAAAATATGTTAATTTTCATGCAAGAAGAAGAAACTTGATATGTCCAGTGGAAGGTGTGAAGTAAAATATGTATAGAAAATATATAATAGGAAAAAATCAAATATGAAGATAGAAATAGATATAAGCAACAATTGCAATAAATGTAAATGTGTTAAACTTGCTAACAAAACGGACATCCTTAGAATGGATTAGGAAAAACATAATCCAGCACCATGATCTGTTGTCTCTATTGGACCCCAATGATTTCTTGTATTGTTTCATAAATTTTTGACTGTGCATTCAAATTCATATTGAAACTTTTTCTGTAGGAATTATTTGAAGCTTTGGTGGAAGATATATTCAACCAAACAGAATTTGCCTAGGCTCATCTCAGTGCCTGGAGGCACTACTAATTAAGGCTGCTTTAAATAGATTGTACTTAAGTTTGTTGGGTCACCAAATCAGTATGGATTTAAGCTACACATCAGAATGAGATGTGTTGTTGACCATGAATACTCAAGGGCGGGTTTTTTTTTTTTCAAAAATTTGCACAAAGTCATGGCATAGAATTTCTTTGCTGTTTAACGCTATGGTATGGGTTTATTTCTGGTACACCTACACTCAGGGTATGACTTTTTAGGGTCCCAGGCATATGCAGAGATGTCCTGTCAGACTTCTCACATTTGGTAAGCCCTAGACTTTGTTTTCTGTGCCTTCTGTACTATGAGGCAGAAAAAAAGAAAGGAAACTAAGATTGAACAAGATAAGGTATATACCCCAAGGTAAATGGTTTCAGTGCTTTCTTAACTATTTAAATAACAATTTTAATTTAGCTTTTGATTTTGAAAAGTTCTTTATGTCTTGAAAGAACAGGGATATATTTATGATTTTAAAAATATTTTTTAACATTTTAGTTGTTTTTTATTTCCAATGCATTTGAGCTACTGTTTTTCTCAGAAATGTAAGTCAATTCCTCTAATTTTTTTGTTACAATGTCTAGCATACATGTGTTTCTACAAATTTCATGTTGATATACCATACTATTATTTATTTATTTATTTATTTACTCACTTATTGACAGGATTATAAGAGTTGTCCATGTATATCAAGCATGCTGCTAATTATTAGTCAGGAAGCAGTACAATTTAGTTTAGTTCATTTAATTTTATGAAATTTGTATTAAAAATAATTCACTGATCATCAACAATGTCGCAGTGTCTCTATTAAACTTTCAGAGACGCTCTGATGAATGAGACATCATGTTCACCTTCAAAGAGTGCAAACATTAGCAAAAGAAAGAGACTTACAGAGGTAACATTACATTAAAGAATAAGTAAGTTCTTCCCAACTTAGAATGAGTAATGGGGAGAAAAGAGAATTGAAGTTCTTCCCAGAAAATACAAATGTGCAAGCAATGTGTGAGGTTTACGGTGAGTACGTTCTTTATGCCTAACACAGCACGGCATGTATTTGATGGTATATTTGGGAAGTGAGGCAACAGAGAGAGTACAGGGATTGTTGAAAAAACAATTGTATATAAGACTGAGAAAAAAAGGTAGGACTGAGTTTCACAGCAACATTAATATCAAACTAAATACATTGACATTTAATATATATAAACTAACATGCAAGTGGTGCTCTGAAAAAGTACTCCAGCTGATTCTAAAATACATATGTAAATACAAGAGACCAAGAATACCAAAGCAATCTTGAAACAGAAGAAAAAAGTTGTAGGACTCGTATTTCTTAATTCCAAAACTTTCTACAAAGCCTCAGCAACCAAGAAGTGTGATACTGATGTAAAGATAGACATATAGACCAAAGAAATAGAATTGAAGGTCCAGAAATAAATCCATAAAATTTATGGTCATTTGATTCTGATAAAGATGTTAAGGCAATTCAATGGGGAAGAGTAGTCTTTACAATAAATAGTGGGGGGAAACTTGGGTATCAACATGCAAAAGTATGATCTGGACACTTACTTTACATCATACACAAGGATTAAGTCACAATGGGTCAAAGACCTACATTTAAGTGCTAAAACTATAAAATTATTAGAAGGAAACAAATGAGTAAAGTATTGCGATTTTGGATTACACAAATTTCTTAGATATGACACCAAAAGCACAAGCAAAAAAAGAAAAAAGTGATGTTAGACTACATCAAAATGTTAAAATTTGTGCTCAAATAACATTATAAAAATTGAAAAGAAGATGTTTCAAATCCCGTTTCTGAAAAAAGAACTATATATATCAAAACCAGTTACAGCTCAGTTACAAAAAGACAGGTAACCCAATTAAAAACAAGCAAAGAATTTGAATGGATATTTCCTTAAGATAGAACATCCAATGAGCACATTAAAGATGCTCAACATTATTAGTCATCACAGAAATATAAATCAAAACTATAATGAGACACCACTCACAACCTACTATGATAGTATAATAAAAAATACTGACAATGAAAAATTGTTGAGGATGTGAAGAACTTGAAACCCTTATATATTGCTGGTGGAAATGTTAATTGGTGCAGCTACATGGGAAAAGAGTTCGGCAATTCCTTAGGATGTTAAATTTAGTTAACATATGACCTACAAATTCTACTCTTAAATATTTACTCAAAAGACACAGAAACATATGTCTATATCAAAACTCGAACACAGGTGTTCATAGCATTATTCATAAGAGCAAAAAAGTGGAAACAATCCAAATTCTCAACAACTGACAGAGGATTAAATAACAGATGACCAATCTATACAATGGAATATTATTAGGCAATAAAAAAGAATGAAGTACTGATATGCTACAACATGAAAGGACCTCATAAAACAATATGCTAAGTAAAGGAAACCAGTCATAAAATATCTAGACTAGGTAATTCTATAAAGACAAAGTAGATTAGTGGTTGCCTAGGACTTGGGGTGGGAGGTTGGGTGAGGATAAATTGGAGGAGAATGATAGTGGGTACAGATTTTTTTTTGAGATAATGAAAATATTTTAAAATTAGATTTTACTGACAGTTGTACAGCACAGTAAATATACTAAAAACCACTGAGCTTTCAGTGAATATTATACTATGTAAATTATATCTCATTAAACTGTTTAGAAGGAGTGCACCCTATTAATTCTTATCACAGATGTGCTGCTGAGGTTTAAATACAAAGGTTTTAAAGGGTTTTAATATTCCACAATTTTCCTAAGGCTGCTCTCAGTTTGAGCTTTATACTCTTGGGACTTTAATACTATTGTTTAGAAAGATTGGATACACCGTGTGTCTAGGTTGTTGCTCGACTGTTCTACAACTCTATCTTCATTCTCAGAACAGTGAAACACAGGCAAAGGATCCACATAAATGAACTTTAAATACATTGACTTGATGGTTATTATTGATTGGACTTTCTTTTGCACTTGAATTTTATTTCTGCTATTCCTCTAAGATTATGAATGAAAATTAATGACATTTTCCAACTTGACTCTTAAAGACAAATTGGCCTGAAAAGATTTAAGGTTTGTGACAGATTGGTGCACTGGTCAGTCTGGCTTGGAGTGTTCATTGCTAGACAATAGAAAAAAAATTTTTTTTATTTTGCTATCATAAATGTACAATTACATGAACAACATTATGGTTGCTAGACTAGCCCTTTTACCAAGTCCCCACCACATACTCCATTACAGTCACTGTCCATCAGCATAGTAAGATGCTATAGAATCACTACTTGTCTTCTCTATGTTATACTGTCTTCCCTATATCCACCCCCGACATTATACATGCCAGTCGTAATGACCCTTTTCTGCCCTTATCCCTCCCTTCCCACCCATCCTCCCCAATCCCTTTCCCTTTAGTAACTGTTAGTCCATTCTTGGGTTCTGTGAGTCTGCTGCTCTTTGGTTCCTTCAGTTTTTCCTTTGTTCTTATACTACACAGATGAGTGAAATCATGTGATAATTGTCTTTCTCTGCCTGGTTTATTTCACTGAGCATAATACCCTCTAGCTCCATCCATGTTGTTGCAATGGTAGGATTTGTTTTCTTCTTATGGCTGAATAATATTCCATTGTGTATATGTACCACCTCTTCTTTATCCATTCATCTACTGATGGACACTTAGGTTGTTTCCATTTCTTGGCTATTGTAAATAGTGCTGCGATAAACATAGGAGTGTATATGTCTTTTTCTAACTGGGCTCCTGCATTCTTAGGGTAAATTCCTAGGAGTAGAATTCCTGGGTCAAATGGTATTTCTATTTTTAGCTTTATGAGGAACGTAAATACTGCTTTCCACAATGGTTGAACTAGTTTACATTCCCACCAGCAGTGTAGGAGGGTTCCCCTTTCTCCACATCCTCACCAACATTTGTTGTTGTTTGTCTTTTGGATGTTAGCCATCCTAACTGGTCTGAGGTGATATCTCATTGTGGTTCTAATTTGCATTTCTCTGATGATTAGGGATGTGGAGCATCTTTTCATGTGCCTGTTGGCCATCTGAATTTCTTCTTTGGAGAAGTGTCTGTTCAGCTCCTCTGCCCATTTTTTAATTGGCTTATTTCCTTTTTGTTTGTTGAGGTATATGAGCTCTTTTTTTCTTTTTTTTATTAAGGTATTATTAATATACACTCTTATGAAGGTTTCACATGAAAAAACAATGTGGTCACTACATTTACCCATATTATCAAGTCTCCACCCACACCCCAATGCAGTCACTGTCCATTCGTATAGTAAGATGCCACAGATTCACTATTTGCCTTCTCTGTGCTACACTGTTTTCCCCGTGATACCCCACAACATGTGTACTAAACAAAATCCCCTCAACCCCCTTCTCCCACCCTCCCCCCCCACTCTCCCACACCCCTCCCTTTTGGTAACCACTAGCCCCTTGGAGTCTCTGAGTCTGCTGCTATTTTGTTCCTTCAGTTTTGCTTTGTTGTTATACTCCACAAATGAGGAAAATCATTTGGCACTTATCTTTCTCCGCCTGGCTTATTTCACTGAGCATAATATCCTCCAGCTCCATCCATGTTGTTGCAAATAGTAGGATTTGTTTCTTTCTTATGGCTGAATAGTATTCCATTGTGTATGTGTACCACCTCTTCTTTATCCATTCATCTACTGATGGACACTTAGGTTGCTTCTGAATCTGAGAAGTTGTATTCTTTGGGTAAATTCCAAGAAGTAGGATTTCCAGGTCAAATGGTATTTCTGTTTTTAGTTTTTTGAGGAACCTCCATATTGCTTTCCACAATGGTTGAACTAGCTTACATTCCCACCAGCAGTGTAGGATGGTTCCCCTTTCTCCATATCCTTGCCTGCATTTGTTGTTCATAGTCTTTTTGATGCTGGCCATCCTAACTGGTGTGAGGTGATATCTCATTGTGGTTTTAATTTGCATTTCCCTGATGATTAGTGATTTGGATCATCTTTTCATGTGTCTGTTGGTCATCTGAATTTCTTCTTTGGATAATTGTCTCTTCATATCCTCTGCCCATTTTATAATCGGGTTATTTGCTTTTTGGGTGGTGACGCATGTGAGTTCTTTATATATTTGGATGTTAACCCCTTGTCAGATATATCATTTACAAATATATTCTCCCATACTGTAGGATGCCTTTTTTTCTCCTGATGATTTCCTTTGCTGTACAGAGGCTTTTTAGTTTGATATCATCCCATGAGTTCATTTTTGCTTTTGTTTCCCTTGTCCGGGGTGATATGTTCATGAAGAAATTGCTCATGTTTATGTCCAGGAGATTTTTGCCTATGTTTTTTTCTAAGAGTTTTATGGTTTCATGACTTACATTGAGGTCTTTGATCCATTTCAAGTTTACTTTTGTGTATGGGGTTAGACAATAGTCCAGTTTCATTCTCTTGCATGTAGCTGTCCAGTTTTGCCAACACCATTTGTTGAAGAGGCTGTCATTTCCCCATTGTATATCCATGGCTCCTTTGTCATATATTAATTGACCATATATTCTGGGGTTTTATATCTGGGCTCTCTAGTCTGTTCCATTGGTCTATGGGTCTGTTCTTGTGCCAGTACCTAATTGTCTTGATTACTGTAGCTTTGTAGTAGAGCTTGAAGTCAGGGAGAATAATTCCCCCTGCTTTATTCTTCCTTCTCAGGATTGCTTTGGCTATTCGGGGTCTTTTCTGGTTCCATATGAATTTTAGAGCTATTTGTGCTAGTTCCTTGAAGAATGCTGTTGGTATTTTGATAGGGATTGCATTGAATCTGTAGATTGCTTTAGGCAGGATGGCTCTTTTGACAATATTAATTTTTCCTATCCATGAGCATGGGATGTGTTTCCATTTATTGGTTTCTTCTTTAATTTCTCTCATGAGTGTCTTGCAGTTTTCAGAGTATAAGTCTTTCACTTCCTTGGTTATGTTTATTCCTAGGTATTTTATTCTTTTGGCTGTAATTGTGAATGGAATTGTTTTCCTCAGATCTCTCTCTGTTAGTTCACCATTAGTGTATAGGAAGGCAACAGATTTCTGTGTATTAGTTTTCTATCCAGGAACTTTGCTGAATTTAGATATTAGATCTAGTAGTTTTGGAGTGGAGTCTTTAGGGTTTTTATGTACAATATCATGTCATCTGCAAACAGGGACAATTTGAATTCTTCCTTGCTAATCTGGATGCCTTTTATATCTTTGTATTATCTGATTGCCATGGCTGGGACCTCCAGTACTATGTTGAATAGACATGGGGAGAGTGGGCTACTCTGTTTTGTTCCCGATGTTAGGTGAAAAGCTTTCAGCTTCTCGCTGTTAAGAATAATGTTGGCTGTGGGTTTGTCATATGTGGCCTTTATTATGCTGAGGTACTTGCCGTCTATACCCATTTTGCTGAGAGTTTTTATCATGAATGGATGTTGAATTTTGTAGAATGCTTTTTCAGGAGCTACGGAGATGGTCATGTGGTTTTTCTCCATTTTGTTGATGTGGTGGTTGATATTGATGGATTTTCGAATGTTGTACCATCCTTGCATCCCTGGGATGAACTCCACTTGATCATGATGGATGATCCTCTTTATGTATTTTTGAATTCGGCTTGCTAATATTTTGTTGAGTATTTTTGCATTAATGTTCATCAGGGATATTGGTCTGTAATTTTCTTTTTTTTTGGTGTCTTTGGCTGTTTTTGGTATTAGAGTGATGCTGGCTTCATAGAATGAGTTCCAAAGTATTCACTCCTGTTCTACTTTTTGAAAAACTTAAAGGAGGATGGGTATTAGGTCTTCTCTAAATGTTTGATAAAATTCAGCAGTGAAGCCATCTGGTCCAGGTGTTTTGTTCTTGGATAGATTTTTCTTACCAATTCAATTTCTTTGCTGGTAATTGGTCTATTCAGATTTTCAGTTTCTTTCTGGGTCAGCCTTGGAAGGTTGTATTTTTCTAGAAAGTTGTCTGTTTCTTCTAGGTTATCCAGTTTGTTAGCATAGAATTTTTCATAGTATTCTCTCATAATTCTTTGTATTTCTGTGGTGTCCGTTGTGATTTTTCCTTTCTCATTTCTGATTCTGTTTATGTGTGTAGACTCTCTTTTTTTCTTAATGAGTTGGGCTAGGTGTTTATCTATTTTGCTTATTTTCTCAAAGAACCAGCTCCTGCTTTCATTGATTCTTTCTATTGTTTTATTCTTCTCAATTTTATTTATTTCTGTGTTATTCTTTATTATGTCCCTCCTTCTACTGACTTTGGGCCTCATTTGTTCTTCTTTTTCTAGTTTCATTAATTGTGAGTTTAGACTGTTTATTTGGGATTGTTGTTCTTTCCTGAGGTAGGTATGTACTGCAATATATTTCCCTCTTAGCACGGCCTTCGGTGCCTCCGAGAGATTTTGTGGTGTTGAATTATTGTTGTCATTTGTCTCCATATATTGCTTGATCTCTGTTTTTATTTGGTCATTGATCCATTGATTATTTAGGAGCATGTTATTAGGCCTCCATGTGTTTGTGGGATTTTTTGTTTTCTTTGTGTAATTTATTTCTAGTTTCATACCTTTGTTATCTGAGAAGCCGGTTGGTACAATTTCAATCTGTTTGAATTCACTGAGGTTCTTTTTTGTGGCCTAGTATATGATCTATTCTCGAAAATTTTCCATATGCACTTGAGAAGAATGTGTATCCTGTTGCTTTTGGATGGAGTGTTCTATAGATATCCATTAGGTCCATCTGTTCTAATATGTAGTTCAGTGCCTCTGTCTCTTTATTTTCTGTCTGGTTGATCTGTCCTTTGAAGTGAGTGGTGTGTTGAATTCTCCTAAAATGAATGCATTGTATTCTATTTACCCCTTTAATTATTAGTATTTATTTCACATATGTAGGTGATCCTGTGTTGGGTGCATAAATATTTATAATAGTTATGTCCTGTTGTAGGACTGACCCTTTTACCATTATGTAATGTCCTTCTTTGTCTCTTGTGACTTTCTTTGTTTTGACGTCTTTTTTGTCTGATACAAGTACTGCAACTCCTGCTTTTTTCTCCCTATTAGTTGCATGAAATATATTTTTCCATCCTTTTACTTTCAGTCTGTGTATGTCTTTGGGTTTGGAGTGGGTCTCTTGTAGGCAGCATATAGATGGGTCTTGTTTTTTTATCCATTCGTAACTCTATGTCTTTTGATTGGTGCATTCAGACCATTTACATTTAGGGTCATTATCGATAGGTAGGTACTTATTACCATTGCAGGCTTTAGTTTTGTGGTTACCAAAGGTTCAAGGGTAATTACCTTACTGTCTAACAGTTAAATTTAACTCACTTACTATGCTATTACAAACACAACCTAAAGGTTCTTTTTTTTTTCCTCCTATTTCTTTTTCTTCCTCCTCCATTCTTTGTATGTTATGAATTATATTCTGTACTCTTTGTCTGTCCCTTGGGTGACATCTATTTAGCCTTAGGAATACTTCTATCTATAGAGTCCCTCCAAAATGCCCTGTAGAGGTGGTTTGTGGGAGGTAAATTCTCTCAGCTTTTGCTTATCTGTTAATTGTTTAATCCCTCCTTCAAATTTAAATGAAAACCTTGCTGGGTCGAGTATTCTTAGTTCAAGGCCCTTCTGCTTCATTGCATTAAATATATCATGCCACTCCCTTCTGACCTGTAAGGTTTCTGTTGAGAAATCTGATGATAGCCTGATGGGTTTTCCTTTGTATGTGATCTTTTTTCTCTCTCTAGCTGCTTTTAAAAGACTGTCTTTATCCTTGACCTTTGCCATTTTAATTATTATATGTCTTGATGTTGTCTTCCTTGGGTCTCTTGTGTTGGGAGATCTGTGCACCTCCATGGCTTGAGAGACTATCTCCTTCCCCAGATTAGGGAAGTTTTCAGAAATTACCTCCTCAATGACACTTTCTCCCTTTTTCTCTCTCTTCTTCTTCTGGTACGCTTATAATGCAAATATTGTTCCATTTGGATTGGTCACACAGTTCTCTCAATATTTTTTCATTCTTAGAGGTTCTGTTTTCTCTCTGTGCCTCAGCTGCTTTGTATTCCTCTTCTCTAATTTCTATTCCATTTACTTTCTCTTCTACTACATCTAATCTGCTTTTAAATCCCTCCATTGTATGTTTCATTTCAGATATGGAATTTCTTCATGATTGAATCTCCATCTTAAATTTTTTCCTGAGTTCTTGAATATTTTTCTGTATCTTCATAAGCATGTTTATGATTTTTATTTTGAACTCTCTTTCAGGAAGTGAGTTCAGTTGCATTTTGTCCTTTTTCTTGGGTTTGTGATATTTTGGTCTGAACCATGTTCTTTGACATTTCATATTTCTGTGTGGTGCCCTTTATTGCCCAGAATCTCCAGTCTCTGGAGTTGCTCAGCCCCTAGAGTAAGGTTGGGGATTGTTGGGGAGCGGAGCTTGTGCCTGAAGGTAGGAAAGATCTGTTTCCTTATTCCTGTCTGTTGTGCCTGTCTCCAGTATAACAGCCAGTGGGCCAAGCACACAGGTATAAGCCTCTGCTCTGCATCTCTAGCTGATGTAGGTGGGGCCTCCCTGTGGCTGTCCTGATGCCATTGCAGTGACTGCCAGTTTGCGAGCCAGTGCTGTCAGGCCAGGAGGAAGGCTTGGCAGGCTGCGTGTCACAGTGGGAGGCCTTGGAGCTGAGCAGCCGGCCAGGAGGATGGAGCACCTGAAGCTCCTCAAAGTTCCCAACCTACTGGGCAGAGCGTGCCCAGACAACCTTGTCCAGCTCTCCCTTATCCCACACAGCAAACTCCGTGCAACCCCTGCCCCCTCAGCAGCCCTCTTGCTGGTAGGAAGCCTCTCAGACCGCCTGCCTTTTCTCTGTCACAGAGTGGCTGGATGTGGATCCTGTCCTCCACAAACGGCTGGAATGTCAGTCTCTCAGGCACTGTGCCTGTCCCAGCTCCCCAGCCTCCAGAGCACAGAGTAGGTTTCTGCTCGCAAAGCAGATCTCCAGTGCTAGGTGCTCAGTAATCCCAGGCTTCAACCCCTCCCTACTCTTTCTCTTCCTCCCGTAGGTATGTTGGGGTGGGGGAAGGGCCTGGGTCCCGCTGGATCAAGGCTTTCGTACATTACCCTGTTTCATCAGGTCTGCTCTGTTTGTGATGTCTGTATGCTGTCTGGTTCAGCCTTCTTTCCTGTTGTTGTTTTAGGGTTAGTTGTATTAATTAACTATATTTTCATACTATTTGTGGTTTTGGGAGGAGGTCTCTGTCTCACCTCTCACACCGCCTTCTTGAATCTCAAGGGCAATAAAAAATTTAGATTATAAATTCATGATACTGTGATATAGTTTAGTGGTTAAATTAATATTATTTGTCAAAGACACTAAATTCTCAGTTTTAATTATAGACTAAGATGACAGTTTTATATTGAATAGTCTTTTTATTTTTCTATTATAATGCATACATTTCTAAACATAAACAATTTAAAAAATTATTTTAAACAACTAGGATTTAGAATTTCTTTTTTATTGCAGTATAGTTGATACCCAATATTACGTTGGCTTCAAATATAAAACAGCGGTTCAACAGTTACACATATTATTAAATCCTCACCTCAACTAGTGAAGTTCTTAGATATCTGTCAACAGAGAAAGATGTTACAGAATCATTGGTTATATTCTCCATGCTGTACTTCCATCCCTGTGACCAATTTATATTAGAATTGAGACTTTTGTGCCCCTTTATCCCACTCACTCTTCCATCCCTTCCCCATGGTAGCCACCAATCACTTCTCAGTGTTATGATCTCTTGTTTTGTTTATTTTGTTTTATATTGCTTTTTTTTATAAGCTCTTACTAATATTAGGTTTCATTGTTTTTCTTTTCCTAGTTTATTTAGTTGTGAGTTTAGACTTATGTGAAATTGTTCTTTTTTCTAGAGATAGGCCTATGTTGCTATGCACTTCCCTCTTTGAACCACTTTTGCAGCATCCCACATATTTTGAACTGTTGTATTTCTGTTTTCATTTGTCTCCATGCATTGCTTGATTTCTTCCTTTGATTTCTTCATATGGATTGATTATTTAGAAGCTTTTTAGACTCCAAGTATTTGTGGGGTTTTTGTTTTCTTTGTGTAATTTATTTCTAGTTTCATACAATTGTGATCTGAAAAGGTGCTTGATACAATTTCAATCTTTTTAAATTTATTGAAGCTCTTTTTGTGTTCTAATATGTGATCTATTCTGGAAAATGTTCCATGTGTACTTGAGAAAAAATGTGTATCCCGCTGCTTTTTTGTGTAATGTTCTATATATATCTGTTAAGTCTGTCTGATCTAATGTTGTTCAGTGCCTCTGTTACCTTAATTTTCTTTCTGGATGATCTGTCCATTGATGTAAATAGGGCCTTAAAGTCCCCTAATATGTTTGAGTTGTAGTCTATTTCTCCCTATAGTTCTGTTAGTATTTGTTTTACATATTTAGGTGCTCCTATGTTAGGTGCATAGATATTTATAATTGTTATATCCTCTTGTTGGACTGACTCCTTTATCAGTATGTAGTGTCCTTTGTCTCTTGTTGTTTTCTTTTTTTTTAAGTCTATTTTGTCTAATATTGTACTGTTACTTTTGCTTTTTTTTTTCTCCCTTTCATTTGCATGAAATATCTTTGGAGCTCACATTCCATGGCACTCAGATTCTTAAAACAGGACCACTACCCTAGTTGTTATGAACTGAAAGTTTTTGTATCCCCAAATTCATATGTAAAATCCTAACTTCCAATATAACTGGGGAGAAATCAGATCATGAGGGTGAAACCCTTATAATGAGGTTAGTGCCCTTATGAGAGACCTCAGAGAGCTTTCTAGTCCTCTTTTGGCCTGCAGGCATCCTGATCTCAGAGCTCCAGTCTCCAGAACTGTGAGAAATAATTTTCATTATTTGTAAGCTATCCTGTCTTGATACATAGACAATTTATGATAGCAGCCTGAACTCACTAGGACAGTCGTAAATTCCCTTTTACAGAAGTAAAAAAATCAGTTTGTAGTTTATGCACACATATACCAAAAGGAATCTACTTAAGGTCAAATAACATGCAAAACCCCTTGTTTCTGAATAGGGTTTGTTCATTTGGAGTGGAAGACTGTTAAGATTCTTTGGCCCCAACTGCATTTGATTACTCCAGAAAATGAAAATCTTGCTTATAAGATGTTCAGGAAATAAAACACTCAAAACACTCAAAAGCAAAGCTTGAAACTCTTATAAGATTCAGAGTGAAATAGAAAACTGTATCCACAGTGAGGTGCAACTTACAAGTGCCACATCTCAGGGTGAGAGTCTTTGGAATAATACAGCCCACAGTAAATCATAGCTCAGATCAGGAGTTGTTTATGTAATCTTTTGTCTTGAACTGGTTGTACCCCTATGCAAACAGAAGCCTTTCTTGGAGGAAAGTGCTATTATTTTAGTCCTTCAAATATTTCCCAAATAATTTTTCAAATATGATGTCTAGCATGTAGTGAAAAATATTCAGATGTATAAGGGAATAGATTCTATGAGTGAAATCAGAAAACAAACAAACAGAAAACAGATCAATGATGGACTTAGAAGAGAGAATGCCAGTAAACTACAGTGATAATAGTGGAGGCCTATTACTCAACTATAATGAAAATGAAGAGTGAGTAAAGTAATGGATTTAGCAACATACTCAGGAGCCAATTAGAAGAAATAGCACTAATGTTTCATATTTATCTTCAAAAACCTAGAAAAAAGTGTTTTTTCCCCTTTATATATCAAAGTGAGGGACTAATAATTTGTCCTAAGTCAAAAAGGGATAAAAAGCTTTCTACCTTTTCTCATTTGACCAGGTCCTCTTTTCCTGGAAGAAAGAATCATGCCTCACTCATGGATTCTATCATTATGAATAAATAAAATTTTGAAACAAATGTTGCCTAAATGAAGTAAAGTTGAGCTTACATGAGATATTAGTTGAAACCAGTATATAAATAATATTTTTTTTCTTTATTTTCTTCAAGGGTTAGTTGAGATTTTAGGCTAAGGGAGAATTACAGATAGAATCAAAGCCCACAAGTGATGAAAATAATAGGCAATGATCCCTTTGAAAAAGTTCAAGAATTCTTCGTAAAGGTAATAGAGACCATGAAAAGGATTAATAGTATTCGTATAGGTGGAAGTATTTCCTCTCTTTCAGTGGCTTCTAACATTATTGCTACCAGGGATCGTTTTTATTATTGTACCCATGACTTTGGGTATTAAAAATATTTTACTCCTCAAATTGCATTTAAGAAGTAACTCAATTCACTTGTTCATAGTTAAAAACATATATAATGAGACATCAGATTGGCAAAAAATAACCAGTAGCCTACAGGGTTGATATAGGTGTAGACATAAGCTTATATTCTAATTTTTTATTCACTCATTCATTTACTTTTTTTCATTCATTCTTCTCTTTGTTCCGTAATTCATTAATTATTGAGTGGTTTTCATGTTTGTGAACCTAAACTGGGCTTGTGAATCTATTGTGGTTAAGTACAAGCTTCCTAAGAGTGTTTTGATATATTAAAAATAACTCAAAGACTCTACTACAAACTTGTGGAATGCAATTTTTGGAGAGCCTAATTTTTTTCTTTTTCTTTCCTTTTCTTTATTTGAGGCACACACAGTAAAATGCACAATCTTAGTGGACAGCTTGGTGAATTCTGCCATGTATAGATATTCATATAACCATTGCCCTGACCAAGATACCAAACTCTCTCACAATTTTTTTTCCCTTCACCTATTTCACCCATCTCCCCACTCCCCTGTTTTCTGTATTTATGAGTCTATTTTAGTATAGCTTTTTTTCTTAGATTCCACATATAAATGAAAGTATATATTATTCATCTTTCTTTGGGTGACTCATTTCACTTAGCATACTCTCTAGGTCCATCTGCGTTGTCACTAATGGCAAGATTTCATTCTTCTCTTTTTTGTGTGGCCAAGTAATAAGTGCCTAATATTTTATATGGAAAAATGGAGGCCTAGAGAGGTTAAGTGATCCCAGATTGTACAGATAATTCATGGCTGTATTAGCACTAGGTACAAGATGAATTGTACATATATTAATAATATTTTTAAAAAATTAAAGACAACTTATTTTTAAGCCTATTCTCTTAGAATCTGTCATTACACTGGCTAAAGAATTGCTGCAGAATAGTTTGTACCATGACTTTTAATTGTACCAATCAACAACAGTTTTCTCCCTAAACCCTAATCAGAGAAACACTTCTGAGTTTCAGTCAATTGTAGTTGCTTGTAAACGGCCTTTGATTGATTGAAAAGATGGGCCGGTAACTCTGTCATCAAGCATGTAGACATAGCCCAAGATAGTTTGAGAAAATACTGAGCAGCTCCTCTTTGGCAAGAGATTAAGATGATTGCTGCAGAGCCAGTGTTGAACAGAAAAACAAAAAAAGTGACAAAACAGTATTTTTGTTACCTGTTCATGAACCAACCTGAATCATATCTACTTAAATTTTAAAATCAGATAAAATCAGGAGTATTCCCTATCCCTGTAGGTAGATTACTTTGTAAACATTCAGACACTACACTTTTAATAGACTTTGACAGTGTCTTCATTATTTTTTAACCCCAAGAGGCACTTATAAATATAAAACATCATTATTTGAGTTTTTAATTTCATTAGCTTTAAAATTTTGTAAACTACTGAACAGGTGACAAATTGGGTAAGTTAAGGAGCTCTGTTGTTGTTAAGAAAAGTATATCGTTGTTATATAACAAAGAATATATACATAAGAAAATTAGGAAATATCCTTGGTAAAACAAATACTAAAGTCTATGTAAAATTTACCTAGTGTACTTGATAAAAAAACGTACTTTTCAGTCTTTCAAAATATTAAAGTTGCCTTCATAACTGAAATGTGTTTCAAAAAATCCCAAACCAGGAAATTTGTTTCATTTTGTCTTTGCAAAAATGGTCACCTCATTTTTTTTTCATATGGTCCATTTGTAGGAATATATTCCACATGCCTCAAAAAGGTAAACTTATGGTGAACCATGGTTTTCTGATTTAGCATGTATGGGTACAAGAAGATTTTTTTCTTTTCTGTTTTCATAAGAAACATTGATGAACACCTTAGAATTCCAACAAGTGACCTTTTTCTATTGGGAAAAGCTTTGAAGAAATTGTTACTCTTTAGTTTTGAACACCAAGGAAACTTGTTCAGTGATGTGGCAGTAAAAGAAATCTTGGGGAAAAAAATATGAGAATTGGAAACATGCTATAATTAATAGAAAGGGCCTTTGTGGTTTTAATTCATTTAATTATTTAATTCATCTAACTATTTAATATTGATTAAGCACACCCTCAGTGCCAAGCGTTTTGAAAATTTCTGTAGAAAAAAATAAGGTCCTCGCCTTCTAACTTCTTACAGTTAATTAAATGGGGGATGCAGACATGATAACAGACAATAACAATATAGTGTGTTAAATTCCACATAAGCTATCATGAGATATCCTAGGAGAGGTGCCTAATTTAGGTTTGGAGGATCAATAATAGCTTCTCAGGGAGATTGTCTCTAATATCTGATAGACAAATAGAAGTTAGATAGCAAAAAAGGTTAAGAACAGGAAGAGTGTTGTCAATGGAGAGGACTTAAGTAAAGGCTAGGAATCATTATTGTGAGTATATATTAGATCTCCCCACTGCATAGGACAGATGGTGAGATGCAAGCAAATACAGCCAGGAAGTAGATTCATTCACCCATATTTTGTGTCTGTCTTTGCCATTATAGAAAAGTTATTATCAAAATAGGATGGAGAGAAAAACACCATTAAGAGTGAAGTCCCAGATAAAAAATAGTAAGAAGAGATTATAAAAAGTCACCTGGACGTTTTAAATGAATTCTACTTTGCAGCCATAGACAAACTACCTTCCAAGGTGTTGAAAGGACTTAAAGATGTAATCGCAGAATGATTGGCAGCGATGTACAGAAATCATAGAAAGGGAGTGGTGCCAGGAGATGTGATCTGAGTAAATATCGTCCCAGTTCTCTCAAAGGGTAAAAAGGTAAATTCTAGGGATGATTAAATCAGCAATGTTGATCTATAAAATAGCATTCAACAATGAATTACTCTAACAAGGAGTCAAGAGCACCTAGAGAATAGTGAATCTACTGATGGAATCAAGTTTAAGAGCAATAAAAACATTCCTGTCAAATTAGCCTTGTTTAGTTTTGTATGGGTTTCAGGAAGGGTGCAATATTTGTATCTAGACAAGGATATTAATGAGACCACTCAGGTTGTCCCCGTGGGCTAGTGTAGGAATACGCCTGGACGACAGCAGGGTTCAGTGGCTAAGCAGTTGGTTCAACGACTACATGTAATGTGTAATTTGCTGTCGGTTCACAGGGAGGTTTCACATGGGATGTCTCATGAGTTTGTCCTTGGCCACATCTTAAAATTTAATCTGGATGAAGAAACATCAGGCTGGAAGGAGTAAGCTAATATATTGATAGAAACATAATTCAAAAGTGTCTTGGAAGATAGAACAATGCATAAAAATCAGGACTTTGAGATACAGTAACAGAAATGTGTGTCAAGTTGTGGCCTTTAAAATCAGTTCATAAGAGTTTTTAAAAGTCCATCTCAAAGCAAAATAAAATTCATTTTAGGTTCTTTTTGTTAACCACATCTCCAAATGTTGCACCTGCTTTAAAAAAGAAATCGGGAATTTAAGTTAAGACTGCATTAACAGAGAACACTTTCCAAAATGCAGGAAATGGAACTAGGACTGATTTCAGTGGATTTGGACTCTAGTCAGACCTATCCTGACTATTACATACAGCTATAGATGCATGCTTTCGCACAGGAGACACCGTATTTCCACAACGTCTATCTCACATGCTTGCCGAAGCCAGCAATAAGGGTTGAGTGGATTTGACTTAGCCAAGTTCAAGGGTATACCCAGCCAAGGCCAATCAGGAAAATTCCATCTTCCTTTGCCCTGTAATTGGTTTAATTAATCCAGGCCCAAGTTCAGCAGTGTGTGGAAGTCACCTGGTTTGAAGGACTGGTTCAGGGATGGCCAATTGATGTAAATCTCAGTGTTTTCTTTTTCCCAGAAGTTAATGGGAGGCAACCTGCCTCTTCTGCTGAGTGAGGCATCCTGTAGCACTAATTGATGCTGGCAGGCATCCAACAACTATGAGGGAAGTCAGTCTGTAGTGAAAGTTAAGAGAGAGAGAAAGGAAAACAGCAAGCAAGGAAAATGGACTCAGTGCTCTGACCAAACTCTGCCTGAGCTGCCCTGGGCTGGAGTTTTTCATTACACTTTAAGCCAAATTGAGTTTGGTTTCTTATCATAACTGAAAGCATTCTAACAGATCCAAGGGCAAAATTCTAAGATTGTTGTCAAAACATAGGGAGGGCCATGTCATAAGAAGGAAGTGTGGAAGAACTGGGGAAGAGGGAAACGGGGGTCATGTGTATTGTTTAGAAATATCTGCCCCAAGGAAGAGAGTGTACATCCTTGC
Organism: Smutsia gigantea; assembly: GCA_032199065.1. NCBI lineage: Eukaryota > Metazoa > Chordata > Mammalia > Pholidota > Manidae > Smutsia > Smutsia gigantea. The sequence goes on along the minus strand of JAVSCE010008742.1, from coordinate 262,534 downwards.
GATTCCTTGAGATTTCAAGGCTAGGACTGTTTCTATGGAGTTGTGGGAAGGCAAATTTTGACTCAATATGAGACACTGAGAATTACTCTTTCAAAGAACATTTCTAATTTTTAGTGGCATTCCATTGTAGAAAGAGCTGTTTGCCAATTACTGGAAGTGCTAAAGCAAAGAATAATGAACCATCTGTAAGTTCTATTCAGCCCCAGGATTTGGTGGTATTTTGTCATTCTTCATTATTCAAATGGGGCTAAGGTAATTACTGGATTAAAGGGGCTTGAGTCCTGCCTTGGCTTCCCTATATAAGCTGATGGGTGTTTTCTCTGGGTCTGTATCCTCATCTAAAGAGTGAATGGATTAGAACAAATGGTTTCTAAAACTGTTCCTAGCTCTAAAAATTTTGCCACCCAAAGAAAATTACTGGAAGTGTGACAGCAAGGCTCTCAGCCTGTTACCTATGACGATAACAGTAAAATATAAAAATGGGAAATTAGAATGCCAGCTTCCCATTAATCACATCACTTCTCAAAGTTAGAATGAGGAATTGTCTTGGAAAATACCACCTAGATCTAATTTCTAAAGACATTATAAGCATATTTCAGAAATGAAATCTTCTATTCAGTGAATTATCAAAAATTCAATCAATTAACAAAAGTTATGGAGTACTTGTATCCCCAGGCCTGTGATGGGCACTGTGATAGAGAAAACCTTGCCCATCTGCTTTGTCTAGGATGCAAAGCAAATCACAAGTTTTCAGTGCAATACGTTCTCTGTTGTCCAGAGGCAACCTTCCTTAGCTTTTGCTCTTAGTACTGAATCCAGGATATTGCTAAGATTCTCAAAACAGAAAGAAAAAGAGAAGAGAAAAATAGGATCATTCCAAGTGCTTATTAGGTTCATTTGAGAGTTCCAGAAAAATCCTTTAAAGGCTGTAAAACCTATTTTATACTGTATATACACCCATATGTAATAGTATATGGAAATTATATTAAATAGATAAATGGTTTTATACTAACTTTAAAATGTATGCATTTTAGAAAATATAAATCAGCAAACAGAAGGTCCATAAACACCCAGGGTGTCATGTACCTCCTACCATGTAATCATTTCTGGGCAGGTGCCATGGCATCTGTATAAAATGCTGTTCCTGACTCCTAGGAGTTAATGATTGGAAGGACCAAAAGGGATGAAGGAGCTTTTGACATGTGCTAATCTATGTGGTACGTGCCATGGATGTCACAGGGACATAGAAAAGAGTGGTAAAAAGGGATGCAGCATGGGAAGCTAACATGGAGATAGTGGGTCTTAGCTGGGCCTTGAATGATAAGCTAAAATTTAAGGGCAGAATGGTGAAGAATGTTGCTTAGAGAAAGAAAGAGACAGTAGTGAAGACTCCGAAACAATAGATTTTCATTTGGCTGTGAGGACACTGGTACCTTGTTAGAGAAGTGGGGGCCTCATGGGAAATAAGGATGTGACTGGATTCTGGCATGTCTTAAAAGTCAAAGTAACTAAGACAACCCAGGGTTTGAAATAGGGAGCTCTAGAATGTTCTTGAGCAGGGAGTAACAAAAGCAATGCTTAGGGAGTTAGATATTGGCAGTGAACTTTAGCATGATCTGGAGGATGAAGAGGCTTGCTAGGAAGCTACTGTAATCCCTCGGTGAGTGATAATGTCAAGACATGACTAGTTAAAATATTAATAACAAGATTAAAACTTGTGTAGAAGATATTTTGAAGAATAGAGGAAAAGGAATTTGATGACTGATTGCACATAGGAAATTCATGCTCAGTCTCAGTTTGGAATATACCCATTGCCCACAGTATAAATGATATCAAGCCATCATCTGAGCTTTTATGTATATATCTTATCTCCTCATAGACTGTAAACTTCTTGTAAGCTTCCTAGGGACAGCATGCCTTGAATCACTAGGGCTCCATTCTGTTGAGGGGATGAGAGGTGGAAAAAGAAAAGAATAAACACTAATATTTTCCAACCCAGGTAATGAAGGTGTCTCATCTACCTCTCAGATACTTTCACAAGATATGGATGATTGATTTTGTAAGCAAGTGTTATATTTGAATACTAAATTGTTAAGCTGATGTTAATATTAACTTAAACAGCCATAAATCAATATTCCAGAAGGACTCAACTAGCATTTTGTAAGAATGGAGTGGGAGATACAAGAAATTATTTGTTGTTGAGAATACCAAATTATGCAAAAGGTATGTGCATGAAAGTTTACTTAAGGTACCTTTACCTTTTTTTTTTTCTGTTGATATTTATTTTTTTAATCTTTTTTTTAATATAATTTATTTTGGTATCATTAATCTACAATTACATGTGCAATATTATGGTTATTAAACTACCCCTTCATGGACAGTGACTGTACCTTTACCTTTTAAATGTTTTCATCTTGTTATCTTGGGCGACATGTGCGAACAGCTCAAGCTTACCTCTTTTGGTTTGTACTGTCACCAGAAACGTTGGACACCTGGGGTATAGTTTGCTCCTTTTATATGTTGCATGTTACGGGTGTGCCTTCGGACTAGGTACATGATTAATAATTTAAAAGCTCGATATGCTGAGAAATGCAGAATTCATTACAAGTATCCAATAAGAAAGTGAACGTGCTACATCTATTACCTATTTCTACAATCAATCGTGTTGATAGGTGCACAATTACTTTGGGGAGAATAAAACTACTGGGATAAATCCCCGGAGAAAAATGGTGGCTAGGCTGAAAGTTTTTAAGAATCATAACATTGGGTATAGGTTCATTTGGTTTCATTTTGTTTAAATTTCCAGAATATATAGTTGGATATCTAAATCACACTGAGAATTATTTGTATTGTAAAAAAAAAAAAAAAAAGAATGGTCGGAAGTGGGCTTGCACTGCTGTCCCTTCTGAAAGGAGGAGAGGCCGAGGATATGTGCCACAATGCAGGAAAGCTGGAAGTTTGGGTGGGCAGAGGACGATCATCTCCCTTCGTGGATTCTTACTGCTCAGGAAACAAAAGGCAAGCTTATCACCTGTACAGAATTAGGGAGGTGATACTTCACGTTTGTGGAAGGAGGAGTATAAGGGAAATAGTTATCTTGAACTGGTAAAGAGAACTGACTCGTGAAATACAGATTATTAGGTGGGGCTGAGGTTTGCCTTCATGAATTCAAAGTAAGCCTGCCAGCATCCTTCTTCAGGTCTAGTTGCACAGGCTTGCAAGTGTAGGGGAAAAACTAGATTCAACTAGGATTTGAATTGAGTCAGGCCAGAAAGATTGAGGAAGAAAGTGGATAGGAAATAGAGGGTGGATGCAAAGGAGTGATTAAAATAATAATGCCCAGAATCCAAGTGAGTAAGAAAAATATAAGGACATGGTGCAGTAGAAAAATTGTAGGAATAGAGGCACTAGAGGTTTGAAGTGGAAACATGGAAAGTGTTGATCACACTGTGGGATATTTGAAACTGAGCTTTGGAACAAAGAGAATGATTGGCGATCTCCTGGGCACTCATAAAGGTAGGTGGTGGAGAGGATGGCATCAGAAACCTGTGAGGCCTTGGTGTTGAAGGGATCTTCCCTGTGTCTATTGAAGTCACCAGGATTGATGACAGGACTAGTAATGGAAAGAAAAGCCAGTGATACAAGAGCTAAAACCTTCACTGCATGAGATGTGGTGGCTGGAAAGAGTGAAAATATTGGCAAAATGGTTGGAGGCAATATTACATAGCCATTAGGAGAATGGGCACTGGAGTCCAATTGCCAGAATTCAAATTCAGACTCTAATATTTTCTAGCTGTTTAACTGTGGACAACTAATCTAACATCTCAATAGCTTAAGTGCATCTGTAAATTGAGGGTAGAAATATACATAACTCATTGCATTGTGAGTATTAAATCAGGTCAGTGCCTGGCACAGAGTAATTGTATCTAAGTGCTTATTAGCTTGTGGTATAAACTGAAAGCTGGGGTTCTCAGAGTGTGTATGTGTGCATATGCAGATGTGTGCCCATGAATAAGCATGTTTTCTATCAGGGAACATACAGGAATCAGCAGTGAAGAGCAAGGCCCAGCAAGACATGAGGTGCTAGGGAGAAAAGAGCTCCCACTTGGGAAGCCTTCAGGGAAGCTGTGACCTTGTGAGGTCGTTTCATTGGAGCACAAAGGTAATGAGGACGCTCAACAGTAGCTGAAGATATGGGGATTAGCTGAGAATGGACAGTGAGTTCTGGAAGGCGAGGATTTAGGGTGGGGTGGAAGAGAGGCGGATGGGGTCAGCGTGTGGAGGATGTACAGAGCCATGGAGAGGCAGGGGTCCTCCTCATGAAGGATAACTTGGGAGGTCTGGGCTGGTCCTGCTGAATCAATTAAACTAATAACTTTGGTCCCGACTATTCCCTGTGGTGACTGGTCTCACAGAGTTTTTCAGAAGATGTGAGGTAGAAGTCCTGCAGAAGATTGGCAGAGCTCCTCAGTGGCCCACACAGAGGCCAGAGGAGCCACTTACTAGCAGGGAGGCCAGAATGTTGCCAAGTGTTTCGACAGCTAATTCAGGGCCCCAATACCAGATCAGAACATCACCATACATTTCAAAGCACTGTATTTCTCCTTCAAGACATAATGGTAATTATATAATTCATTGCATGTTTATTTACTTAATGACTGGTTCTCCTCACAGAGTGGGCGGGAAGTGTGCCTCTCCTATTCAGCGTTTTGCATGTAGTCGACACTCTATATCTAATCCATATCTATGCCTCTGTATCTATACTTCTATTTATATCTATCTCTATATCACCTATCTTTGTAAGGAGGTTAATTAAGAACTAAGTTGCCCAAATAGATTTATTGGCAAATATCTAATTTCCAAGTTTTGCTCCCTACGCCAGCTGCTCTCACGTCCATTTAAACCCTGGTGAAGCAAGATTGTTTCGGGAAGAGCAGCCCGTGAGCTGTGGAGCCCCCGTCTGCCGCTCTCCTGGGGGCTTTACTAGCAGCCCCTTTCTAGACTCTCCTCAAGGGAGAAAAAACAAGACTTGCCTAAGGAATGAAACAGTCTTGGAAATGTTTCAACTTGATGAGCAGCGTATGATGAGACTAGCAAGACTAAGAGTTCACTTGGGCTGTCCTTCTCATAGCCTACATTCCTGAACAGAGATCTTATTTTTATGTTTCCTGGAATTGAGCAGTGATTATTTCATGGAAGTAGATTTGTTTGTTGCCCAGCTAGATCGTAATGCCCTGGCGACAAGAAGGAGTATCGCTTAGGCTGGGGGCAGCTGAGCCTCTTCAAGCCCAAGCCACTGTTTTCTTGTTATGTTATGTGAGCATGTTTAGGAAGTCAGGGTGGTGTCATGTAATCCTACAGGAAAAAGGCCTTCTCATGCTCAGGGCGCTGTGGTTAATGGGTGAGGAAACAAGGTCGCAGAGCACTGTCACCCTTTAATGGGGCCTTCCGGAATTAATGAGGCCATGTTCTCAGGTCATATGGATGCGAGCACACATCAGATCATTTACTGCTGCATCCCTCATAGTGAGTCATGCTGTTGACGATGGCTAGGGTGTACACTTTAATAATTATTTTCCTCAGTGAGTGGAAATAGTATATATTTTCTCCTGTCACACTCTCAGGTAGCTGTGGTAGCGTTTACTCTTTTGCATGTGTCTTAGCACACTTGGCTGAAGCTGACAACATTCTAGGGCTGAGAAAGCTATGGAGACTTTGCTGAAATTAGCCAGCTGGTGGATGTTTTTTCTCCTGCTTCATTCGCAACCTCTAATTGAATTAACACCCAGTTTAACAGAAGTGTCTGCGTTCAAGCTGAAGAAAAGGTAAAAGAGAAGGCCCCACACGTGGGATTCTGTGGGACAGTGAGAGTGCTTTGCGAAGAGTTGGAGTCCCCTGAAGCTGAAGCAGTGAGGCAGGCTGGACCAGGCTAGAGCAGACACGAGCACAGTTCCAGAGCAAAAGGCAGGAAGGCAGAAAAAGGGAGGAGGGGTCATGGGCAGTAAAAGAAGAAGGGGCATTAGGATGAGCTAGAGCTGAAACAACTGGCACATTTAACTCAGTGTCCTGTTCTTTTCATCCTAGACTTGTCTGTTTGTCTGTGTCCCAAAGTAGCCATTTTTGATGGGGTTAAAAGTGGGATTCTAGGAGCTCTTTAGATAAAGAGTTAGTTTAATCCACTCAACTCACCTATTCCTATCCATTTAATACTGTTGCTTCTACAGCTGACAAGACATATGGCAGAGGCTGAAAAAGAAGGCTGATCTGTTCTCGGTCTTTCCTCCCATGTCTGCCTTTTACCTGCACAAACTGTGCACAAACAATTCCAAAATGCTTGTGGGGATTTTTTAAATCTACCGTTCGAATGGTTAACATTCCAAAAAATGGTGAGGTGGGCTTAGTCACTTAGACTCCTGGATAAATTGTGCTTTAGTTTCTGTGGTGGCATTCTTGACTCTCATCCCTCTTGGATTCTTTATAGCTCTGGTCCCCCTGTGCCACCCTTACCTTTCTCCACATAGCAGTCAGAGTGATCTGTCAAAAATGTAAGTCACAACTTGGCACTCTCCTACCTAAAGTGCTTTAAAGACTTCTTATTTCTCCTGGAATAGAATCCAAATCCTTACCATGATCTCCAAAGGGTTGAATAGTCCTGCCTCCAACCTCATCCCTCACTGTTGCATGAAAAACCATTTCCGACCAAAGACCCTTTGCACCTACATGTCCCTGCCTGGAATGTTCATCTTCCCCTGGTTATTTTAGTTATCACACTTAGCAATGTTTCTCATTACTTCAATTATATACATGACGACCTTTTACCTACTTTTTAAATGTTTGTCTCTCCCACTAGAACATAAGCTGCATGAAGACAGGAACTTGGTCCTATCTATTCATTAATATATGCCTAGTACCTAGGACAGCATTTGAAATATAATAGATACTTACAAAACATTCATAGAATGAGTGGATACTAGCTTAGAATTTTCAAAGCATTTTCATTGCCATGGAAGAGCCACTTTCTTCTTCAATTCCCTTATTCACAGTTTTTCTTTAGCTTATGATTCCTTATGAAATACACTTTTGCCTTTCCATCTCTACATTTATAATTAAATATGGGTCACCTGACATTGTCCTCTTCATGGCTGGCAACGCTCCTGTTTATATCATTTATTCTCTCACATGTATCCAGTAGGCTTCTCTACAGCCTATACCTTTGACCTGGAACACTCAGACCAGCCCCGAGACCTGCCTCTCCACTGAGTTCACCTCTTCCATGGGATAAGAAGTCTGTGAGACCAGGGGGATGTGCTCACCCACAGCCTGAGCACTGCTTCCTTGATCTCATTTCTGTACACTGAGACCCTGGAATTCCCTGCTCAGATTGCCCAAACCACATTCCAATTTTCACAAGACCTCTTTCTTTAAGACCTGATTCAGTGTGTACCATACCTCCTGGCCTGAAGAGTGGCTGTTGCCATAGGTGTGGACAGAGCTCGATCAAGCAGGCTGAGGTGTCCACATGATTGTATGCAGGGCCAGAAAGACCAAGGGCTGGAGTTGGGACAAGAAGCGGATGTGGCAGTCAGTAACTCTGGAATTGGTCAGACAGATTTGTCCCCTAGAGTAAAGAAGTGCTTGCTTTAGGCATTTATTCCAAGATTTTGGCTTATTTGGTCTATAAACTTAGAGTTGGAATAAGAAAGAAGACTAATCATAGAAAAATGAGATAAAAGAAAAATGAAGAAATTCTGCTGTTAATGAGATGATCTTAAGAGTTACAGAAGCCCTAAAGTAAAAATTAGTTTATCAGGAAGGAGATTAAATTATTGTTTGGCCAGAGCATAAAAGTTTTTAGAACACTCCAAGTCTTATACGTTACCTTTTCTCATAAACCAGTTCTTGAGAAAGTTAAGTCACTTCTTTCTGTTTCTTCATGAGTATTTTCACAGAATTTGGTACAGACAAGAAAGTGATTTTTAAAATGCTTCATGCTGACCTTCCCAAAGCCCTGCTCAGTTGTGCTGATTCCCCTGTAGCTATAAAATGGCAAAGTTTGTGACTTGTAAGCAAAATATAGACATGTTCTGATCATTCCCTGAACTTACCTTAGCATTTCATGTTCAGGGAGGGATATTGGCTATGGATCAGTTTTCATGGAGCAACTCTTGCTCCCTGCCTGAAGAGACATGAAACTAGTCCTTACTCTGGACTATAAGAACAGCTACCTAGATTTATATCTACTTCCTCATTTTCTTCTGTTTTATGTCTATGTGTACAGGATTTAAGCAGTATGAAATATATTGTTTCCCTGAAAAAGCAAGAATCGCAGAAAAATTGAGGACATATAAATAAACTATTAATACATTTACATTTTTCAGACAGCCATAAAGTGATAAGTCTTATGATTTGGTTATACAGTAAACAGCTGTCGTTGCATATAACTTTAAATCATCTGACTAGAGATGCAAATATTAATGTATTTCCTTTAACAATTGGATTTGATACTATACAGTTGTAGTTAGAAGTCCTTAGAAATCTTTTAAGCATAGAGAGAGAAGGTAATTCTTAAAAACCTGAATGAAATAAGAAAGGACAGGGCAAATAAGAAAAATAAAAGAGCCAAACAGAGACACATTTGGATTTACTGATAAGGTAATAAAACTAAATAATGCGAATTGTCTTTACCAAGCTGAAGGGATTTGGAGTGTTAAAAGACCTCCTTTCCATATTAAAACAAAATAAAGCAAACACCTTCCTTTCTCTGTCTGCAAATTCTTAAGAATACCATTGACCTCAGTAGGTTGTATGATCAAGTAGAAAGATACTTTTGATAGCCCAAATATAGATTGGGGCAAGGATAATGTAGGTCATAGATTTTGCTGATGGAATAAAAATACATCAAAATCTTTAAAATGCATTTCATGCACATTCATCTTCAGGTTTAGTGAACTATGAAAATAATACATGTGATTTATAACTTACGTATTTCATTTCTTCTAATTTGAGCAATTTTGCAAATTATAAATTATTTTTTGCTTATATCATTTTCTTGTAACATATGGTATTTAACTGCCTTATCTTCAATTAATAAATACAGAGTTCATACAGGTATAGTGAATTCTGTTTATGGCAGGCATAGGGAATTCAAAATACTCGTTTTGAGAATCCAGCCAGATAGTTTTTGAAAATCTATCACTCCTGAGAAAGTGTACATAGTTTTTATAGCTTGTATTTTATGTTGATATTATTCACTCTCATGTAATGTTAATGATTATTTTTATAAACCCTGAAAAAAAGTCTAAAAATAGATATTTATAAAAAGAGTTATTTAAATTTGGTGAGCTCACACCAAAAATTGAAGTTAGAGTTCCAGTGCTCAGATCTGAAAAACAGGTAAGAATTACTCCAGCTGAATGGCATTTAAAAAGCATAAAATTTATTATTTTGGGGGAAGATTTCACATAATTCTTGAATGCACATGATTAAATAGGCTGCAGTGTATGGTTTTTCACCTGAAATCATTCAGACTTTCCCAGGATGAAATTGCTTTGGCATTCTTAATGAAAATGTATCAAATACAGACAGAGTCACAGAACAAGATAATGACAGAAATAACTTGTCCCTAGGCCCACTCCTCAACCCTTCCTTCCAACCATACCATCTTTTGAGAGGACAGAATTAAAAGTTCTATAGGATACTACTTTGACAGACTGGGTCTAAGAGCTAATTGCTGCATTTCCTAAAGTGCAATATAAATATTCCTTACCTAGCCTCCTAGGATAGCTCAGTTGATTAGGATTGTGGTTACCAGGCAAAATGCAAAGTAGGCTTAAAAACATTCCACTTCCTGTTCACAATGGAATTTAGTTGCTCTGATAAATTATGTATGTGCTATCAAATCTCGTTTTTGTTGATAATGTGTCAATAAGAACAGATGCAGTTTGAACTCTACAAATGGACATACAATACTTTGGATGTAGAATATTAAATTTGAAAAAATCTAAGCACCAATCATTCAAAATGCAAGTAGATAGCCTTGGTGAAACACTCACATTTTGCTAAATACAACATGTTCTCTCATTAATCACTTTGCCTCTGCACAAACTCCCTCGACTTTTCCCCTTGCTCTAATTTGGCTAATTCCTGCTCATCTGTTAAAACCCAGCTTGGCCATCACATTCTCCAGGCATCTTTCACGAAGTCAGGTAGTCTGGTTTAGATAGTCTTCTTGTGTGCTTCCATAAATTCCTAGATTTTTGTCTGTAATAAACTATTATCATCCAATATCACATTCATCTCTTAGTTTATCTGTCTTACCAGATAATACTAAATTTATCTTTTAACTCTGAATTATCAGGGCTTAATACAGTGCGTAGTAGAAAATAGGTGCTTAATACAATTTTTAGTTGCCTGAAAAATTAATGTTAGTAGAAGAAATGCTACAGCATATGCAAGGATGTTCAAAATGCAGGGGATCAGACTTTTGGTAAAGTTTCTGATGTATTAAAGGATGATTGTTGGTTAAAATGTCTTATCACCGGTTACCTAGAACAGGTCATTTTTTTATGAACCTAATGAATATACAGGCCTACCAAAGAGACCTCTATTAGGTGAGCTTGAGGGTTCTCTTAACCAGCAAAGTACTGTTGGCCTTAGGACTAAGTTAGCTTAAAAGGGTCTTAAAATGGAAGGCTATTGATGCAGGTTTGCTGTAACATCATCATGCCAGTAACTTGTACTGAGTGCCTACTCTACAGCACACCCAGTAAGCATTGTATGTGAATAATTTTTACTTAAACTTCACAATAATCCTATGAAACAAGCATTGTTATTTTATACATACTACAGATGAGAAGACAGAGGTTTTGGGAGAATAAATAACTTTCCCCAAGTCACACAGTTAGTAAATGGGTGAGACAGAATTCAAATGCTTGTCTGTCTTCAGTGCCCATGACCTTCATAGTGGGCTGTCCTGCCTCTGTTACATGCATCCCAGATGTGTTCATTTCCTTACTCATCGCCACAACCAGGAATTTCTAACTCCTCCCCTTCACAACAGTGGATCCTATAACTGATTGACTCCCCAAACCAAAATCCAACTTCTTAACCTTTCCCAATGTTCATCTAGCAGCAAGAATAATTGATCAAGGTTGGGAATAATAAAAGGAAAACTTGGTCTTCCTACCCTATGGTTCTATTTGCAATCCTCCAGCTCCTTCAGCTCTGGTATTAATTGTGCAGAAGGGAACATAGAATTGAAATGGGAGGGAATGGGTGAAGAGGGGAAGTAAACTCCATTCTGCTTCTCCTATCTTCCACCCTAATGCCATCAGGCGCACTTCTGCTGAAACACTTCCATTATAAAGTGTGTGTTCAAAAAGAGAGGAGAAAGGATGAGAAAAGGGAATAGTACAGAGAATATGAAGTACCATTCACCGTTTTTCTTCCACCTCTACCAAATTCCCCTAATTACCACACTCACTTAACCCTTTTGTAAATAAACATATCTACTAAAATTTAAGTACATACAAAAGTACACAAATCATAAATGTAGAACTTGATGAATTTTCACAAAATGAACACACATTGTATAATCACCACTATCAACAAATAGAATGTTATCAACACATTGTGGTTTTAAATTGCATCTTCCTGATAACTAATGAAAGAATTGCTTCTCATGTGTTTAAGAGCCATTTCAATATGTTATTTAGTAAGAAGACTCTTCAAGCTTTGCCTATTTTTTATTGTGTTATGTTTTCCTTATTAATTTGTTAATTTAAAAAAATAATCTGAGTGCAATCCTTTATTAGTTATATGTATTGCAAATACTTTATCCCCCTTATTTTCTTGCCTTTGAATGAGGAGTGTCTCTGATGAACTGAATATTTTTACTTTAATGTTTATTTTATTTTCAACTAATTTAAAAAATAATTTTATATAGTCCATAAAATTTTAATGAAATACAGTTTATCAAAAATTTTCCCAATGGTTAGTGCATTTTGTGTTTTGTTGAAGAAATCTTTGGCTGTTAATAAATTATGAAGGTAACTCTTATGCCATCTTCCAGTAGTTGTATTTTCTCTCATGTACACTTAGCTCCCAACATCCTTACTGTCTGATTAGTAAATCAAAAAAATGTCATGGAAATCCAACAAATTTTCCAAAGAGATCTATTAGTAATGTATGATTTTCATTTGTTAAATTTTCCCATGATTAATGTCAAATTCATAGTTGTAACATTTGTTTATATATCTCTAGAGAGGAAGTCCATATGAGGTCATCCTTGATGCTGGAATCTTTAGTTCTGACTTGGAATAATGTATGTTCTTCCCTCCCAAGGGTTCTCAGGCTTCAGAGAGCTTCTTTAAGATGTCTTTCTATGGAAATGTCTTTCTTCCTGTAAAATACAGAAATATGTTCTTTCCTCTTTAATAATGTTAGCTGATGATCATCATAGCATTTATACATGTTATTTGTTAGTTCACTCCAATGAAGTCCACATTCTTGAGTTACCCTGGCTTAAGTATTCTCTTGGAAAAAATGGAAGAGAAGGGACATCCAGAAAAAACTTTTTCCCCACCCCCTGTGCATTACTTACTATTGCATATAGTTATTTTACTTAGCTAAATTTGTGAGAGCTTGGATATATGTTTTTAAAATTAAGACTTTAAAAAATTTTTTATTACATTTTTCTAGAACTGGAATGAAACATTTTATATCTATTTTTTTAAGATTTCAAAATATATGAACTGAAAGAGAAAAATAATGCTTGAAAGAAAATTTCTCTACCTCCTCTTCTGCCATAGTCCAGTCTTTGCTATATTTCAGGTCTGAGGGATTCTTTTCAATTCCAAAACAGAAGATTAAGAAGGAGATAAGAGATTAGAATTCTAAAATGTGAAATATTTATTTAAATGTTTAACAGATAACATCAAGTTTCAGTATCACATGATAGAGTCATCAAAGACAAAAACCAAACACAACCAACTTGTATGTTGGCATTAGTGCAGGGAAAGGGCTTGCTGATTTCAGATTCTCACATAGGAAGGCAAATGCGCAGATGTGAAATGGAGAAGGGGATCATTTGTGAAGAAGACACTTGAGTTAAAAGTGTTTATATTTAATAGTCAATCTTGAAAGCTGACCCACCAATTCCTTCTCTCCATAAACCACATTTCACATCAAGAAGAGCATTTATTTCCCCTCCCCTTGAATCTGGGCTGGCCTTTGATCGATAGGGTGCAGCAGAAAGCTAATGAGGGCATCTGTTTCTTTACTCTTGGAATGTTCACTTTTGGGGTACTCCCTTTCAGAGACCAGCCATGTAGGGCAGTCATATAGAGAAAAACTTAGAGACCCACTTTTCAGTAATTCTCTACCAGCAGCTACCAACAGCTGTCAGTCAGGTGGAGAAGCCACCTTGGGTGTTGTAGCCCAATCAAGCCCCCAAATGACTACAGGCCTGGTTGACATCATGTGAAGCAGAGAGACCATCCAGCTGAGACCAGTTTACTCACAGTGGCGAGGGACTGTTAAGTCACTAAATGTTGGGGTAGGTGGCTCTGCAGTAGGAGGTGACTAAAACTAGTATGTGATGGAAATAGATGACCAGTGTGTGCAACTGGAAAATAAAATTCAATATGAAAGTAAACATTTTAGGCTGAGGACGACAAAGGGAATTTAAGATAAATATTGGCCAATATATTTATGATAGTTAAACAAAATAGACTCTTTATGTATTTGAAAGCAAAGGAGACAAAATTTGGAAAGCAGCTCCTCATAGTGCAGTTTTATACTTAAGGTGGAAAGAAAAATAGAAGAGTTTAATGATACTTCATAAAAGTCAAAGTTTCCTTGAGAAGTTTGTTATTTAAAAAAAATAAAAATAAACACCTTTCAATGTAGGTTATTAAAAATTGTCAAAACTTACTGAAAAATATTGAAGAGTTGGGGAAGGTAAAGGAATGTAATTCTAGAGAAAAAAGTAACTTTTAGTAAACAAAGTTTTAAGATGTTACCATGTTCTTTTGCTCTCATAATCCTTTTTCATATGTAGTGTAGAAGTTACTACATTCAATTTTAACTTATTGGTTATATGTCTGCCTCATATCAGTAAACTATTAAAATTTCCAGGGCAGAGACTTGTCCTATTTACTTTTAATTACTGGGCTAATATAGATATTAATGGATGTTTGTTTAGTGGATGAATGAATGAATGATTTAACATAAACTGATAAACATGCAATTATTTATCAAACACAAAATCAACTGAGTTAACAGAAACATGCCTTTTGTCAGGGAAGCCTGTTATTTTACAGGGTGTTCTTGTTGCCTTGTCCTGAGAATCATAGAAAGCTGGAAAAGCCCTCTTCTAGAGAATCCAAGAGGTTGACTATAATGTGGAAGAAAGAATGCATATTTAAAAAATTCAATAAATACATACTCTGAAACAAAGTTTTACAACAGTTTTTAGAGTCACAAATGAAGTAATTCTCAATGTCTTCCAATCATTTCAGGTCACTGAGCACCAAGTATGTGCTAAGCATTGTGTCTGGAGATAAGAATGTGGATACTCTATGGTCTCTGCTCTGAAGAGCCTATGGGACATTGGACAAGATTGAAATATAAGGAATAGAGGGTCAATAAAAGAAGCAAAATTTTCTAAGTGCCTACATGTACAAAGGATCATTCTGAAATCCTGTGATTTCATTAGCCTTTTAAAAGCTTACACATGGAGTAGTTTATCCCCACTTAAATATAAAAAATTAGCCTGTGAGATATTCAGCAACTTGTTCAAGGCAAGCAGAGAATATTTGGAAATCCATTCAATATTTAATATTCAAATCCATTCAATATTCAATTCATTTAATATTTAGATTTAGATATCCATTTAATATTCAATATTTAGAAATCCATTCTATAAATTTGTTTTTACTTTCTCTTTAGCTCCCAGACTTCAAATCCCAATACAGTGAATTGAAAGTATTGACACAAATCTGTGCAAGGTACTGTGAGGGCAAAGGTCTCCTGGAATGAGGAGCCTCTGCATGTAGAGGAGGCTGTGATGAAGCGTCTGCACTCCTGTTCTCTACTGCTCTCTATTAGCGTGGCTCTTCTGCAGTAGCACAGAATGGCTGAGTTTTTGAAGTCAAGCAGATTTGGGTTATAATTCTGGTAAATGTGGTAGATGTGTGAATTTGGAGAAGTTACTTAATCTACCAAAGCATCTTCTTTTCTGTCCGTAAATTAGAGAGAACAACATGGACCTGATAGAATTGTTGTAAGGATCTCACAATGAGGTGTGTAAGTATGTAGTACAGTGCCTGCTAGAAATACATATCTTCTTAGCAAAGGTAGGAGTTAGTCTGATCAGCCTGTCAGTATAGCTATTCTAATTCATGGTTGACTGATCTGGTTCAGTGAGTCTGGATAGGTTGTTTTCCCAGGCATCCAAGATTTTAGCATCCAAGTGTATGCAAGATACTCTTGCTAAAATAAAGGGAATCTTGGAGTACTTTTTCTGACCCGACCAATTACTACAGCTGTTAGCTTTTGGACCCCATCTCTAGAAATGCAGTATTAGTTGCCCTTTAGAGACCCTGCCCTATGTTCTCTGATGTGTTTCTTTGGCATAGAGAAGAAATCAAAGAGAGGAAATCATTCGGGAATGAAGGCTTTGCTTCACTCATGGAGCAGTTTCTCTTCAGTCTTCTCTGCGAGTCACCTTTTGCCTGTGGCTCTAGGGAAGCAAGTAGCACTGGCTCTATTTGCAGTTATGAAAACTAATCCCTGAGCAAGTATGCTTCATAACATTAAAAAATAGAGCCGTTGATCAGGGATTTTTAGGCATATCTATTGGTTCATACTTTCACTAAGTCCCTGAGTCTGAACAGAAACAGTTGACTTTCAGAAGCATGTAAATAAATAAAATAAAATCAGTGCTTATTTGAACCCCAAACCTGGCCTCATGCAGCCAAAGACAGATCTTCAAAATCAAGACTATGTGAAGTCTGAGTGTTTATCTTCCATTTTCCTCAGGCAGCAGGACAAGGAGGGAGGTCAAAGGTCAGAATCCCGACTCCAGATAACAAGGGAGGAATGGGACTGCAGGAGAAAGGACATGAATTCATGAAGAGTAACGGCCCTTACCAAGTGAGTGGGTAAGGGCATTTCTTAGAAGGCCTGAAGAATATGGAGGAAAAGGAGCAATTAATCTGATATACAAAATTGAAAGGCTTGGCAGGTGCATGATTCTAGTCCTCCAGATAAGATTCCTTCTGGAATTCAAAAGCATCTAAAAGAAGCAGAAAAATTGGCTGCTGGACTCAATATGGAAACACAGTGCTGGCTGACACAGTGAAGATGTTTATTAGAAAAGCTGATGCAATGTCAGGGTGGGAGATCAATGTTTAACCTGATTTCATTGCAATCTATTGGTCTGCCTTGGAATACAGAATGGGAAATTAGCCAACCAGAAAAAGGAGCATGTCAGGGGCTTTTTCCTAAGAAAGCTGTCAGATTATAGACACTGATACTTGTTCTAATAAAAGAGTAAAGATTTACCTGCATTTCAGTTAATGCATGCTCCTTACATTGTATAGTCACATATTTTTATCAATTTGAGGACTACATTAAAATTTGTATTTCTTTTGACATCCAGGTAAAATAAAAGAATTTTAGAGACTCACTGGGTTCAGTCCTCTGATTTTAGAGCTTAAGCCCTAAGTAGCAGAGCTTTCCTGAGGTCATGCAGAAGTGCGGTCAGTGAAGTGCACGGGCTCCCACTGTAGAGGTGAAGAAGGAGGGGCACAAGGCCATAGCAAGAATGTTGTCTGTGTCGTGAATCCAGGCTTGGATTCACTTACTCCCTGGTGAGCCTGCGCTTGAGGTCTGAGGTATTCTCCCTCTAAAGATACTTTAATAATTCTTTGAGGCAAAGTATCTTGCAAGCGTTATTTAACTAATCCTCATTATACTGTAAACAAAATAAACATCATTCTCCATGGTATAGAAATAAAAATATATAATTGATTACTGGACTCAGAGATGAGATAAAACAGCTTTTAGATGCCCCCATATAGTCCCTCTAGCTTCCCTTTTAATTTGGTAATTTGGGAAGCATCTAATGCAGTCATTGTGATCTCTTTCTACAGTGATTATTCAAAGTGATATTCCAGTCTGTATTTAAGAAATTCTCCCTGAAAAAAGAAACTAAGGAATGATTTTTTTCCCCACTGCATTTCAGAAAGAGAAGTACTCAGAAAAAAATGTTGCATGTTTCCTGGGTGTGGGGAAGCCTGTTCGTGGCCCTGGGGAGTGAGGGTGATGGGTGAGTGGGAGTGATGCGTGGGGCGCTGCACAGCCCCAAAGGGACGGCCTCGTGAAGGCTCTGCAGCGGTGCTGGGCCTGTGGAGCTCAGTCCTGCCCAAGGTACAGTTAGTGCCACCCTTCGGGGCAGCTGTCCACAGAGGTGACCAGTTTAAAACAAGGAGTCAGCCAATTAATTACACTGTCAGCAATAACCCTAACAATGGGCTGTGGGGGCAATCCAGTCCCATGATGCTTTCAGGCTGCCATCTGTACGTCCCCATCCACTTGGCACTTGTAGGAGCAGAATTGGCTTAGGCAAGTGGCTTAGTCAGGTAGCAGACAGGAACTGTCTCTCCTTTGTGAGGCTGTCCTTATCACATCTCACTCCTTTTAGAGGAATTGACTTCCAGTGTAAATTGGGGATTCAGCAATAGCTCTGGCCCTTAGGACAAAGAAACAGATCATTCATTCAGTCTTGGGTTTATTCATTTACTAACACCCATTTATTGAGAGACTTCTGGATGCCAGACACACACCAGAGAAGTAAGTATATGAGGAGGGCCGAACACATCTATTTATGGTAGAAATTAATGTACATTAATACAGCAAAGCTGGTGATTATCTGTGTATTTTGGGGCCAATGCACTAGACAGTTCTCTCTTAGACAAAACCATTTTTATGTGGAAAATTAATATTGCTGAGTTCTATTTTCTCCCCAATTGCTTTTGCTACTCCTTCTTCTTTGAATTCTTCAAATCAGCGTTGAAGGTGGTTATTTTAAAAAACCAAACAGAAAGGCAGCACAGAAAACTTATGTAATACTTACGAGCAATGAGGGCTGTTACTTCGTGCTGTTGACTAACGTCTGACCTATTATTCCTTTAGCCAAAGATGGTGAGTTGCTGGTTTGACAAGCACAGCTTAATTTCAACTAGCTTTCATCAGATTCCAGAGGGCTGTCACTGGATTCTGCTCCTCAGTATCATTTTGGCTCTTTCTCCCGTTCATGCTCAGAGGGGAGCATTTAGAGTTTCAGATGAAAACGGCTGAAAAGCACCGAACACACATTACTCTGAGACCTCTTCTTCTATTTCTTACTCCCTTCATATCATTTTGCTTCTTTTTCTATTACTCTATTTTTATCTTTTTCCCCCATTACTATCCTGATCTAGTCTTCTCATCTCTAATCCATATCCATAAATACAAAGCACAAGTATTTTAAATGAATAGTGCTTAAAGTTTTCTATTCTTCATTTTAAAAAGCAGTTGAGATAAATGGTCTGTATTTGTCTCTTGCTCGAGCCTTTTTCTACAAAGAGCAAGAAGAACCAGGAGGAGAAGAATGGGAATGTTCCTAAGTGTACCTCACTCCCTGTGTTCGTTTTGCTTCAAATACATTTTATGATGAGTTGGCGTTTTAAAATAAATATCCTCCTACTCTGATGAGAGAACACACTGAAATATGATTCGAAGCTGACTGTAGATTTGGATGGAAAATAAGTTTTGATGTTATAGTAACTTCCTTATTCTTAAAACATTCTTTTCATAGAAGAAAGAAAATAAAAATAGCCTTTCCTTGCTTCTTGCTTCCTCGCTTCCTTCCTTCTCTTTCTCCCTTGTCACCCTTTTCCCCTTCCTTACTTCCTTTTTCTCTTTTCTCTTACATCTTCCAGTACTGAGTATGTGTCAAGACTGTGCTAGGTACTGGTGTAAAGTAATGAACATAACCTATGCCTTCAAAGACCTTATAGTATCATTGAGAAGACTGACAAGGCAAAAGCAATTTTAATTCGTAGTTTAAGTGCCCTCAACTAGGATTTCATGAAAGCTCTTTCATAAGAGCAATGCCTAACCTGGACTTGGCAGTGTCCTCTAAATAGAAGTCTGAAGATTGATTAAGCATTAGTTGCGTAAATAGAGATGTAAATTATTATGGTGCATTGGAAACATCCGGAACGAGGCCACAGAGCAATGAGAGAACACAGGACTTTCCAAATGACTTTTCCTGTCACCTTCGCCCCAGCCTAACTATGGAAAATCTTATGAGTTATGTGTGTGGGTATGTGTGTTTTTCTGTCTGGTAGACTATGAAGAGACTGATACTTATCTGGAGATGATATTGTCTGAGATTGTCTGAGAATTTTGTTTAGACATTTCTGGAAAGGAGAAAGAAACATTTAGTATATCAATAACATAATAAAAGCTACTGTTTATTGGGAACTTTAAGATGTGTTGATCATAGTGCTAAATGATACAATTTTAACTTAATTTAGAAAGGCATGATGATGATTATTTGGTTTATATGTGGAAAGATAAGGCTTTGAAGGCTCAAGCAACCAGTTATTGAATGAACTCAGTAGCCCTGATATAAGGTCATGATAATCTAGACCAAACTGAAGAGAATGGACCACAGGAGTAGGTATTAGAGCTACCATGAGAGAAGCGTGCACAACACCCAGGTGGGAATGGAGGAAGGCAAGTGTATATATGGGACTGGAGCTCAGTGAGAGGTCTGTGTCACAAGTATGCATTTGACAGTTTAAAAGTCACACTTCCTTGCAGCAGTGAGTAGCCACTCCTCCAAAAAATGTTAGCTATAATTATTCATTTGTACATTAAGCAAACACTGAATTGCTGCTATGTTATTGGCACTAGAGTATCTTCTCTGAGAAATGCAATGTTCATTACAAATAGGTCTACTCTTAGGAGCTTAGGGTTTAGTAGGAGAGATATACTTAATAAGCCAAAATATACAAGACACACGCACACTATTGAATTTTGGGGTGGGAGTAATTTCTAGCTGTGAAAATAATTTATAGAGGGGGAAGCAAATGAGTTTGGGCCTCCCTAATTACTAGTATTTGGGGAAGAACATTTTTAGCAGAAGGACCAATGTAATAATAACTTCTAACTTCCAATTTTAGACCCTAATAAATAACAGCCTAGTGGTTCAGTTTAGCTTATCTTGTGGTTCTATGAAGATAATCCATGGGAAATATGCTTGAGTGAGGTCATGGAGGATCTCGATACTTTAAGTGGTAGGTAGAGCCACACTGAGAGGTTTGGAGGAAAAAGAAGGAACGACAATATTAGAGAAGTGCTTATTTAGAAATATTTGGACCATATTTTAAATGAGTTAGTGTAAAAGGAGACTTCAGTTAGGAAATCCTCACAATAACTTAAAAAGAGAAATAATAAGGGCATGACCTGGAATATAGCCAATGAGACTGGAGAGAAGAGGGCAATGAGGAAAATATTAAAAATGTAGATTCAGAAGGTCTAAAAATGTGGTTGTACTGAGTGTGGGGCACATGGAGCAATGAGAACAGATCACTGAGTGCCCCGAAGTTTCAAATCTAAGAAAAATAGTCACAGCATTGGCAGAAACAGTGATGATTGGATTCGTGTAGAAAAATGCTAAGTTCTGTTTTGGTTTATTGGGTTTAAGGTGTAAGTGGAATAACCAAGTTGTAGTATTTAACAGATAATTGGAAATATGGGGCGAAAACTTAGGAAGTCGAATCTGAAGATATTAACCTAAGTATCAACTACATAGAACTGAAGTAGTTAGATTTCTGGAATGTCAAGGAAGAAAGTGTAAAGAGAAGAAAAATATATTTAAGGACAGAGATGAAGAATAATTTTCTCGAAGGGTTAAGAAGGGGTCAAGAAGACAGAAAAGTAAGTGGGAAGTAGAAGGAAAGCATTCAAGAGGTAGCACCATGTGATGAAGGAAGGATAGGGGCACTTTCTAAAGAAGTCACGCAGGGAGCTGCTCTGGGAGAGGGGAGTTCACTATTTTGGTATCTGTAGGATACATTAAATCTGATTTGATAATGGAATGACCAGAGAGTGGTGCTGAGAAGCATCGGAAAGAGACTGGCATTGTAGAGGCAGACATGTGAGGCTTGTTTGCAGAAGGATCAGATAATGGTGGGGAAACAGGGTGATAATGAAGGGAGTTAAACTAATTATAGCAGAACATTGAGGCCTGAACTTACGAACAAAAGGAGGATATGAGTGAATCTTTCTGTGGTCGTTTCAGGGATAAATAGGTTTAAAATATAACAGCCTATCTATTGGAGTTCACCAGGCTTATAAGGAACCCATAACAGAAATTTAGTCTTAAGGATATTTCTGGATCTGTGGATGGTGCTCTGGATCAATAACTATTAAGTATATCTGTTTGCCTCCACTTTTTTTTTCCCAGTGAATGTTTTCACTCAGCTTTATTTTCTGGAAAAATTTTTTTTGAGGTCAACATTCGAGTGTATTGGTAGTTCCTCACAATTTTCTGTTTTTATTTAATTCATTCCAAACTAGGGTCGTTTCCCTGTGGATGAACCAGCCTTGGTTTTTTGAAGCCTGCAGTTATTGAAAATTCAGCTTTCATTTAGTGATGAGGGTATACAGAACCTGCACCAGTTCCACTGGACAGGTAAGGGAAAGACAAGGAATCTACCATATGACAATGTGAAGTGAAATGACCACAGAAACAGGAAGCACCTACCCACCCTGGAGACACTTTTTCTCAGTTAATATGAACCACTGGGAATGTTATGGCTTAGGAAAAAACCTGTTCTTTGCTCCCAAGGGATCTTTGAAGGGATCTAAAACCATCTATAAGAATAGATAATATTCTATCACGCTATAGAAGAAGGCTCTGGTTCCATTATGCAAATATTTAACAGGATATCTTATAAAAGATACTGGATGTTCTCAAGAAGAGAAAAGCAGAGGCTAGTACCCTTAAATCTTCTGGATATTGCCAGAAGATGACAAAGCAGTAGACAATAATATTATTGTCTACTGCTTTGTTAGAACTACGTAAGATGTCAAACACAGTTATAGCTTCTTCCTGGTTAGGTGTGTTCCTCTGGAGCTGTATCAATCAATTTCTGCCCTGTCCCTTTCTACCCCTAACATAAATCTCTTTCCCAAAACCAAAGCTTACCTTGGGAAGTGACATCTTTAGGTCTTAGTCTAAATGTCCAACATCCCTGTGAAAGATGGCATGATATTGTGGATGTCTCTATGCATGTATAATTTGTCTGTTTTCTTCAGTCTCCTGCTTCTTTCTTAAGTGACACACATTCCTAAATTTCCACTCTGATCCTCCTGTCATTTCAGACTCTTCCATTCCCCACATGCAGAGGCAAACTTAAGGTAGGACACACAGAATGGTGAAAAGAGTCAGGAGTGACAAATCAGACTAGGGTACTGGATTTAGTTTGTTTACTTTGGACAAATTTCAGTCTTCTGAGTCTTAGTTTTCCCATCTGTAAGATAAAAAGGTTGAGTTAGATAATCTCTAAGGACCAAGGCCAGACCGAGACTTGGTGTCACTCATTGCCAAATGATTTGGCAGTGTTTCAAACTGATAATCTTCAAACAATTGTTCAGCATGTATTTAGTACAGCCAGTCAATAAGGTCCATGGCTGCAAGGATCTGTTTTCCCTGCCTGTGGTCCCTGTTTACACTGGAAGCAATGAGATGAATTTACATTTTCCCAGTTTTACAAAGACTCTTACTCTTGTTAACAGGCCTTCTGCTTCTGTTTTTCATGAACTTTTCCTTTCTCAGCACCCTTATATAGATCAATGCTTAAGAGTGTCCCTTAATATAGCTCTGATGAAGTTCCTTTGGTTCTCTGTCATCTACATGAGCCTAATTTAACCAGTGGTGCCCTGTCTTGCCTATATTCTCCTGCCTAAAATATCCTCACTGTTCTCTTCCCTCTTTTTCTCAATGTTCCAATGTTTTTTTCCCTTATGGACAACTTTCCTCAAACCTCTCAAGACAGAATGAGGTATTCTCAATGCTGCTCCCATTTGCTTCTTCATACTTCTTTGTAAAATTTATATTATGATGTGTGTTATTTGTTTGCTCATCTACCTTTGTTAAGAAACTGTGAGCCTACAGAGGTTAAAAACCCTGTACCTGGTTTTAGTGATCCATAAAACCTGTATTATACTAGTTTAAAGCCTATATTAGTCAGCTAGTGAGAAAATGATGCTGTACCATGTAATAAACCACCTCCAAACTCAGTAGTTGTAACAACAAATGTTTTCTTTTCATTCGTGCATCTGTGGCTTAGCTGGGAGAGTACTGCTTCAGTCTACAGGACTATGGGTCGGCTTGGGCATCTCTGGACATTATACCAATCTCTGAAGCCCATTGGATGGAGAGACAGTGGTTGTTCTTTTTATGACAATTGCAGAAGAATAAGCATAATTCAAGGCCCTGCTTAAGTCATGAGCACTACATCCCATTGTCCCAAGCAAGACAATAGGCAAGTTTAAGGTTAAGGGGCAAAAAATACACTCCCCTCACCCTGGGACCATGAAAAAGATGAGGATGCATAATATACTACAGTCATATGAAGACTTAAGACCAGAATTCAATCAACCATATAGTATTTGACAATATGTTTGTTGTTGAATGTCATTGAATAAATGCACATGCATAATAAATTTCAAAATTACAGATGATACAAAAAGGATATAGCTCAATAAGTGGGGAAAGATCAGGGAAAACTGCTTATCTGAGCTGCAAGTTGTACTTTCTGAGGCTCTTCATTGATTAATAAAAGAGAAGTCAAATGACGTGGCCTAGCCATGCCCAGTGGCACCACGAGGCCCTAGAAAACTTCAGTGTCTGTGATGATTCATACCTTAGGGTAGACCTAGGTTCAGACATAAAAGCAGCCTTTTTCGATCCTGAGAGCAGCTGTCTATGAGGGATGTAAAGAAAGGAGAGGACACTCCCATATTCTGTGTCAGCCCCTGATGCTAAGTATAGGAAGCAATTCCTCTCTATTGTCGCTAGGCTCTTTAGTTTCCCGAGAGCCTCCCCTGCCAAACACACGTTTTCACGGGGGGTTGTTAGCAAGAAATGTTTGTTCTTTTTCTATTAAAGAAAGCCTGATGTCTATCTTAAAATGCACAATTCTTTTTATTCTAAAATGGGAGGGAAGATAACAGGTCAGTAAGTAAACTGTGAGTTTGGACGGTGGGATAACCTCAGATATAGGCCAGCCTATTCATGAGGAAAAATGGCCAAACTAGGGCCTTAATACTTTACATTTATAGAAAGAACAAGGGAACCTCCCCAGCAAGGAGTCATGTCCCAGATACACGAGGGTCACAGTGAAGTGCTGTGTGAGCTTTCCAGGAAGTCAGGGTTCAAGAGAAAGAGCAAGCAGGACCGGAGAGCTATGAGAACTCCCGAAGAGCGAATCAGAAGGGAGGCCAGGAGGGCAGCGACCAGAGGAATCTGGATCAAAGGCAGAAGAGGGGCGCTAAGAAGGAATGCAGAGCTCCCCGAAGTGCTCTGCTCGCAGGCATCCTGCCAGGTCGGTGTGAGGAGGCAGGTGGAGAACAGCAGCTGCTTCAGCCAGAAGCCAAGGAGGGTGGCTTATGAAGGAGTAGTTTTTTCCAGAGAGTAAACGGAGGTCTGAGGCCTTGACCTGGAGAGTGCGGAGAGGCTGGGTTAGAGACTCCACAGGCCTGGGACCCAGGGCTGCCAGTGCCTGTGCTTCAGAGAGAGGCGAGGACATGGAAGGTGAGGATGTGCCGCTTTACAACCTGTGCCGCTCTGGGCAGTTGGGAGACAGTGGTGATTTTTCCTTCCCTGTACGTAGTCTGCATGTCAACATGTACTGATATTCTCAAAAGTCATGAACCAAGTGGTTCAAAGTCATAAAAGCCAGAAAAGAAAAAAATGAGGGAAGGTAATAGACCCCCTTTCTTTCCACCTTTCTTCTTCTTTTCTTATTTGGCAATTATAAAAAAATAAAATAACCATAGTACTTCTTCCTTTCCCTCAGGATTTTTTCTAAAAGTGATTTATAAATTATTTCAAAGCACTTGGAGAGGGTAAATTGCTTAATAACATTCCAAACCAAGCCAGGCACAGCAAACCTGCTGAGTGTTGTGAGGAGTTTCTTTGGCTTTTGAGGCTCAATGAGAATGTGAAATGACTGATACTTTTTCTTTATGTGAACTTTAAGTCAGTATGTGCATAAATAAGTAAAGTCAGGCTGTTTGACTTTTTTCCAGACAGAGGAATAGGAACACAGAATTTCACCTCTTTACATTTTGATGTCTTTACTTGACATCTCTCTCAGCCTCTGTAAGTGTTTACTGTTGGGGATGGGGAATAAGAAATAACAAAAACAAAACAATAAAAAAGTAAAAAACCAAAACTGCCCAAACAAATCTGTACATCAGGTCTACTTACCTTCGCTTGTATTCATTTGCTAAACAAAAAGGAAAGACATGATGAATGGGTAAGGATCAAATAATCAGTCCGCATACCCATTCTGAATGCCGCCAAGTCTGTTCAGTACTGTTCTAGGCACCCTGGAACTGACTCAAGTGTAAAGAAAGACTGGTCCTTGCACAGCTGACCACTCAGTGGTAAAGACAGAATGAATACAAGTGGGAGAAAATGAAAAATACCAGAAAGTATGGTATGGTGCTGCTGTATGTGTGTGTGTGTGTGTGTGTGTGTGTAAGCAAATTTCTGATAGAAAACAGACACATAGCTCTTAGTCTTTTCTAACAGAACAGGAGCATAGAATGAAAAGCAAGAGATTCTCGTATCAGGACATTATTTTCTAAGCCATTTCAGCCATGATATTTGAAGTCAAGGTGGCCTAGATTATGGAGATGGGAATATGTGTGTTAAGTGACAATGGAAATGGAAACACCGTATCAAAACAAAAATGATTTTATAAATTACTCAGTGGTTTTCAACAGTGACAACGTTTCAAGTGTATGCTGTTTTCCCACATCAATACTAAAGGAAGTCCAAAGAAAATGTTTTTTGTCTGCTCTGCCAGACTTCTTAAAATGCCAGTTGAGGAAGTATGGGTTGGCTTAAACAATTTTAAACTAGGCATTCCTCTACCTAGAATTTGTCATCTCTTTCAATATATGGAGACATACAATGAGAAGTAAATGTTAGAAATGAAGCTTAAAGTAATTTTGGACCCAGCATTCTGCCTGCCTCTCCTGCCAGTATTTTCTTATTTATCTGCCATGCCACTTGTGCTATGTCTGCCTTATGTAAATGTCCTTTTCATCAACATCTCCCGTACATACAGATCTCTGTGTCCATGCCCTTTCTTTTTTGCTTATGCAAATTGTTATGCCTGGAATGTCCTCTCTTCCCAGCCACAACTAAGTCCAGCAATCTATTTTCAAGGACCAGCTCAGACACCAACTTCTTATGATCCTTTCTTGATACATCCTTGCCACTCATTCTTTTGGGCAGAAGTGAACATGCCCCCTTTTGGGGATCCAGCACTTTGAACTTATTTCTATTGCATCACCTCCAAGATTTTGCTAAATCAATATGATCAGTTGTTTATACAGATTTACCTATTCCCTAGACTTGAGTTATTTGAGGGTAGGCACTCTTGTTTTTCCAAATTGTATTTCCAGAGCATGGTATTGTTAACTGGGATTCAGTAAGGACTGCAAAACTGAAGAAAATATTTAAAAGTGAGGCATTGCAGTTTAGAGAAGAAAAAAGAGAGACAGGTCATCTGTGATTAGTATTCATACCAGTTTGGAAATTCACTTTCTATTTTAATCTCTCTCTCCTCTTTGAAACTTCAAGCTAAAAAAAAAAATCTTTCTAGGTCATAGGACGGCAGAGTAGCTGTGACTGCCTTGATGTTTTTTAGAAGAGAATTGATAGGCATGTACCTATAAAAACATTAAAGAAAGGGCATGGGAAGATGGTTTTTCCATTAGGTGAATGATAAAATATAAATCTGTATAACATGTATCAATGCATATCTACATTTGGAAAAATAAAAGCACAAAATAAATTTGTACTAAAAAATTGCATTTGTTTCAATATTTAAGCTACCAATTACTTTTCATTTGCCCAGATTACTCATTTTCTAGGTCTTTGGGTGCTGTATCTTCCACCTTACAGCTGCCCAGAGTTTGATAGTTTCACTATTTTTTATGCATTAGAATATAAGTGTTGCTAGAAAAATCCAGGAAAATTTTAAATTAGTCAATAAGTGTTTTTTTTAAAGAATTTAGTCTGGACAAAAATTTGTGGATACAAATGTATTGATTAAATATGATATCCATGGGTTCATCATCTCTTTGATAATGGCTATAATTTAAATAGCATTTAAGTGCTGTTTTTACTTCTGAAATTTTTTAGGTTGAGCACTTTTATTTTTCATAATTTTTCATTCCTGCTGTGCTAGAAATACTGGATCCCTTGTTTTCTTTTGTTTTGTTTTAGTATTTAAAAAATATTTCAAATTAAATTCCTGCTGGTCTGGTGGGCTATTAAGTTCCCAGTAGCAATAACCTTGGGGCTTCATCATAACTGTATCGAACTCTTACACTGTGACAACATATTGGCAGTTTGGGGGGGCAGCCTTCTGTACTTGTATGTGGCCTTGCAGTTTATCATGCACACATCCACTTCCCTGCTGACATGGGCCATTCAGTTTCCACGTCTGCTGCCTCTGTGCCATCCAGACTCTTGGTAGAGGCTAGAGACCACTGACCACCACAGCTATTCCCCTCTGGGCCTTGCTGCCTGCCAGGGTGAAGCCAGGAAGCCCCGCTAGGCACTAGGCAGCCAGTCCAGTCCAATAGACTCCTTCTGTCCCCTCCTCCTCCCAACATGGAGACAACCCTTTTTAGTTTGAAAGAATGCTTTCTCTTTTAAGCTTCTTACAGATATTTGCCTCTCCCCATAATTCCCTTTTCCCTCTGGGCCTTATGTTTGGGAAACAAATGCCAAGAATTATTTTGCACAAAGCTGCCTTTGCTGCTTTCCACTCTGCCATGTTCGTGCCTCCCTGCCATAAGCAGAGGGTCTCACCTGTTTGCATGAGGAGAAAGAAAAGGTGAAAATAGAAGGGAAAAAAACTTATCTCAAAACACTATCTAGCTATAATAAATATGAATTGCTAAGTGGAAGAATGAGTTTATCTTGTTCTCAGAATCACTAATCACCAGTTGCAGACTCTCTGACACAACCTATATTTCTCTGAAAATGCAACCATTTGGCTCCCATGAAGAAATTAAGAAAACAAGGAACTGAAATTGCATTAACTTCATTATTTACATTTCTTTAAAATACAACCAATGATGTATGAAATTATGTAATTATTATGTGAATAAATTTGTTAATTAATATCTCCACTGATAGATAATTGGAAAGTTGTTGCTTGGAAAATTTTTATATTACTTTTCACTTTCTTAGGCAACCTACACCTCTCACTATGGAGCATGATTTGGGCCAAAATTATGATGGCTATCTTGGCAAATAGAAAGTTATAAACCTCATGGTCAATTTTTCATTATGATTGCTTCTCTCTACCAGGAAACTTAGACTTGGAAGTATATTATTTTTTTAAAAATAAGAAACAAGACATCACAGTTTTCATACCTAAAAGG
The DNA here is from genome assembly GCA_032199065.1 of Smutsia gigantea. Lineage (NCBI taxonomy): Eukaryota > Metazoa > Chordata > Mammalia > Pholidota > Manidae > Smutsia > Smutsia gigantea. The sequence continues at coordinate 233,776 of JAVSCE010008742.1, read as the reverse complement.
AAGATTATAATGAAACTATCTGCCCTAAAAATATCTCAGAAAAGTGGAAGTGATCTCATCATTTACAGACAAGGAAACTCAGCCTGAAAAAGGTTGAATAAATTTTGAGTCATATAACTGTTTGATGTGGATAGAAAAGGAACAAACCCTTCTTATTTCCTAACATTATTAACACTTTAAGGGTTATAAAGGACTTCCCCATGCTGTGCATTTTCCATTTAAACTTTGTAATTCTCTAAATTATGCCTTATTTTATCCTCATTCTATATATAAAGAAACTGAAAGTCAGTAACTAAATAAGCAGCTAAAACCCGCCTAGCTAGAAAGAGCAACATACGTTTCTGATTTCAAATATTGTGTTATTTGCAGTAAACCCATCAGGACTTTTCTAGATTATAGATTTTTACCAGACTGTGTAACTGTCTATTTCAAATGCTACTATATAAAATAACAATTATTGGTTTAGACAGTACCTACTTTGGTAACTTCATCTTCTACCATATCTACTCTCACACCTCCTTCAGTGAGACACACAGGATAGATAGATGGCATGCTCATGCATGACTGGGGGTATGTACAAAACACAGTCTGACTTTACCCTTTTCCGTTCCAATCAGAAAAGTAGTGAGTTAGCCACACTGTGGGATTAATGGTACAGTCTCAGGGCTGCCCAAGCCTTCTGACACTGATTGCAAGGAGCTAGGTTCTAATCACAGAGTTAGAGGGAGGACTGCCTACAAGACCACCCTCACTTCTGACATCATCTGCAAGTTCAGGGGTTGCCCAAAACTACCCTCAGGTTTGATAATTCAGTTGAAAGAATTATAGACCTCACTGAAACCTATTGTATTCAATTATGACTTATTCTAGGGAAAGGATACAAATTGGAATGAGCCAAAAAAGGAGACACACAGGGAGGATCCCAAATGCAGTTTCCACTGTCCTCAGGATGGGTTGCCCTGCTGGCATCAACGTGTAGTAATATGCAGGGAGTAAGCTAACCTGGAAAGCTCTTCCAAGCTTCAGTGCCCAGAGATTTTACTGGGACTTCATTATGTAGTCAAGATTGTTTGATTGATTGCCCATGTAGCTGAAGTCTGTCTTTAGCTTCCTCCACTTCCGGGAGGGTGGGCTAATGTCACGTGACCTGAGGGGTCTACCATGAGTCACCTTGTTAAGTATAATCTGTCAGGTGTGGTTGGAGGCTTCTATCATGAATAACAAGACACTCCTCTCACTGGGAAGTTCCAAAACTTGAAAGGTAACTCTTTCAAAGGCCAAACCTCTCTCTGGGCAAGGCCAAAGCCTTTACTACACAAAGGGCAACAGGATGGAATGAGTTACTGACATTATTTGAGGGAGATCTTTGAATTGTCTCTAATATATTTCAGGGAATCAGTCACAAATCTCAGCATGTTAATATTATTAGTAACTGTTACTCACATCACACCTCACAAATGATTGCCACCCAGCGTATCAGTGTGTCTCTGTAATGGAGTGAGAGTTCCTGCTCCAATCACTCAGGAACTCATTGCACCCCTTGCCTCTGCACCTATGCTCACACTGCAATCTCTTCTTTGAAAGCACTTAATGCTGCACTCTCCATTAGAAAAACTCTTATTCTTAGATTCTTTAAAACAAGGTTCAGTTGTCATCTCCCATTTGAGGCCCTTTCCAAGCTCATCATGCAAAATAATCCCTTAAATTCTGGGGATACAAATATAGGCAGAGCATGGTCCTCCTCTAAGAGGCGGTCAGTCCATTTGTTCCCTTGCAGACTGCAAATTTGAGGGTAAGTACTATTTCTTATTCATTTTTGCATACTCAGTCTTTGGCAAAGTGACTGTACCCAATATTTATTAAACTGACTTGTAATAATAAATAGTCTTAATGTGGTAGGCATTAAATAACCATTGTAGGTTCTTGAAGGGCAGAGTAATACAATGAAAATAGAGTTTAGGGAGATCTACCTGAGATACTATGCAAGATGAACTTGAGGAGAATGGTACTAAAGGTCAACAAACTAAGGAGGTTTTATCAGTATTGGGGAAAATAGTCCTGACCAGTGACATTTCAAAGGAAGACCTTTACCTAACTTGTACAAACTGACAATGCTAATTCAGTAGGTCAGTATTGTCAGTCAGTCATTGGCCAACATCTGCCCTCCCTTGTTTGGGGCATAATTTCAGGATGTGGTAGCTTCTGTTTGACCAAACACCACTCGCTCAACAAAGGGACAGCTATGACTTGTTATTAGCCAACAATCTCAGGAGCTATCAGACTATATCACATCTGGAAGAGGAGCAGTGGCTGGTAATGAAGGGCGAGTCACCAATAGCATTTACTATAGTTCCCTCCTTGAAACACTCAGATCCACTTGCTTCTCAGTTAACTTTACTCAACTGAGGCAGAACTTCTGAGATTTTCTCGTTAGTGACAATTTCTGGGGAAACTATTATAAGAAGAGTTGGTAGAAAACTGAAGTTCTCACTACACTGTTTGTTCTGAGTCTAAGGACTGACACTTATCTTCCTCATTCTGCCGGTCTGGGCAGCTTGACTGGCAGGTTGACCCAGAACCTTGACCCTGAGAGGTCTGATCTCTGGCCACCTTCTCAGATTATAACTGAGCATGAGCATATCAACAGATGCTTTCCAACTGATGACCTGAGTGTCAAATGTAGTCTTTCCTATCCCTAGTATGTAACAACAGTCTTCCTTTCTCATGAGATCAGCACCGGTTCTGACTGCCAGAGGTAAGGCTTTCTTTTCTTACTAGTTTCCTAGCGCAAGGAGTCCAGAGTGTTAAGATGGTAGTTACAGCATGAAGTTCAATGGACTCTTATTGGGTTCCTTGGTGGAAACTCCCTCGCCTTGAAGACAGGAAGAGACAGGAAGCACAAATTCCCTAAGTAGGTACATAGGATGAATGGTAAGCAGGACCACTCCTACTTCCACTCATTTCCTGGACCTATGTATTCATAATATTGGGTATATAGTATCATATAATCACCACTGACTTGAGGTACATACCACATACCACCTCAACCTTGTCGGATGTCACCTCCAAGCTGGGCCTTACTCAGATAAGCCTTCAGGAGACAGTTCCAGCACTTTATCAGAATGGCAGCTTCTGAATATTGTGCTATGTGATGAGAACCAGTGTATCTCATGGTCATGTGCCTATTGACATATTCCCTTTGCCATAAAATGAATCCCTCAGTCCAAAGAGTGTTTTGAGAGATCCCGTGTCAGTTGCTCAGACATTCTGAGTCCTTGGCGGGTCCTGGCTGTTGCACTCTAGGCCAGAAGACATACCCATGCCCAGATACACGTGGATCAAGGCATTGACACAATACTGCCTTTCTAGGATATAAAGGGCCTGACTGAATCAGATTGCCACAGATTTCTGGTTGGTACCGTATGGGGATTCAGGACTGAATTCTGTTAGTGGCCGATTGGATGGTTATGAGCAGCAGTAGCTAAATCAGCCTTTGTGAGAGGAAGGCTGTGCTCTTGACCCCGGACATATCTTCCAGCTCTTCCACCGTGCTACTCTACTCATAAGCCTATTGTACAAGCAGTGAGATGGCCAAGGAGAGAGGCTGACGGACACCTACTGGCCATCTTGTGGCTCTGTTATTACATGCCTCGTCTTCAGCGGATGTCTGTTCTGAATATGAGTATGTGACACAGAGGTCCTAATGCTTTTTGCCTTTAGCGAAAGGTCCAGCCACTTGCTTCTTTCCTTGAACTGCCTTTTCCTGATCTTGGAATCTTGCTCCTTCTATGGTCCTGGCCAGCAAGCTGAGTCATCCACCATTGCCCATGAGACTGTAACCTCAGGCAAGTTTTCTTTCCACTCAGAGTAGATGCACAGACATAATGCCCAAAGATCTGCTTTACTGGGAGCATATTCCCTCATCACCATCATTTGGGGTTATTCTTAAGTAGGGCCTGTAATGCAACAGCAATGAATTTCCGCTTGTACCCACACAGCACGCCATTTAGGAACCAAGCTCAGGTGCGTTCCTCTGGGTATGGTTATTTGAGTAAATGATCATAGACCCCTTTAAGAAAGAAAGGAGAAAACACTTCTGAATACATGCTGTAGTATTTCAGGATCCTCCTTCATGAAGGTCTCGCCTCTCCTTTGATTTGTAGGTTTTGGTCTTAGAACTGGCAAATCTGGAAACTTAGTGAGGGATGGTGACTTTCCATTAGGGCAGTGGATCTCAGGCTTCTGCTCATTCATTCTCAATCTCTTTTGATTATAGCTTAAGCAGCTCTCTTATTGGTGGTTCATCTTTACCACCCCTGGAAACACCACTTTCCATGAGCCACCTCAGGAAATTCCTGAAAGTTCACCCACACACCCCACTCCCACTCCTAGTCCGGGTACTGCCCTTTCGATCATGCTGCCATTTAAAGTAATTCTGTTCACTTTGCTTCTGAAGTTAAGTGCTCCCACCTAGTCTTTGGTATTCCAGGTCCTGTCATCCCACTTGCTACCAGGGAGGCCAGTTCTGTAACAGCATTTCCAACTGTCAGTCTCAGCCTGCAAAAGACAGCCACTCCTGAGTTTTCAATGTTCTAGTGTCCCTGCCCACCAGCACAGTCTTTATCACCGGTAAAATTTTGTCTGGCACGAGGTGATATATTGGGTGGCTAATAAAATTGGTTATTTGGGAAATTAGATTGAATTTATTCAGCATTACTCCAGAAAGGGGAAGAGAGAAACCTTGTACATTCCAGTTATTAGAAATGTTTTCTCTGTAGTTGGACAGGAATAATTTATGAGGCTTTTCCCATGACTTGAGAGAGAAATTTCATAATAATATGTAATTTTATTTTCTGTTTTTCTAAGTATAGAAAGCATCTTTCTCTTTATTAATTTATTTTCCAGATACAGGGTAATGAAAGTTAGTGCCCAGAATAGCAGGCATGTGGTTCTATTTTCTGAAGCTCTGTGGTGACCTGACAAATTCAGATTTCTAGGTCTGAAAAACTTAGTGCCAGCAGCAGCAGGAAGCTATTCATTCAATATAAGATAGAACAGAGCTCTCCATTCCTGACAGTGTTCAGGCAGAGGTAAAGAACCATCTGTTATGGGTGTTATAGAGCAGATTTTTGCATTGGGTGGAAGGAGATGATGCCTTACGAATCACGTTTGCCTTACTAGTGGGGCCTGTGTTTGACAGGGCTAATTTTAAAGCCACCGTAATTGCAACTAGTCTTTGCAAAATTGCATGCTACTGCTAAGTGTTCTGTTTTCTGTTGCTAAATATCTTGATTCCTCTGAAAACTCTCCCCATGGATTCCTGAAATTCAACTTTGACACCCCAGCAGCTTCCTGAGATGTTGTGCCTGCATTTTCTGTAGATCATGGTAACCATGAGGGACATCCAGTTAGGAGGACCTGCAGCCCAGCTCTTCTTCCCAGTACTGAAGAGCAGCTTGTTGCACTGTTTTCTTTTGGGAGAGATCTGTGCAAAAGGTAAATAATAGCTGTAAAACTAAATAATTATTTGCTATGTGGATGTAACCAGGCGGACAGCATAAATGCCTTGTGCACATACTGAAGTTACACATCAAGAAATAGAATAGTTATTGGTGGCTGAGAAGCAATAGTGAAAGGCTAGGACTTCATGATCAGAGAAGATGCAAAAGTCTCAGTTAGCTGGGAGGCAGTCGCTAAGAGCAGGGGTTTTAAAGTCAGACAGGGCGTGCTTCCATCCCAGATTCTATCACCAGTCAGCTCAACAAAGTCAGACAATATAGGTAACGGCTTCAAGGCCGTGCCTTCATCTGTTAATGAGGAAAACAAACTTAATATGTTTCTGTGATGTTTAAATTAGGTAATAGGCACTTAACAGCATAACAACTATATTATTATGATTATTAATATATGATTATAACAACTATATTATATATATATAAATTCAGAAGTATCACTAATTACAAAGCCTTGAAAATACTAGTCACATCTAAAGTCAGGTGTCTGATTGCACTTTTTAACATAAGTGTTAGTAGGTAATCTATTAGCTTTATTGTTATTATTTATAATCTATATTGTCTTCTTGTAAGTTTATCCCACTAGTAATTTTATATAGAAAGTATTTTATATATATATATATATATATATATATATATATATATCACATATATCATATGTATATGTCATGTATCATATTATATATATTTCACATTGGTAGAGATATATACCACAGAAATATATATGGTTAAGTTTATAAAAATAATGACTTTTATCTCCATGGAATCAGCTTCTCAATTATACACATGTCACAAGAGACATAAAAAATATCATTTGTCCAGCCCACTGGAATCATTTGGAGTTTACCAAGTTGACTGAGAATGCACAGGGGTGGGGAGCTCTGGCTGTCCCAGGCCCCTGGAGGTATTTCATTATTTTATAATTTTATTTTGTGGAAAGTATCTCATTATGTTTAAATCTGCAATCCCTACTCCCCTCTTTCCCCTGTACGCAACTTACTAGTCCTGCTGTCTGTTGTAGCAACTCAGAATAACTCTGCTCTCTCTTCCACTTTCAGAGTGGATATTTTGTTTGTTTCCTTGGCTGCCCAACTTTTGAACCCTTTCTAAGTTTAGAGAATTCATTGATTTGCGAATCTTGTAGGTGTAGTGGGAAGAGGTGAAGAGGTGAGGGCAGACATATTTATTGCCAGTCTCCCTTAGCTCAACTTTAAATCTGGTGCTAATGACCCAAGAAAAGATGAGCCACAGAGGATGCACAGTAACAGCAAGCAGTGGCAAGAGGGCTTGCAGGGCTGTGTTTCCAGAGGCAGCAGTGCAGGAGAGCAGCAGTGGTGTCCAGGGTTCAGAGCTAGGGTGACAGCAGTACAGGCCATGAGGTCACATGTCCAGGGGGATAGCAGCAGGGTGTTTTCACTGGACCATTTTTGTGGGATGATTTGGGATGGGATTCCAGCTATACTAAACTTTGCTTGTTCCGACCCATTTTCCAAGCCTGTCTGTAGCATTAGCAGTGGTGTATGAGCTACCCAAGAACTTCTTCATAATTTGCTTTCTGCTTAAAACATTCAAAGTCTATTTCTGTTGCTCACAACTGGCAGTCCTGGCTAATAGAGCATGACAGCCGTTCAAATATGTGGAGATGGTTGCTGTGTCTTTCTTAGTCTGCTGGTCTCTTTTCTCCAGAGATAAAAGCAGTTAACACCTATGTCATCAGCAACATGCATTGTTTGCATTTGTGTGAAGTCTGATGACTAATAATACATTTTTAAGAAACCTTACAAATTGAGAATTTTGAATCATTTAGTCTGGTAGTCTCTGCACAAGAAAGAAAATGGCTGAACTTCTTAAATATTAAATACATACTACAACCTATTTCTAAATAGAGGAGAGCAGATTTTACTTGGAATCTACTCTTTCATGGTTTGCATGCTCTGAATAAGATTAGACTGTAACCTATTGTCATAACAGTGAACAATCAGATGAGTATAAATGGGGGGAAATTATGGATTTATTGCAGCTCAGAAAGGGCATTGCTCATGCATTCTTTACGTAAACTCTAATTTAAAAATAAGGTGCAATATACTGAATGTTTTCAATGTGCCATTCAGTAATCTGGGTGCTTCACATAAGATTTCCTACCATTCAAAAAATAATTTTTGGTTCATTTAAATCCTATTTTCAGGTAATAAATCAGGCTCAGAAAGTTTAACTAATTCACCTCAAGGTCTGAATCTTGGTAGGTAGATTGGAACTCCATGTGTTTAAGACTCCAAAGCCCTTCCCTTCTGCCACATTGTTTCCTAAATATTATCAATGTTTTAAGTTATTCCTCATATGAAATATCCATTAAAATAGATTATTAGTTCAATATCATATTATCAAATTGAGCTAATTGTATGGTTGTAACTACCATATACATATGTGGGTATGTATGGGGTATTTTTGTATGTACGCTTATGTGTAACACTAAGATTTTTTAGCCATTCGTATGTATGACTGTCAGACATGTGTGAGTTCACACTTGTAACTCTTGACCTATAAACTGAAAGTTTTTAAATTGCTCTTGAAAATTCAACAAATCAGTAAAATGGAGTCAGAACTTAAGAGCAAATCATTTTTAAAGCCATAGCTTTATACTTAATGTATATTTTTGCAACCACGAAGGCCTTAAATTGCTTTAAGGGAAATCGCACTTATTAAGATTGAAAGACATATTTTAAAAGGATAAATTAAGTACTTTAAATAAAGACAGCTTCAGAATTACAAGTAGAGTAAAGCAAAAATTTTCAGAGGAAAGAAGTAAATTCTATCTGGCTCTTTTGCATACACCATGACCTTAAATGGACTCAACATCAGAAGACTTGGTCATAATACTGCCATGAATTAAGTAAGTGACCTTGGGTAACTTCTTAGGTTCTTTGAACCTCAGCATCCTTATCTGTAAAATTAATAGGTTAAGCTGAATGATCTCTTTCAGCCCTAAATAATTTTATGACTCTCAGAGTCTCTGCATGGAATTAGAGAAACAAACCAATAACTGCTAGTTTTATATGACCCTATTTGATTTTTAAGTCAAAAATACATTCCTGTTATTAGCATGTAATAAAATTAACTTAAAGGTCTCAGCAAAATTTGTTACTATTGAATAGTTAGATTAAAATATTTAGTTAATTTTATACAAACAAATCTTTCATTAGCTACTAAATACACTTATTTATGTAATCTATAGATTAATTGTAAATATGCAGGTAACATGAAAGAAATCTATAAATATAAATATAAATATAAAATCTGCCTGTTAAAAGAATACAGAGAAGAAACTAAAATTTGGTCTTTGTTTCTAAAATCAAAAATTCTATTTCTTTTATGACAAAATAATATTTGTTTTTGTAGTAATATTAGAAATACAATTAAAGCAAAATAAAACTTCCACAGTTTCATCATTTAGAGATAATCATTACTAATCTATGCTTACATATACTTAAATAATTTTTAAATTCTTTGCTCACAGAAATGATGAATTTTGTACATACCATTTCATAATCAACCTCGTCCATTTTAACAATGCATTTAAATGTCTTCCCATATTAATAAATTTTATTAGTGAAATCCTCTATCTTGTTTTCAAAATCAGATGCTAATTCTGTTACTTTGTCCAGGGTCATTCAATCTAAGAGAGCTCTGATCCATAAGTCAAGTAGAGACATATATCTAGAGCAAGAAAATGTGCCGTGTTTCCTACAACTTACCTTAACCTCTTTCTTGAGCTTGCCTCCTACTGGGGTCATTCTTAGACTGGGCAAATGTGAAAATTTAACTTCCCACATGACTGTTCATTTTTAAGGACTTTAGGCATCAAATATGACAGAGTTACATAGTTTGGAAAATTTGATGTAATTTTTTAAATTTGGAGTTTACAAAGCCAGTCCCATGGAGCCTTACCAAGCACCCACAGGTATTATATCTAAACACAGTTGACCAAGTATGTGTGCTATATTAATAAATATGCTTTGGTTAATTTGAAAGGTGTTCTTACAGCAAAACTGCATACAAATTAAAATGAGGTTTAAACTAGTATAAGGATTATCCTATTTTAAATATTGTAATAGCACCCAATCCAAATGATCTTTGTATGTGAGGTGGTGGTAAGTGACTTTGAACTCAATTGTTGTCCACATTAATGGCCTTAATCTCAACTCTGGACTTTATTAAAAATCCTGTCCCAGACTATTCCTATTTGTTAGAATATGGTTATGAATTATTTCTGAATTCTCAGAAGTAACTGTAAACTGTATAGGAATTTTCATAGTCAGTCTTTGATATTTGGAGTTATAGATTGGAAATGGACTATATATGTCCAGATGACAAAAATTTTGGAGATTTTATAAAACTGATCTTAGAGTGTTCATAAAGTACCTTTTATTTATTTGCTTTGAGGCTTTTAATAAATCACTTCTCTTCTTTACAATTTATACATATTCAATATCTAAAAATAAATTATTGTTTCTTGATAAAATCAGAGTAAAATACATCCAGTATCTATAAGAAAGAAAGTGTACATTAAATTTGGAAGAGATATTGGAATGACAAAAGCCTGTGCTTCTTGCTGGAGAGCCAGATTTTGAAGAAGCCAACATACAGCTACGAAAGTATCCTTCAAGATTTTGCCTTTTCAGCAGCATTGATAGCAGGGTTTCAAACAAGGGAGGGATATGAAAGAGATGTTGACAATAAGTGAAAAGTTTTCCCTAATAATGGAAACTTTCTTTCAGAAGCCATGCCTGGATATGTGTCAATATGCCAAATATTTTCATTCTGCTAGTTTGGCTTTAGGCTCCCATTCCTTCCAGGAGAGACTCTTTTAATTTATCCTAGTATTGTTTTCAAGAATTTTCATTTGTTTCACAGATATTTAAAGGGCTCTGTCTTATGTGTTACCGCTTTGAAGTAATGCTCATCACATGATCCTTAACCCACTTATTTTTAAGGTTCATCTCTTACATTTCAATAATTGTTTGGGTGGGTAGGGAGAGGATTAGTTCTATTTATGTTTTTACAGATGTAAGTACAAATGAATTTGTATTGATTTGCCAAAAGTCAGAAAGAAAGTCAAAGGCAGTTCTTGGCCCAGATCTCCAATTTGCCGAAATCAGCTTGGTGCTCTTAATCATCTGTATGTATTGATCAATTAATATTTTTATTACCGAACTACCTCCTTGAGAATTAGGGTGACACAGAGACCCTATTTTTGTTTTTATTTGCAAATGGTTAATCAGTTAAGTATTCAATACATATCATTTAAAAAATTTAGTATTATTTGATATAATGCACTTCTGATTTTGAAATGAAACACGTAAGCTGAGAAATAACATGGGTGGCATGTGAAATTTTTCTCTTTTCAGTAGCGATCCTACTTTTTGAGTTGAGTAGATGAAATAAGTTGCATTCATATATTTTGATTTACAAATGTTGGGGAGGAAAAATTTTTCTCTACCCTTCAAGGGTTCTTCTTGCTGGTCTAAGAATTAAATTGACATGAGACAGATTGATAGGAGAAAATCAAATTTAATTTAATACATGCAGGAACCCCACATATATGAGAGGTTCAAAGCAAAAAGGCAAAATGAGGTATATGTGCCATCCTGAGAGGAGCCTGGGCCTGCCAAGAGGAGGAGGGCAATTCCAGGACAGTAAGAAGAGCAGGTGTTTGATGACTAGGTGTTCGCCCTGCCATACAGATGGGCATTCAGATAAACCTCATCTCTGGTAAATACTCATTCTGGGAAAGACCCCACTATAGATTCTTTTCTGTAGTTAAGGGAGGGGAAAAAGTTTCTCTTGAACCCACTGGGTCTGGATTACCTTCGGCTCAAAATAGTTCACGCACCAAAGTGGCACATTTTATGGAGTCTCATCCTGAACCCCGGCACAAACACGGATTCCCTGTGACCCAGCAACTGAAATAGAAACATTGGCCAGTTTGTGCAGGGCTGTATTCCAGCAGCATGGCCAATGAGGGGCTATACATTCAATACTTTTAATGCCATGTTTCCAAGGCCTCTGATAAGTCCCATAGCAGCCCCTTCCTGGCCCCCACCTCCTTGTAGACGAATTTCTGTCATCTGCTTTTACTTTTAAAATTCCTCTATTTAGGGATAAAGGTTTGTCTTCTATGATTAGTGATGACTTACTTAATAGGAAATGAACCCGGGACAGGTGGCACGCCATACACATGGATAAATGATTTTCAGGCATGTTTCTCCAAAATGCAGGGCTTGACACATTGTAGGAGGGAAACTAGAAAGACACTGGGCAAAAATGTGGCAGAGGGAAGAATGGGGAGACTTTGGGATACTAAAAAGCTTCCCATTTCCTGAGAATCTTTGCTGACAGTCACGGAGGTTGAGGACTGTGAGGGCTTTATAATCACTCCACTCTGGACTCAGGTGAGGGTGGTGAGTGAAGAAGAAAGTTAAAGTAGATCAATGCAGAGCCAGCTTCCTGGCTAGGGCTCTGCGATAGGTACAGGAAGAGGGGAAATGGGTGTGGATTCATGTCTTGAACCTCAGTGTAGCTTTAGAACTGGAAGGGAATGATTTTCAGTACTTCGGCAAAAATGATTTCAATAGTTTCTAATGGGATGACTTAAAAAAATTAGGAAGTATTATTTTCACATTGACCTTCATATAATGACCCCCATGGTGCATCACTCCAATCCATATTTCCCACTGTGCTCTTTTTTTCTCAATATGATTATAGCTAGGGTAGCTATGTGATTTTCCTCTTTCTTGAATGAACTATTCATACTCCTTTTAGGTCCACAGAGCATGATTTATTCACTCATGTCCATATTGCTACCATCCTTATTTTTTTTAGTAAGCCAGAGAAATTTCACTTTTGTATTATGTCCCTCCAGGTCATTAGTGAAAAGACCAAACAGAAGTATGTATACTTCCGAAATTTAGGAATACTTTTATTATATATTTTCTAAATCACCCAGCTCTCCATTTGCTTTGTTCCATTTCCAGCTTTTTCTCTTTGCCTTATAAGAAAATATAAGAAATTAAATTCCATAATAAATGCAGTTAGTGTGGTATTGTTTGGTAGAAGAGAAATATTGAAATTCAATATGAGAGAAAATCTAGCCATGTCATTTTTCCGTTTACTGTGCTGTCTCATCTCCAAGCCTTTGTAAATATACTCTTTATGTTTATAATACCCTTTCTCACTTCTCCTTCACTTCCCTAACACCTACAGTTTCCTTCTAGACCCCATCCTTTCCTTGACTAGCCTGTGGCTATATTATGTAAATGGCTCTGGACACTCGGCTTTGTACTATTTTAGTCCCCAACATGCTGTTGCCGCTGCCCTGGGACTTATTTGAGGCAGTAATACATGTTTGCATGTCCTATTATTAAATCTTACAGTCTGGGCTAGGGAATTCAATAAATATTTGCAGGTAGGAAGGAAGGGAGGAAGGAGGGAAGGACAGAAAGCAAAGAAAATACAGTTTTTAAGTGATTAATGAACATTAGCTATGGAATGCCATTTGTCCTAAAGACTTAACTCTACAGTTCTGTGACTATTTTTATTGGTTCATAGAAACATAGCTGGAGGCTGGCGGATGGAGCAATTGCCCACTCTAAGCACATCCTTAGAAGATGGAACACTCTTACTTTTGATTTTTAAAATACTGTGGTGGCATGATAGTTCATAAGGCAGTGGTGAGAGGCATGGGATGGATCAGCGTGAAAATCCAGACTGTGGAGTAGGGAGAGAATGACCCCTCTGCCAAACCCCTTCCTTGCTCTGGTGGTGTACAAGAGCATGTGTTTAATATTCACAGCTGGGTGACGATGGTGATGATGAAAGTAGCAATGGGCAATTTCCTATGCCTCTCCTTCCATTTCACGTATATATATTCACTTGAGTCTAAGAGTGGTATGGATTTACTCTCATACTACCTCATTTACTGCTGGATTACAGATTAAATTCCCTTTGATAATTAACTTCAGAAATTTAGAAGCAGAACTTACTTCCTTTTTTACCTGTGTAGCATAGCACGCAAATGCCCTATTTCTGTGAAAATGTCGGTTGTGATTCATTAAGCTAATGTTAATCCACCAGATTTTGTGTTTCTATACATTACAAGATTAGGATCGGTACTATCTGCCTCACCACCGTGATTCAGGTTATTGGTAGGTAGATTTCTAAAGATCCCAAGGATTTCCTTTTAGACACCTAGTCCTAGAACAGTCTCTAGCTCGACCGATCCCTCAGTCTCCTGGGCAGGCTACCAGAAATGCTGCTGAAGGCGTTTCCGGTTTCTGTCGCACTTCCTTCAGATTTCTATGACATACTTAATCTGGGTCTTGTGCCCTGTCAACTTTTAATAGTTCTAATTACCCAACTGTCTGCTCTTGTGTGATCGTAAAATCCTTTTAACATTTCACTTTTCCCCTCCAGAAAATGTATCCTGGTCTCCAGGACGTGACCTTCAGCTTCTTTCGTAAATAGGCAGGCAGAGGATTCAACAGGCTCTCAGCAACGCAGCCTCATCTGTCACCCACTTCCCACTCATCCTCTTAATGGCCCTATGGATGCCTTGCTGGGTTGTGTGCTTGTAAAGTCATAGAAGAAGTTTATCCTCTGATTTGGTAATTTCTTGGCCTCTTTTTCTCCCCTGGATCCTTTTAGACTTCCCTTCCAAATGGAGAGGATTTGATTTTTCTATTCCTTTTAAAATTTTGGACCTTGAAAAAGGGAGAGAGTGCCTTTTCTTTGCTGCATCATTCTAGAAACATTAGTTTTCCACTTGATCTTGTAAAATGCTAAACAAATTTACTGCTTATTAGTGGGACTGGCATTCTGGGTGATGCTGTGTTTTTAAAAACCACTTCCCTGCTATCTACCCGACCTTAATTCAGTGGCTTGTCTCTTTCTGAATTAATGACTATATGCTGTATTTTATTTTCTGTCTTCCTAAATTTCTGTGTTGTCTCTAAACACCTCTGGCTTCTCTTTGGGATTAAATCGTACACTTAATGAGATTTAATCACTGCTTTCTATATTCTCTTCCCTTTGAGTCCTAAATATTATTTAATCCTAAACCTGGCATTCTTTCCTCCCTTTTCAGGTTGATGTACACATTAAATTAGAAAGCAGCCTTACACCAGATTCAGCTCTACTTCCTTCACTTGATTTAATCCTGTCCTCTGCATAGGTAATTAAAATTTTCCACTATTACCACCCTGCCCTTTTCTTGCTCTGTGTGTGTGTGTGTGTGTGTGTGTGTGTGTGATATTTGATAGTTCATTTCTGCCAAGACAGCCTATAACTGTTATCACATTTTCAACCATTTATAGTACATAACTCCTGTCCTTCACAGCTTGTTTTAGAGAACTATCATTCAGGAATTATCAAATTTCCCTATAAACAAAGCAAAGATATATAAATATATCTTTTTATTTCCGTGGATTCTTACAAATATGAGTGCCTAATACAGAGTAGTCACTAAAGGCTTATAAAAGCCCCAGGATTAATGTACTAACATTAACAAGGTTTTGTTAAACAATAATTGGCCACGTTAGGTGCGCAATTACACACGGTGGCCAGGAAATTATTAGGATACACGCACACGCCGCCACTGTGCCGACGACCTTATAAAATGGCCGCATATGTTAAAAGAAGCAGAGCCCTGCGTAAAAAGGAAATTTTGAAAACCTAGGAGCAGTCTGGACTGTTTGCAGCCACCGCTTCCAGGCAACAGGCAAGAGATGTTTACAATCTGGGCTTTCCCCTGCCCCCTCCCCTAGAAGCTTTTCATCTGCCGCTGCCGCCAGACCTGGGGCCTGATAATGCCCCTCCTCCCCCTCGTTTCCAGCTCCGGAGCCCAGCTGCTAAGGCCTATCTAGCTAATCACCCCTTTACCACTAGGCTCATTTGTGGAAGTTAATGTCATGTTCAGCGAGGACAGTGCTGCAGGGAGAGGAGAGGATTCGATTTCTCTTTTTACCTGGGAGAAAAACAGCATCAGGAATAAGGTGCCTCTTTTGTCCTTGATGCTTGACTCTATTGTCACTCATCTTCTGCTGCTTCGGCGCAGCCCAGTGAAGTGGGAGCAGGTCCTCCAGCTGGGAGTAGGACTTAGAATCGGCACCCTTGCCCTGAATTTCACAACAACAGTTTTTCTCAAAGGGTACGCCTGTGTTTTCTGAAATGATAACCAAGCAGAAGCGAACATGATTATAATTTACTTGTTAAAAGCATGCAACCTACATCTGTTTAAGAAATGGTGGGGTGGAAATTTTAAAGAACAGCAATAATAGACTATCAAATTCTAAAGATAACTCATTTCTCAGGAAACAAGCCTCAATTCTTTTATCTTGTGGCAAGTGAAAGGAAGATATTTGAAAAAGGAAGGACATGAATAAGGGGATTGAGGGAAAGAAACACTGAGGACTGAAGCTGTTAGGCCAGGTCACTGTTCCAGTTGCCGGGAGACCCCCTCCACCTTGTTTTAATACCACCCAGAGCGGGCTCCTGCCAACCACGGAGAAGAGCACGGCTGAATTTTGAACATGTCAGCTTGGCAGAGGCTGGGTGCCAATCTTTCAGGGATGATATAGATGGCCTCCATTTGTCCACTTGAGGGAAAGGTTGAATAGATCATCTCTTAGCATCTTTCCATTCCAACTTTCACTGATTAACAATTCTCTCAGTATACAGTGCACAGCCAAATGGAGAGGCCTTACAGTCCACTCGTTATGAATCCAGGCTCTGAGGGCCGTTGTATTCCACCCCTGGGGCTGTTGCTTCTCCGTCAGGTAAATACTCTTCTGTGCGTCAGTTTCCTCGACAGTAAAGTGAAGATGATCCCATTTAGACCCTGAGATTTCATGGGACAATATGTGTCAGTCACTTAGAACACAGCCTGAAATAGAGTAGGCCATCAATACATGTTGACTATTATAACTAGTACCCTTTTGATAAAGTTAGGAAAGAACTGGTAATTGAGAAGCATCTTCATGCTATTTGCTATCATAGCATCACCAAAACAAATTTGTTCGGTATTCACTATCACTGGCCCTGACATTTTCCAAATTCTATCAAAATTAGAAGAAGTTGCCATTCATATGCCAGTGAATCCTTCTTTCCTTCAAATTTGCTGAAGAATATTAATAACTAACATGCGTTTAGGGCAAAATGCTTTAGTGAATATGATATTTGATCCTTAAGCCATCTGTTACAATAGTATGATTATTCCCATTTTATAGAATGGGAACTAGCTCACAGGGGCTCAATAATGCTTCTGATTTTCACAGCTATCAAGTGATAAAGCTGGAGACTCATAAGTCTTCTGATTTTATATTCAGTGCTTTTCTGACTATTTGCCCATGTGGTGGGTGCATGGGTGGGGATAGATTTAAAAGGTGGTGAGAATGAATGAGAAGATGAGAAAAATAAGTGTGTAGAATAATATAAGTTATTTTTGTTTGTATCCTACATAGCAAGGAAAATGTTGCTGGGAGGAAACCACCGCAAACGTTGACATCTCTGAAGTGTTTAGCATCAGGGCCTTAGTTCTATTTAAAGATGCATCAGGAAAAGGCATGACTCTGTCTCCTGCCCTTCACCCTCTGCGCCCCCCAGACCAGGGATAAACAGAAGTCTGTTCCTCAAAGACTTTGTCTTTCTGTCTGTCTGAATGATTTGGTTAAGGCTGTTGGTCATAGAGGGTATGGGACACCTGTACTTCAGAGCCAGTTCAGACCATTTCAATTTCAAAGTGTTGACTTTAATCTATAAGGCTTTATTTGACATGTACCCTTGTTACCTGAGAGACAGCTATCTTCCTTTATACCCTCATAGCAACTGGGAGTTACTCAGAGGCATTTGGTCATAATTTTTAACTGCCAGAGGCAGGTGTGGGAGAGAGACTGAGACAGAGACACAGAGAGAGAGAAAAATTCCTATTTTCTTTCACAAGCAGTCTTCTGTAATACATTTATGAGTTGTTTATCTCTATTTGAGGATCTGAACTCAGGGTCTTTCTTAAGGGGGTGCTCCAAATAGCCTGAGAGGATCCCAGAAGTCATACAGTTGGCAGTAATCTGACTCACATACTCTGGACCTTTCACTTGGTCTCAAGGGTAGAGATTTTAGGAGGAGAGGTAGGTTAAAGTTTGGCCCACCTCTCTGCTTGAAGACTTCTAAGGACTGGGAGTTTTAGATGATTATGAAACATCTAGCCTCACCAGGAAAGGTAACTGCAGTGATCTGGGTTAAATGTTGTCCTGTCTTGAAATTGAGAGGGATTTCTGTTCTCTGTTTCTACGAATACCGTTAAATTTTTCATTTTTAAACATATTAATAAATATGACACTGACAGAGATTAAAGGAACAGTTCCTCATTAAGATGGAAGTTATGAGAGAAAGGGCAAGTTGACATTGCCTGGGGATTAAGAAAAGGCAGTATCTGGGATAGGTACCAGTGGACTTAGCAGGAAAGAAACACTGTGAAGCTCTAAAACCAGTGAAGTGATGGAAGCTGAGTAGGAGGAATTAGGAGGGATTTAGGATAATTTTTAACAAATTTGGTTTTTTTGTAACTGATGTCCATTGCATTGTATAGCTCTAGAATTTACTGATACTGTTTTATATTAATTTAACAACTAAAATATTGTTCTGTAAATAACAGCAGAGACAAAGCCTTCATCTGAAGGACTAAATTATGACATTGAGCAAATCTCTCCAAAAGTGGGAAAGGATATAGAAAATAGGAAGATAATAAAATTAAGAATTCACTATAGATTAACATTAAAAATGAGTTTAGAGAAGAGACAACAGAAAAAAGTTAAGGAAAGAAAATTTTGAAATAAATTATTTTAAACTATCTTCAAGAATTTAAGGAGATAGTTTTCAAATAGAAAAAGACTATTAAGAAGATCCCAAAATATAACCAGGCCAAAAAAGATGATTCTGAAACTTTATAAGGACAAACAAAAAACAGGTTACATAAAAGGTTTGGGAATCCTAATAGCGCCAGACTTCTCAAAACTAACTTTGGAAAGTAGAAAAAAAAAGTAGAAATGTCTTCAATGTTCTGAGAGAATGTATGGAATTCTCATACCCAGTTGAACTCTCAATCATTAATGTAAGTGTAATAAAGGCAACAGCAGATAGGCAGGGTCTCAAGAAATTGGCCTCCTGTTTTCTCTCTCTCAGGGAGTTACTAGAATCTGTGTTAACAAAAAGAAGGATGTAAACAAAGTAGGAGGCAGATCTGGAGTCCATGAAACTAGGAATTCTTAATAAGAGAGCAGTGTGTAGAGAAAAAATAAATTAAAAAATGAAAAAGAAGACTGGAAAAAGATGTAGATGTAAAAGAAAGAAAATAAGATTCATAGCTGAACTATGATGCTATTTGCATGGTTTTTATGTTAAAATTTAATATTATTGTAACCAAAAATTATTATATGGCTATTGAGAAGTTGAGGTGAGGAGAGATGTGTGTGTGTGTGTGTGTATGTGTACACAAAGAAGAGTTGGAGGCCCTATAAAGGAGAGAGATTTTCATCATCCACAGTAAGAGGTCAATAGATGATACCTACATATCTACAACTACAGAATCAAGAAATTCCTGTTTACATTTAGGCATATGCATATGGAAGAAAATACCAAAACAAATAGGTAAAATGATTAAAACCAGTTTCCTTTAAGAAATTGAGAGACTGCTTTTTTTGTTTTTGTTTTTTTTTCATGTTGTTATAAACCTTGTGCAATTTTTTGTCTTTTTGTATTCATAAATTCGATGGGGAAAAATTTGAAGCAGGAGATGTCCATACTACTAGAATGAATAGTGAGAAAAGAAATCATAGGAAAGCGGAAGACATATACAACTAGTTAGTCCTCAATGTAGACTTAGAGATGTTCCAGAAAATTGTGAAAGCTGGGAGGGCAATGCTAATCAGTAACTAAAGTATGTGGAATATGGCAGGCACTTGGTTTACTATTTGCACATACCTAGGAAGGTGAAAAAGGAGTTAAAAGGGTGAAAAATAATATAAAATGGTCACGAATGCCTCTATCTGCATGAACTGTTCATTATTATTTCATAAAACCTGACTGCTACATTTTGCTTCAACAGAAAATGTAAAAACTACTTAGTGGCTGATTGCTCATCAAAGTGTTTGAGATATTTACTAAGAAAAGTAAGTTTCTGAATTGTCTCCATATTGTTGAAAATGTTCTTTCTATGAGTAATTTTCTAATACTCAATATTGTGGTAGCTAAGTTTGGATCCATATGGAATCCACATTTGCAGCCAGCAACATAGAAACTATACATGAAAACTGCTTATAGAAAACAGGTATGTTATTTACAAAGGAAGAGGAAGTATCACATTACTTCCTCTTATTGCTCTGATAGAACAAATATCAAGTAAACAACATAGTGATTTGGCAGTTATCTACATTATTAGATGCTCACCCCAACTAGTGTACTTATTCTCTGTCAACATACAATGATGTTACAGAATCATTGACTATATTCTCTATGCTGTACTTTCATCCTCATGACTGATTTAGATTATGACTGAGATTTTGTAAGGTATGTTGTACACTTGAAACCAATATAATATTCAGTATGAACTTCAATAAAAATATTAAAAGACCATAAAAAAACAATGTAACAAAAAATAAATATAATAAAACTAATATAATATTCAGTAAAAAAATAGAAAAGATCATTAAAAAACACAAATATTAGTGTGACAGACTGATAAATGTACTTAGTGTGTATCAGGAAGGTTTTTTTTCTTAACTGTGAATATCTTTTTATTTTTATTTATTTTTTATAATTTATTTTGGTATCATTAATCTACAATTACATGTGCAATATTACGGTTATTAACTACCCCCTTCATCAGGTCCCCCCCACCAACCCCATTACAGTTACGGTCCATCAGCATCGTGAGATGCTATAGAATCACTACTTGTCTTCTCTGAGTTGTACAGCCCTCCTCATGCCCTCCCAACATTACGTCTGGTAATCGTAATGCCCCTTTTTCCCTCTTACCCCTCCCTTCCCACCCATCTTCCCCAGTCTCTTTCCCTTTGGTAACTATTAGTCCATTCTTGGGTTCTGTGAGTCTGCTGCTGTTTTGTCCCTTCGTTTTTTTTTTCTTTGTTCTTTTACTCCACATATGAGTGAAATCATTTGATACTTGCCTTTTTCGGCTTGGCTTATTTCACTGAGCATAATACCCTCTAGCTCCATCCATGTTGTTGCAAATGGTAGGATTTGTTTTCTTCTTATGGCTGAATAATATTCCATTGTGTATATGTACCACATCTTCTTTATCCATTCATCTACTGATGGACACTTAGGTTGCTTCCATTTCTTGGCTATTGTAAATAGTGCTGCGATAAACATAGGGGTGCATATGTCTTTTTCAAACTGGCTGCTGCAGTCTTAGGGAAAATTCCTAGGAGTGGAATTCCTGGGTGAAATGGTATTTCTATTTTGAGTTTTTTGAGGAACCTCCAAACTGCTTTCACAATGGTTGAAATAATTTGCATTCCGCCCACCAGTGTAGGAGGGTTCCATTTTCTCCACATCCTTGCCATTTGTTGTTGTTTGTGTTTTGGATGTTGGCCATCCTCACTGGTGTGAGGTGATATCTCATTGTGGTTTTAATCTGCATTTCTCTGATGATTAGCGATGTGGAGCATCTTTTCATGTGCCTGTTGGCCATCTGAATTTCTTCTTTGGAGAAGTGTCTATTCATGTCCTCTGCCCATTTCTTAATTGGATTGTTTGCTTTTTGTTTGTTAAGGTACATGAGTTCTTTATATATTTTGGATGTCAACCCCTTATCAGATACGTCATTTATGAATATATTCTCCCATACTGTAGGATGTCTTTTTGTTCTACTGATGTGTCCTTTGCTGTAAAGAATCTTTTCAGCTTGATATAGTCCCACTTGTTCACTTTTACTTTTGTTTCCCTTGCCCGGGGAGATATGTTCATGAAGAAGTCACTCATGTTTATGTCCAAGAGATTTTTGCCTTTGTTTTTTTCTAAGAGTTTTATGGTTTCATGACTTACATTCAGGTCTTTGATCCACCTTGAGTTTACCTTTGTGTATGGGGTTAGAGAGTAGTCCAGTTTCATTCTCTTAAATGTAGCTGTCCAGTTTTCCCAACACTAGCTGCTGAAGAGGCTGTCATCTCCCCATTGCATATCCAAGGCTCCTTTATCAAATATTAATTGACTGTATGTGTTTGGGTTGATGTTTGGATTTTCTATTCTGTTCCACTGGTCTGTGGGTCTGTTTTTGTGCCAATACCAAATTGTCTTGATTACTGTGGCTTTGCAGTAGAGCTTGAAGTCAGGGAGTGTAATTCCCCCTGTTTTATTCCTCCTTCTCAGGATTGCTTTGGCTATTCGGGGTCTTTTGTGGTTCCATATGAATTTTAGAATTATTTGTTCCAGTTCATTGAAGAAAGCTGTTGGTAGTTTGATAGGGATTGCATTGAATCTGTAGATTACTTTAGGTAGTATAGCCATTTTGACAATATTTATTCTTCCTAGCCAAGAGCATGGGATGCATTTCAATTTGTTAGTGTCCTCTTTAATTTCTCTTAGGAGTGTCTTGTAGTTTTCAGAGTACAGGTCTTTCACTTCCTTCGTTAGGTTTATTCCTAGGTATTTTATTCTTTTTGATGCAGTTGTGAATGGAATTGTTTTTCTGATTTCTGTTTCTGTTAGCTCATCATTAGTGTATAGGAAAGCAACAGATTTCTGTGTGTTAATTTTGTATCCTGCAACTTTGCTGAATTCAGATATTAGTTCTAGTAGTTTTGGAGTGGAGTCTTTAGGGTTTTTTATGTACAGTATCATGTCATCTGCAAATAGTGACAATTTGACTTCTTCTTTACCAATCTGGATGCCTTGTATGTCTTTGTTTTGTCTGATTGCCGTGGCTAGGACCTCCAGTACTATGTTGAATAAGTGGAGAGAGTGGGCATCCCTGTCTTTGTTCCCGATCTTAGATGAAAAGCTTTCAGCTTCTCGCCATTAAGTATGATGTTAGCTGTGGGTTTGTCATATATGGCCTTTATGATGTTGAGATTACTTGCCCTCTATACCCATTTTGTTGAGAGTTTTAATCATGAATGGATGCTGAATTTTGTCAAATGCTTTTTCAGCATCTATGGAGATGATCATGTGGTTTTTGTTCTTTTTGTTGATGTGGTGGATGATGCTGATGGATTTTCGAATGTTGTACCATCCTTGCATCCCTGGGATGAATCCTACTTGATCATGGTGTATGATCCTCTTGATGTATTTTTGAATTCGGTTTGCTAATATTTTGTTGAGTATTTTTGCATCCACGTTCATCAGGGATATTGGTCTGTAATTTTCATTTTTGGTGAGATCTTTGCCCGGTTTTGGTATTAGAGTGATGCTGGCTTCATAGCATGAGTTTGGAAGTATTCCCTCCTCTTCTATTTTTCTATTTTTTGGAAAACGTTAAGGAGAATGGGTGTTATTTCTTCTCAATATGTCTGGTAGAATTCAGAGGTGAATCCATCTGGTCCGGGGGTTTTGTTCTTGGTTAGTTTTTTGTTACCGATTCAATTTCGTTGCTGGTGATTGGTCTGTTTAGTTTTTCTGTTTCTTGCTTGGTCAGTCTTGGGAGGTTGTATTTTTCTAAGAAGTTGTCCATTTCATCTATGTTTTCCATCTTGTTAGCATATAGATTCTCATAATATTCTCTTATAATTCTTTGTATTTCCGTGGGGTCCGTCATGATTTTTCCTTTCTCATTTCTGATTCTGTTTATGTGTGTAGATTCCTTTTTCTCTTAATGAGTCTGGCTAGGGGTTTATCTATTTTGTTTATTTTTTCAAAGAACCATCTTTTGGTTTCATTGATTTTTTTCTATTGTTTTATTCTTCTCAATTTTATTTATTTCTTCTCTGATCTTTATTATGTCCCTCCTTCTGGTGACTTAGGGCCTCATTTGTTCTTCTTTTCCAATTTCAGTAATTTTGTCTTTAGATTATTCATTTGGGAATGTTCTTCCTTCATTAAATAGGCCTGGATTGCAATATACTTTCCTCTTAGAACTGCCTTAGCTGCATCCCACAGAAGCTGTGGCTTTGTGTTGTTGTTGTCATTAGTCTCTATATATTCTTTGATTTCTGTTTTGATTTGGTCGTTAACCCATTGATTAATTAGGAGAATGTTGTTAAGTCTCCATGTATTTGTGAGCCTTTTTGATTTCTTTCTAAAATTTATTTCTGGTTTTCTACCTTTGTGATCTGAGAAGTTGGTTGATAGGATTTCAATATTTTTGAATTTACTGAGGTTCTTTTTGTGGCCTAGTATGTGGTCTATTCTGGAAAATGTTCCATGTGCACTTGAGAAAAATGTGTATCCTGTTGCTTTTGGGTGTAGAGTTCTGTGGATGTCTGTTAGGTCCATCTGTTCTAGTGTGTTGTTCAGTGCCTCTGTGTCTTTACTTATTCTCTGTCTGGTTGATCTGTCCTTTGGAGTGAGTGGTGTGTTGAAGTCTCCTAAAATGAATGCATTGCTGTCTATTTCCTCCTTTAATTCTGTTAGTATTTGTTTCGCATATGCTGGCGTTCCTGTGTTGGGTGCATATATATTTATAATGGTTATATCTTCTTGTTGGACTGACCCCTTTATCATTATGTAATGTCCTTCTTTGTCTCTTGCTGCTTTCTTAGTTTTGAAGTCTATTTTGTCTGGTACAAGTAGTGCAACACCTGCTTTTTTCTCCTTGTTGTTTGCATGAAATATCTTTTTCCATCCCTTCACTTTCAGTCTGTGTATATCTTTGGGTTTGAGGTGAGTCTCTTGTAAGCAGCATATAGATGGGTCTTGCTTTTCTATCCATTCTGTTACTCTGTGTCTTTTGATTGGTGCATTCAGTCCATTTACATTTAGGGTGATTATTGAGAGATATGTACTTGTTGCCATTGCTGGCTTTAGATTCGTGGTTACCAAAGGTTCAAGGGTTGCTTCTTTACTATCTAACAATCTAACTTAACTTTCTTGTTAAGTTATTGTAAACACAGTCTGATGTTTCTTTATTTCTCTCCCTTCTTATTCCTCCTCCACCATTCTTTCTATAATAGGTGTTTTATTCTTTGCCTTTAGTTAGTATTTGGATGATCTGCTTTCTTTGCTATGATTTCATTTTCTCTGGTGACATCTTTTTAGCCTTAGGGGTGCTTCCCTCTAGAGCAGTCCGTTTAAGATATCCTGTAGTGGTGGCTTTTGAGAGGCAAACTCTCTTAACTTTCATTTGTCTGGAAATTGTCTAATCCCTCCATCATATTTAAATCATAGTCATGTTGGATACAATATTCTTGGCTCGAGGCCCTTCTGTTTCATTACGTTAAATATATCATGCCATTCTCTTCTGGCCTGTAAGGTTTCTGTTGAGAAGTCTGTTGATAGTCTGATGAATTTTCCTGTGTAGGTGATCTTTTTTCTCTCTCTAGCTGCTTTGATAATCTGTCTTTATCTTTGATCTTTGCCATTTTAATTATTTTGTGTCTTGGTTTTGTCTTCCTTGGGTCCCTTGTGTTGGGAGATCTGTGTGCTTCCGTGGACTGTGAGACTATATCCTTCCCCAACATGGGGAAGTTTTCAGCGATTATTTCTTCAAAGACACTTTCTATCCCTTTTTCTCTCTCTTCTTCCTCTGGTACTCCTATAATGCGAATATTGTTCCTTTTGGATTGGTCACACAGTTCTCTTAATATTCTTTCATTCCTAGAGACCCTTTTATGTCTCTCTGCCTCAGCTTCTCTGTATTCCTGTTCTCTGATTTCTATTCTATTAACAGTCTCTTGCATCTCATCCAGTCTGCTATTAAGCCCGTTGATCGCTTGTCTGATTTCTACATTGTCTTTCCTCACTTCTCTCACTTCTTCCCTTAGCTCTTGCACATTTCTCTGTAGATCCGCCAGTATGGTTATGAGTTTTATTCTGAATTCTTTTTCAGGAAGACTGTGCATTTCCATCCCTTCAGGCTCCCTCTCTAAGGTTGTCTGGTTGATCTTAGTCTGGACCATATTCCTCTCTCTTTTCATGGCTATAGAAGTGGTCGCTGGTAGTTGCCAGTTATGTCAGGTGGGCTCTTTAAGGCTTTAAAAAAAAAAAAACGAAAAAAGAGAGAAAAGAAAAGAAAAAACAAAACAAAACAAACAAAAAAACGCCCACCGGGAGTAGATTCTATGGGGATACTGTAGGTGGCGCTGTTGCTCCACTATTCCGCAGCCATGACCGTGCTGCTCTGCAGGTCCCTTTATAGCTCTGGCTGGGATGGGAACGAATGGGAGGCTGTTGATCTCTGTGAGAAGTCTAAGTGTGGCCACCCTTTCCCAGTCACCAACTAAGGGGTCCGAAACTCCCCAGGACCCCCAGCCTGCTGGGCTTTGTGTGCCGGTGTGATCCGGCTCCTCTGGTGGGCTCCTGTCTCTTTAAGACCGCTGAAAAAAGCCCGCTCTTTTCTTTTTTTTTTTCCTCCCGGGAGCCGGCTGCAAGCACCCTGGCGCATTCCCCGCTCAGATCCTGCACTCTCTGTCTCTCCAATCTCCGCTACACTGCACGATGTGTGTTAGTGCTCCCCACGCAGATCACCAGGGCTGGTTATTTCGTAGGGTGTGCTTCCACTCCCTCCCAGCTCTGAATCCTCTCCTCCCGCCGGTGCACTGGGGTGGGGGAGTGCTCGGGTCCCCCCGGGTCGCGGCTCTGTATCTTACCTGCCTCTTGGGGTGCCGAGTCCTCTTGGGTGTAGCTGCACGCTGTGCGCTTTCCTGTGTATTCTGGTCTCTCTTTAGGAATAGTTGTATTTGCTGTATTTTCATAGATATATATAGTTTTGGGAGGAGATTTCTGCCACCCTGCTCATGCCGCCATCTTCCCAGAAGTCTCAGGAAGGGGTTTTTATATTCTCTTCCTGAAACCCAGGTAGTCCAGTCGTACATGTTTTGACATGTAGCCAACGCTTGGTATATGGTGGACACTCAATATCTTCTGAATGAATGGTTAAATAAGTAAGTGAAACAATTTTAGAAGGCATTATTAGAAGTCTCCAATCACAATTAAAGCAAACCAGAGAGAAAATACCTATATTCTGTTTAAGAAGAGGTCAGACAGATTCTAAGGTCCTCCTTCTTGTCTCTTAAAAGTCTATCACAAAATGTCTTTTAATATCTAAATTAGACTTCTAGTTTTAGAATTTAAAATCATTTCCTCTTGTGTACCCACTCATTTTTTAAATATAAAAACTGAGTAGAATGGGTCACGGGCAGCCTAAAGCCTGGGCAAGGTAGGGGTGGGCATGTCTGGGAAAATTCAACTCACACGTGTGCTATGCTGGGTTTTACAAACTTCTTGAATCTGGCGAGAAGTCAAGCACATAGCCAGAGTTTCCATAAGACCAAGTCTGTTTCAAAGATGAGACAGAATTCTCACCCAGGTTAGGCAGTACCCAAGTCGAAAGCCTGTTTCATGAGGACTCAAAGGGTCAGGGGCTTGGTTTGTGTCTCTGACTTGGTGTGCAGTGTTATACCTGGCTTGTATAGCTGTCTTTGTACAGTAAATTATGTATTCTTTTCCTACATTAAGAGAACTTCCAACCTTCGCATCTGTGTGTTAGTGTCTTCCTGAAATCACAGAATCATCACCTTTTTGACAACCAGGCAATCCTACAAGTAAGAATCTTTAATATATGTGAATACCCTTCTATTTAACTTTCTCTTCTCTGGATAGGATGCCTTTTATTAATGAGTTATTTTCAAGCCATCTAGTCATCATTGCTTCCACATACCTGTCACATTCAAACTTGTAAAAAAATTCTTGGTATCTTTTCCTTAACATTTTTAACCACAACGTTCTCTTCTTTCTCACTGTAATCCAGCAGAAAATGCACGACCTTTGATATCAAAGACCCATGCTTAGATTGAAATTTTGCCATGCTTAGATTGAAATTTTGCCATATATCCTGGGTTCTTTGGAACTTATTTCACCTCTGAGCCTAATTTTTAAATGAAAATCATAGTAAATTGGAGAAAAACTTACAGTGCAGTTGTGAGGATTGTTATGATGATGTAAAATGTGTTTAAAAATGTACCTGATACATAATAAGCATTCAGTGAAAGTTAATTCTCTTTTACACATCTGTTTATCAATATATGCTAGTTTTTAGTATCTCAAGCTCATGCAAAGCATTTATTTTCTTAAATATTTATCTTAGGATTTAATGTTCAATGATAAAAATAAGACATGATACTTTACCACAGGGGTAGAGAAATGGTCTTATTGAAAAATATTCAAAAGCACCCTGAAGCTCTCTTTCCATTTGTGATGGTTTTGTTTGTGACAATTTAGCTAAGCTGAAATATATTTCCCAGAATTCTCTTTCCCATGTGGTTCTAAGTTGGAAAATTTATGCAAGAGTTGAAAGACAGAAGTGAAGCAGCAGTTCGTATGCTTGAAAGGTCAGCCCAGGAGGGCTGCAGCCAAAGAGGGCTGCACCTTATACACATCACACTCATCTTCAAACACACTGTCGATGTGCAGCAGCTGCTGGATCTGCATCTCCTTTTGCCCTTCCCAATGTTCTCCTTTGGCGCTCTGATGCCCAAGCTAGGCACATGTGCAACTTCGAGGTCAAGCATGCCTGCTTTATATGGTAATCACGTGGCAAATTTTTCAAGTTGATTAGCTCTTTTGCAAACCCATTGTGGTAATATAAATGTAGTAATATAATTATTGACCAAAATATAGATAAACGTAGATAACTGATTTAAATGCAATGAGAGATAGCTGCAGGCTGGGTGAAGTTTGTCTTGTGGTCTCTTCTTTATTCTTTCAGATTCCAATTTGCCTTTGTTTTCATCCACCTCATGCCTACCTTCTTATCTTAAATGTATACCCTGCTTTCAATCTATGACTTCAGCCAACCTCCAGACACAGAGACAACAGTTTATCATAGATATGATTACCAGCTCCCACAATTCAGTAAATTCTATAATAAATCCCTTACTCCTTATGAGCCACTCCTCATTGCCCAATTGAATCCTAGCTGATGCTATAGGTAAGTTTTTTTTTTTTTTCTCACCAACCTCCCAGGACGCCCCTCCCCGCCCAGCGGCCTGCACTTTCTCTCTCCCCAAGTAACTCTAAACAAAATTTACACTGTGCCCACCACCGTGTCCCCACCCCTCAACTCTCCGCTGCGGCTGGACGAGGACCGAGGGAATCCCACGACGCTCCCCCAACACCTGGACATGTCCTGGGACGTCTCCTGTAGTTCCCCCTCCTTCGCTTCCCAGGGTAAGTGTGGGAAGTGTCCTTGGTAAGCAACAGTGTGCGTGAATTGGAAGCTTTATTACTCTCATAAATAACTTAAACCTGACAAAGCCAGTTTTCATCTGATCCAACTTTAGTCCAGACAGAACAGCAGCATTTGATCCTCTTCTGCCTGTCCTTAGCGCAGGTACGGGAGGCGTCCCCCGGTGCCGTGACCTCCACCCCCGCAGGCTCTGGGGGAACCTCAAGGGAGCTCATCCGGTTCCCTCCCCCTGGTTCCCCAGGCCGAGGGCTTGTATGTCCCATCTTCCAGGAGGTCTTTTTTTTTTTTTAGTAGTGTAAATAGTTTATTTGCTCATATGTCATGAAAAGACCAGAAAAGTAACATGAACTGCTTTTTTATAAAACATTTCTAATATTGCTAAGAAGCAGGCCCATTAATAGACAGAAAAGAACATGCCAACATTATTGTCTTGTTAGATGAATAAATTGGCATTTTAACATGATCAGCATTGAGCTTTGGGAAACAGCTGCTTATAATAAAGGACCACAAAAAAAGGACTATTTGTGTTGTATCTCATGGTCAAGTTGCCTTTTTCAGAAAAATGAATGTTGAGTCAATAAAGACAAAATCTTGGCATGTTCTTTTTAAAGTACACATTTATGAAAATGTGCTAACAGGTGGCAGTTTGAAAGTAATCTTTCTGTAAATAGGTATGCTAAAGTGAAATGTAACTGATCCCCTAAACTGTCCTTGTAGTTAAATATATATATTAAAAAAAAACTATAAGTTAAAATAATATTCAGATTGTATAGCATAGGCTGATGCATTTTTAAACAATATTTACAGTATTACCCAGAGGCTTAGGTGGGAATTAAAGAAGTGTAAAAGCCATAAAAAACTGCACCAATTTTTTAGCAAAATATCTGTACATTTAAAAAGAGATCATATAACTACACATTATCCAAGGAAAATGGGACCTTCACCAAGGAGTTCACATAAGCACAACAAAAAATAAATTCATTGGTTAAATACTATACAATAAACTTTACAATTAATATATTGATGTAATGTACCAGGAAGGTAAGCCAGAAGAAGAATGTGTATTGTGAAAAGTACAAATTAGCTTCAGTCCAGTTTTTGACTTTGGAATGGATCAAGTGCCCTGCCACTTTTCTCCAAAATAGGCATTTTTTTTTGTATTTGTCCAGATGAACTTTTCTATATCCTGAAGCCAAGGAACTCATCATGTTTAATTATTTCACAGCCAATTTTGTGGGAGCTACAAAAGCATTGTTTGTGTCCAAGTATCATTCACATCGATTGTCCTTTTTCTCCCTTTTGATAGTCCAGATTCATTGAATCTTTATTATGTGCCAGGGACTGTGCTGATTAGCTTGCATTATCTAATTTGATTTTCACAGAAATTCTCTGAAGTAGGTTACTATTACTATCCCCTTTAAATATGAAGAAAGAAAATTCAGAGATGGCTGAGTTTGATATTATCTCTGTATCACTGGAACATAATTGGTGGATCATATGAAAAACTACCAATACTTCAGTATACAGAAAATCAAAAATGTTATTTATAAAGTTAAGGGACATAGAAAATTGCAGAAGGAGCAAATATTAGTAGTTAGGAGAATATTAGTGAGTTGTGAAATTTTATTTGGTCACATATCACCCATAGAGATAGTAAAGGTCAAGCCAAGAGTCTGAGTCTAGAATCTTGAGTGCGGAACCGATACTCTGTTCTGCCATACATTTCAGCATTATACTCTTTGAATCAGTTTGCCGTTTTCCACAAAAGCCTGCCAGAATTTTGACTGGGGTTACATTGAATATATTGATCCATTTGGGGAAAATTGACATCTTAAAAATATTGAGTCATTCAGTCTATAAATCTATTGTATTTTTCCATTTGATTCCATTTTCTTTACTTTTTCTCACAAATTTTTGTAATTTTAAAGTATAGAGGATTTACACAACTTTTATTAATTTATTCTAAGTATTCTTATCATTTAAATGACCCTTCCAAGCCTAAGTAATTAGGTAACGAATAAAGTATTGAAACACACCGTGACAGTTGGAATTGAAAAGAGTTATTTCTGAATGGCAAAATTTTCAAGTTGGGTGGGTCTTTTGAAGTCCTCTTATGGTAATACAAGCATAATGTCCAAAATATAGATAAATGTAGATAATTATACCTTGAATGAGTACACTGAAATACATTATTAGATGATACACCAAACTGAGAATGCTTTGAATTATTTCTTAGTAAATCACTGGATTTTGGTGCTAAATGGAAGAGTAAAAATTATCAAATTTTACTGGGGACAATGAGAAAATTAATTCTATAGGCCATTCAATTAAGATTGTCAAGATTGCCAGCCCAGTGAATGGCCTAAATGGGGTTCTCAAATCAAGGTGGTGAAGTTTCAAGAGCAATAAGAATAAAGGGTGTTTCATCCTCTCAAAATCTGGAGGGCATTTATGAAGGGTTGCCTAGGACATAATACAAACCTCTGTCTAAGTGATTGCAAGTAATATGAGCGTTGTAAAGATCTGGTGGCCATTCCAATATAATGACAGGAGTATGATGAGAAGAAAGGAGGTGGTAACTTTCATCATGAGGCTTAGTATTCTGTTCATCCAAATTAGTTTCAGCATGAAAATGGGTAGCTAATGGAACATATTTTTTCAGAGTGAATTGACAACACCATATACTAGTTTATCAGTATTAAACTAGAAGCTACAGAATAATGATGCACAGGCTGATTATAATTCTAGTATTAAGGAATTAGCACTAAAGAAACAGATGCTCTTCCCATCAGTTCCACTTACAAATTCTTGAAACTATCTGTAGGTTGTCTATTTGGGACTTTCAAAGTGTGGTATTTTAAATTACTGGACCCAATCCTTCCCTACATGGATGTTTGCCCTTATTTCATCAAGGGTGGTATATCCTCTTTGCTACTGGGCTTTGGGCTTAGCTAGGAACTTGTTTGGTCAATGACATTTAGGAAAAGAAGTGACAACTGCCAGTTCTAGACTAGGGCTTAAGAACCTCAAGCATTTCCATTAGTCTCTTTGCACCTCTGTGATAAAAATAATAATAATAAAAAAGCTTCCCTATGTAGTTAATTATTCATTTAGAGCCTTGGAATGAGCACATGTGGACCAGACTTAGCTAGACCTGAAGCTTAATGTGAGGGTCACCCAGCCCAAGCTGGAATATCAACCTCAAATCTCTGAGAATAAATAGTTATTTGCTTTTAAACTTTTGAGCTTTGGGGCTATTTGTTCAGCCCATTGTAGCTGATTGTAGCAATAACTAACTGATGCAAACTTGGTACTGGACCTGAAGTGCAGCTGTAACAAAAACATAAAATACATGTCACTGGATTTAGGACTGAGCAGTGGGTAAAGACTGGGGAAATGGTAAGGAAATTGAAAATTTTTTGGAAAATTACATCTGGAAAAATGACTCATCAAGAGACAAAATATTTAGTTAAACTTTCACCTGCTAATAATTTGGAAGACAAAAGTTGTATCTCAACAACTTGTAGACTTGGGCAAGATGGTTTCTAAGCAAAATATGATCTTATATAATCAAAATATAGTAGCATATAATCTATTTTTATAAGAAAGAGAGGAGATGAGAAAAGAATTTACCAGTTTGTAAGCAAAATGCTATGAATCCAGAAATTGCTGGCTTTGAAAATTAAACTATTCCTCATTTTCAGCTTCTCCATCCAGTAAAATATTCTCAGATTAGGATATAGGGTGTGTGAAAAGATTAAGTCAATATTAGTATATAGCCTGGGGGCATAGAAAAAAATCAGAGTTTGGTCCTCATGCCATTTGTTAAGATCTCTGAAAGAATTACGGTGGTGTCTAGTAGATCTCTTCCAACTATAGAAAGAGGGCATCTACAAAAAGCCTTTCCAGATAAAAGAACCTGTTTTTTTTTGAAACTGCTTATGATATATAAATCACTAACATTGATAACAAGTTATACAAATCTGGAAAGCTTAATTTTTCACATAGTCATTTTGAATAATACAAAAGAATCAGGTCATATATTTTAGAATATTACTATTTTTTGGTAGAATAGTTTTTGACCCTCTGGAGCAATATTTTTAACACAAAAATAAGGTATTTCTTTATAGGAAGATAGTCACATTGAAAAAGTTCACTGACATAGTCCCACCAAAACCTATCATACCCAAGATTAGAAAGAGAAGCACACATTATAAAAAATTGTGGCACTGTGTTTTGGCCCATGAAATATACTGAAAAATAAATATATAAATAATAAGGCCTATGATATTTTTGAGAGATTTGATTGACAAAAGTAGTGAAATCCAGGAGCAAGAGAAAGCGGTCCTGCCTAAAATGGCCCTGCCTCAGTCACGTATCGCATTGTTCAGTTGCACATAGAGAGCAGTAGCAGTGAGCCGATCCTAAGCCTAGGTTTGAAGTGGCATTATGTTTATTCTTGCCCTCTGCGTATCAGCCATCTCTATGAGAAGAGTGTTCCTGCCGCCCCTCAGCCAGAATGAGTGGAGTGAACCGAGCCCAGCCATACCTGCAGCTTGAAGCAGAGTCACCTCGCTGAGTCCAGCCTGGATTAGTTGATCCCCAGCAAACCTGCAGATCTATGAGAACAGATTATTGTTGTTTTAAACTACTGAGTTTTGGAATAGTCTATTAAACAATGTTGGTGTGGCGATACGTACCAGGTACATAACGTATCAGCGCTTACAAAAGAAAAGGAACAAATAGCACCAACAGGAAGGAGTGTATCTGCTAGTGCAGCCACACACTTGCCAAATGAAACTGCTGCTTTTAGTTTCCAACTCCTTCCTGTTCATCCTAATTCTGCTAAATCCTTTCTAATATTCGTATGACTTAGTTAGAAGTGTCATGTGCCAAAGAGGTCTAGAATGAAATAGACCAACAAAGTCCCCTGGGTCAGAAGACATTGTCTATTTTCTATGAAGCATTCTGAATGAATGGTGAGGACAGATGTTTTCTCCTATGGACTGAATGTTTGTGTCCCCACAAAATTCATATGTTGAAGTACTAATCTGCAAAGAGGTGGTGTTTGCTGCTGGGGCCTTTGGGAAGTAATTAGGTTTAGATGAGGTAATGAGGGTATAACTCCCATGTAAAATTAGTGCTTTTATAAGAAGAGGTAAAGATCAGAGCCCTCTCAGTCTCCAACTTATAAGAATATATTGAAGAGGCTGCCTTCTGCAAACCAGAAATTAGGCTCTCACCAGTCAGCAAATTTGCCAGCACCTTGATCAGTTGTCCAGAAATGTGAGAAATAAATATTTGTTGTTTACATCACCCAGTCTGTGGTACTTTGTTATAGTAGTACAAGCAGACTAAGACCTCTTATTATTTGAAAATTATTTTAAAATAAAGCATTAAGGGAGTAATACCAGCAACATGGCTGAACAAGAGGTCCCTTATTGTACCCTGCCTCAAAAAGCATTTGACATCTATCCATGGGTGAAGGTGTCTTGTGGGAGCTGTGGGAGCTGGCACCCACAAGGGAACTGGGGGGAATCTTACCCACTCATGCATTAAATGACAGACAAACACTTCAGTCCCGGCTGTGGCACCAAAGTGGCCCATGAACTGGCTCCAGCAACTTTTGGCCATGGCCTGGGAATCCCTGGAGAACATTTTCTTAAGCAGTCACCCACGGATGAGAGATCATTTATGGAAGTCCAGGTTTCCAGGAGAGAAGTTCTAGCATACCACTAGAGAGAAAAAAAAATTTGGACTTATTGGGGAGGGTAAGAGGAACAGTTTCATTTTACTAGCATCACCCCTCCCCTAAGGTACACATCTCAGTGTTAAGAAAAGTCTTCTCAGACCTTGGTTTCTCCCACATGGGAAAGTAAGACTGTATAAATGAAGGCTAGGTTTTCCCAGCTGTGAAATGCTGTCAAACAGTCACAATTTCTTGCCCAAGCCAGAATACTGAATTGTAGATGAGTAGATGCTGGGAGAGCAACAGATAAAGCTCTTGAAGAATATTAAATGAATGTAGATAAGACTAGTGCATCATTGACCCCATCAAAAAAAATCATCCATGAGGTGATGGGATGCCTTATCCATAGTTCCTCCAATTGTTCTGTGGGGACTCCCAGCATTCTGCATGCTTTATTAACATCCCCTTCCCACCCTATGGCCAGCTGTCTGTGCCCACTTCTGACAGCAGAAAGAATGAACTTAGGCAGATGATTAGTGAGGTAGGCACATGAAGAAAACCAGCCCATATGTGCAGACCAAAGAGACCACAAAAGTGAGCTGTATCTCTGCCCCTGGGAAAGCAACAGGAGGCTGTCAGCTCTGTCCTGGTATGCTACAGGATCCAGAGATGGCATACAAGCTAAAAAATTATGTCACAAGAGGAGCAAGAAGTGTGGAGCAGACATATCCATAGAAGGTCTGAGAATCCTTGGAAAGGCTGATGGAAGGTATTTGTCTCCAATGTCAGTTAACAAAGACTAGAGGAAGTGAAACACAACATATCAAAGCTTATGAGATGCAGCAAAAACAGTACTAAGAGGGAATTTTATAGTAATAAACACCTACAAAAAGAAAAAAGATCTAAAATACACACACTAACTTTACACTTCAAGGAAACTTTTTCTTAAAAGAACAACCTAAGCCCAAGGTTAGCATTAGAAAGGAAATAAAGATCAGGGCAGAAATTAATGAAATAAAGACCAGAAAAACAATTGAAAAGACCAGTAAAAATTAAGAGCTGTTCTTTGAAAAGATAAACAAAATTGACAAACTCTTAACTAGACTAGGAAAAAAAGAAGACTCGAAACTAGAAATGAAAGAAGAGACATTACAATTCATTAAAAAAAAACACGGGATCATAAAGACTACAAGGAATAATTATATGCCAACAAATTGGATAACCTAGAAGAAATGGATAAATTCCTAGGAACACCCAATGTTCTAAAACTGAATCATGAAGAAATAGAAAATCTGAATAGACTGATTACTAGTAAGCAGATTGCCAGTAATCAAAAATCTCCCAACAAAGAAGATTCCATACCAGATGGCTTCACTGATAAATTCTACTAAACATTTAAAGAAGACTTAATACTAATTCTTCTCAAACTCTTCCAATAAATTGAAAAGGAGGGAACAATCCCAAACTTGATTTATGAGATCAGAACTACCCTGATATCAAAGCCAGATAAGGACACTGTAAGAAAGGAAACTACAGGCCAATATCCCTGATGAATACAGGTGCAAATATTCTCAACAAAATATTAGCTACCTAATTCAACAGCACGTTAAAATAAGTAAAGTGACCCTGCACCATGACCAAGAAGGATTTATCCTTGGTATGCAAGGTTTTCAACATATGCAAATCAGTAAATATGAGATGCCATATTAATCCCTGGAAGATAAAATTCTTATCATCTCAGTAGATGTAGAAAATCATCTGACAAAGTATAACATTTTTCATGATAAAAGTGCTCAACAAATTGCACGTATGTAGAAAGTACCTAAACATACTAAAGGTCACAAGTCCCAGCTGTCATCAACGATGAAAAGTTGAAAGTTTTTCCTCTAAAATCAGGAATAAGTTGAAGGAACCTATTCTCATCACTTTTATTTAGCATAAAAATGGAAATCCTAGCCAGAGCAATCAGGAAAGAAAAAGAAAGGCATCCAAATCAGAAAGCTAGAAGTGAAATTGTCTTTGTTTCCAAATGTTATGATCATATATATAGAAAAACACTCCACCAAAAAAAAATGTTATAACTAATCAGTGAATTCAGTAAAGTTGCATGATACAAAATAAATGTACAGAAATCAGCTATATGCTAACAATGAACTATTTAAAAAAGAAATAAAGAAAATGATTCCACTCACAATAGCATCAAAAACAGTAAGATACCTAGGAATAAATTTAATGAAGGAGATGAAAGACCTGTACACTAACAAAAATAAGCTTTGATTAAAAAAATTAAAACACAAATAGATGGAAAGATATACTTGTTCATGGATTGGAAGAAGTAATGTAGTTAAACTATCCATTCCACCCAAAGCCATCAGTAGATTTAATGCATTCTCTGGCAAAATTCCAATCCATTTTTCATAAATAGAAAAAAGAATCCTCAAATTCATATGAAACCCAAAAGACCCCAAAAGCCCAAAGTAATCATGAGAAAGAAGAACAATGCTCTAGACATCATAGTTCTTGATTTAAAACTACTACATATCTGTTGTAATCAGAACATTGTGGTTCTGACATAAATATAGACACAGACCAACGAAACAGAATAGAGAGCCCAGAAATAAACCTTCACATATATAGCCATCTAATATTGGCAAGGGAATCAAGAATACTCAGTGGGGAAAGGATAGTCACTTCAGTAAATAACTTGGGGAAAAAACTGGATAATCATGTGCAGAAGAATGAAACTGGACCTCTATCTTAGACCACACATCTTATACCAGTATAACATCAAACACACAAGCAACAAATGTAAAAAAATTTTAAAAAAAGGTGTGACTACACCAAATAAAAAACTTCCGCACAACAAAGGCAATAATCACAAAAATGAAAAAGCAACCTATAGAATGGGAGAAAATATTTGTAAGTCAGATATATGATATAGGGTTTATACCCAAAATAAAAGGAACTTATCCAACTCAATAGAAAAAAAATAAAACCAACATGAAAACAACAACACAATGTGATTAAAAAACAGAGGAACTGAACAGGCATTTTTCCAAAGAAGACATACAAATGGACAACAGGTACGTGAAAACATGTTCAATGTCATTAATCATCAGAGAAAAGCAAATCAAAATTACAAGATTTCACTTCATGTCTGTTAAAGTGCTAATATCAGAAAGACAAGATCACAAGTAATCAGATCCACACACTGTATATTATGGCTGCTCCATTTCATCTGAAATAATGAGAAAACAATAATGTGTAAAAAAAATAAATTTCTTAAAAATTGTGACTACTCAGCATTTATATGCATACTGTTATGACATAGCTGTTAATTAGATACACTTGCCATGTCGTTTTAATTTATGGTATGTAAAACTCTCATACTGATAAGAGTTTTATAAAAATCAGGCACATTTAATCTTTACACAATTTAAATTATACAAAAGCAATCAAGTTATACATTGCAGAGCATTAATATTATTATTTGTGATAGGATGCTTTGATTTTGGACCTTCAGGGCAGTTTTTCCTTTTATCATACAACAAAAGCATTTCTTGTGTAAAACGTTTAGTCATATTATCTGGAAATAGGTATAAGTTTAGCAAGCATGGAATACACTAAAACACTACCAAAATTCATCCATTTAGGAGTAGGACATATAAGTTCTTCATTACTAATAAGTCAGATTTTTTAAGAGAATTTGATAAAGCTAATACTGGTAAAGTGTCATTGTTATCACCAGAAGACTGCGTTAAATTGAAGCTATGACAATCTTGCCACATTAGGGCATGTAGCTGGCTGTGCACTACTGAAATGGATCCCTCTAACTTTTTAAAGGAGTGGAAATTCCCTTAGGGTGTCCTTAAAAAATGTAAATTCATTCATGTAAAGACCTCAGCGAAAAACCCTTTATTTTACTTGATGGCCTTTTAACACCATCCTTTCCTATACTAAACAAAAGAATATAGCAAAATGAAACTAAACTGATAGCTTTAGAAAGGAAGAAATGTTTATAGAAAATGTAGTGTCATTTTAAGGTCTACTGATGACTACTTGTCCTTTAGAATCACAGAAATTCTTTATGCTTCCATTTGAGAAAAAGAAGCCCAAATATTTATGCTGAGTAAACTGGTTGTACACACACATGTGCAAGCACAGGATTACAAGACATACGTAATTCTGTCCTTCACATGAAATGTTTGGTTAGGTTTACTTCAGAGACCTGGACTACAGTTCTTGTTTCGTAGATGTCCATAAGATGATATGTTTGGGGGCAAATGAAGCATTCATTTCAACAGTCTAAAACAGAAGGGAATGGTAGAAGTGAAAAACTGCAAAGCATGAGGTGGGAGATGAGGTGAGCTCATCTTATTCCCTTTCCCAGTCCTTCATGGAAAGTCTGATTCAGAGGGGGTCACTATTTCAGCCAGACCTCGGGACAAAACCAGATCCGTATCTCAGGACCACATCACGGCCTCATCCTAGAAAAATGATTTGGATCCAGATCACTGAAAACAAGGCCTATGCTGTAATAAAAGTGTCCCAAGGTACAAAAGTATACATAGGAAGTGACAAAAGAATCTTGTATGGATCATGTAGAAGGTTACCATTCATAAAACAAACCTATAGTTTAGATGAGACATGAGGGTAAAATTCAAAATAATGCAGTTTTCCCAAGAACAAAGCTTTCAAACCATCATCACCTCCTTTTCTTCGTTGCTGGTCCGTCAGTCATCAGAGCTAACAGCCTGAATGCCTCAAAAAATTATCACTTCCTTTCATTTCCAGGACTACTTTGCCTTTTGGCCAAGTACAGAGCTACGGGATAATAAGCTCCTAAATTAATCCCCCCTCCGCCCCAATCCTGG
Organism: Smutsia gigantea; assembly: GCA_032199065.1. Lineage (NCBI taxonomy): Eukaryota > Metazoa > Chordata > Mammalia > Pholidota > Manidae > Smutsia > Smutsia gigantea. The sequence goes on along the minus strand of JAVSCE010008742.1, from coordinate 194,293 downwards.
TATTTCCTCTCTCCAGTGCCTACATCACGATTAGATTAGTTATTGCTAAAACTTTTGACTTGTCACTACCTTGCTCTAAATCTTTAAGGATACTAGAAAGTACAGTCCAAACTATTTTACTAGCTATTCAAATCCAGTACAACTTAAAATTTTAAACCTTATGGAGCATGAATACAAATAATGTCATTACAACCCATAAAATCTAGGCCTATTTAACAATTTACAAATTGTGTTTATGCACATAATCTCATTATATCCTCTAAACATTGTAGAAGGGTGGTATTTGCTATAAATATCATTATTACCACATTTAGGTACCTCAGCATGAGTGGTTTGTGTCTTTTTGTGTGATGTGCTGGGATGAGGGAGGAAATGCCATAGGATTGACAAAGAAAAGGAGCAGAGGTGGGATTTGCAAAGTAGCCTGAGGTCTAGGACAGGGCTGTGCTGTGTGGCCCAAGGACCCAAGTTCTTGGCATCTCTGAAGGGTGAGAGAAGCAAGTGCTTGAATTCCTCAGGATAAGTCGGCCTCTTCAGAGAAGAAACTGCCTTTGCTACTGGGGGTGAATAATTTGCTAGAAAGAAGTTGACCCTATAAGGCTTTGATGCTTGTGGCTTGGTACTGTTGCCATGTGGTAGGGGCTGAGAATTAAAAGAGTGGAATTTAAAGGAAGTACAGAAGTGACTCACCAGCCTGAGAACCTTTTGTCATTCTCCTCAACTTCCACCAGCCCTGTGTTCTGTTGCATCCTGAGGAAAAGACTGCCTGTTCGGATTGGGCCCCATAGCTGTCCCTTCCAAACGTCCTGCTCCTTCAAGTCCTCTGGTCTTTTTCTTCTGTTACATAAAGGATTATGATTAGTCTTAGATTATACTTACTCAGAATGCCTAGAGAAGTTTAAGAATACTCCTTAATAGAAATAAGAAATGGTAAAAAAAAAAGAAAAGAAAAGAAAAAGAAAGCTGGATAGAAGATACAGGGAAAAGCTTGTCTTTTTGTTTTTCATGGGTTGTGTCTGCCTTTCCCTGCATGTCTGGCCCATTCTTGAAACACACTAATGATTCTCCCCATAGTCCATAGTCCTGATCCAAATAATTGGCTTAGTTAATGACTAATATTAATCACTACAAAGCCTCTCCATGGATTAAGGACAGGATTGCAGATGAACCACCTTTGTATCAACTATCCACCTTTGGTCCAATAAATAAGCCAAAACAAGAGCTTTGGCTGAAGGAGAAGATGGAACTTGGCAGCCAGCATGAGTGACACGTCCAGTAAATGGCCCCTCCCATATGCCTCCTCTATCCTTTCTATTGACCCATATTTCAAGAATCCTTCAAAGATCAGCTGTTTATTTCCTTCATGAAACTCTCTCAAGTCAGCCAGGTCACATCATGGTTCAGTGGCAAGAATATGAAGTTTGACATCACATCTCACAACCATAACAGAAGTCCTACCTAAGCTAGTAGGTGCTTCCCAAACTTACGTGTGCACATGTAACCATCACCTAGGAAGCTGACTGAAAAACAACTGTCTGGGCCAGTCCCAGAGATCTGATTCAACAGGCCTGGGGAGGGCTTGGGAATCTGCATTTCTGACACACTCCCAGGTAACGCTCTTGCTGCTTGTCCATGGAACATTTTTTGCGTACATCTGCCTCCCTTCACTCACATCCTAGCTACGGGGGTTGGATATGTTATTTAGTTTGTGTATGTAAAATAGGAATGCTGGTAGAATTTCATTTGACTGTCATGCAATTTATATGAATCAAAATATATCCCATGTTTGTATACACTGGCAATAAAAATTGGCCCACCTTCCCTTTCTCTGATCTTGCTTACTTATTCAGTCAACAATAAAAATTCAGTGTCTACAATATGGCACTTCCTTAAAATTAACACTGATTAAAAATAATTTATATGGTGGTATATTGTGGCTCTCCAGTTAGACTCCAGGTCGCTCAGGAGAGGTGGCATACCGCCATCGTGCCTTGTGCACAGTATGTGCTTCTGGCCCTCTGGGGGGAGGCGGTGGGGTGGCCACCAGGGGAGCAAACGCCTGAACCAGGGCACCTGCGTGAGAACCACCCTGCAACTTAGACTCTGTGGAACCTTAGGCAACTTATTTAGCCTCTTTCTTCTTCAGTCCCTTCCTCTGTAAATTAGCAATTATAATATTAGCTTCCTCAGAGGTGTGTTGTATTAAATGAGGCAATATATGTAAAGCACTTTAGAAAAGTGCTTTACACATAGTAAGAACTACATAAGTATTAGTTATTCTTACTGAGTTCATTTTGCAATGTCTCCCAGTTGAAAGACTGAACATTTTAAAAATTGAATAAAAGCTGAATGTTAATATAGTATAGAATGCATTTTTAAGTCACAATTATTTTTATTTTCCAGTCTTACAATGTACAGTTCAGTTTTGAGGTTGTTCTGGGTTCTTTGTTCACACACGAGTTCACAACTTATAAGTTCACATAAAAAAGTTTACAACGCCTATGCTAACTACTGCTGCATCTTAGAAGTAGTTAAAAATATTTAAATCTCCTTCATATTTATATTGGCTGCACTATCAAAGATGATCTCATCATCCTTATTTCATCCATGGTACACAGCCCCTTTGTTGAACACCTTTCCCGAACACATGCTTTCTACAAATTATAAAAAGTAATCTTGGGGTACAACCAGGCAAGAAAACGTGTGTGCAAAGCTCTGAACTATTGAACCAGCTATTACATAAACACGAGTGGGGCATTCAAATATACCCAATTCAATAAACTTTCCTTCATTGCTTTATAACTGTTCACATGTTTCTCCTCCCTGCTAAAATGTAACTCATTTGATCATAAATGTTTACATTTTCCATAAGCCAGGAAGATCATGGATATCACAACAGAAACAGCACACATTTTAGGGTCAGGTCTCCTTCAAATCAGCTATGTAAAAGTGGGAAAGCTCCAAGAATGAAACTAAAATAAACTTGTGGATAGTATCACTTACTGTGAGGTATCATAATAAAGATGACATTTGATAATGTTCGTAAAAGCACTTGGCTCAGAGCAGTTATTCAATTAATAGTAGTTACTATCCTTCTTTTTGTATTCTTGGCATCTACCATGGTGAGTAATGCAGCGTAGGCAATCGGAAATGTTTCCAGAAATAATCAATGTATAAATTCAGCAGCTTGGTAGTGCTTCGGTCTCAAAGTTGATTCATTCCAGGTCACAATTCTGTGAGTTCAATAGCAACAAGTCGTGAAGTCTCGGCTCTCCCAACTTTTCCCTAGAAAATTATGGCAATTTCAGTTCATTAAATAAACAGTCTAATTACTCTGTGGGTTAATTCAACCCAAGAACTCAACCATATGTGATAAGACATTCTAACTATACTCTCTTGCCTCTCCGCAAGATATTTCTCCTGTTCTCTTTTACTTGTCTGTATGGAAGGCAATAAAAGATAGTTTGTTTCAGGAGGATAAACCCCATCTAAAGGCAACATCTGAGGGAAATCCAAAATAACATGAGCTGAAATGAGTATAATTATTGGTTGTGATTCTTTGGATAAGTTATTTGAAATATTCCCAGGCCTCAGATTACCTGTTGGTGTAATAGAAATGATAATACTAAACTGTGCTCTCATGAGATTTATAAGTCTGTCTAGTCCTTTTCCTGCCTCTTTCTCTTTAGTCACTATAGCTCACTGTTGAAGACATCTTGATTATCCTCATTGCTTCTGTTTAGATAGTCAAAACATCAGTGTGATTTCCTCTTATGTGAGGTTCCCGTTCAGACAGTTTCATATACCTAATGCCTTGCAGATAGGCAGTGTAAATGAGAGTCAGCTAACTGTATGTTAAAGTCACACACACAGCTCTAATAGTATGGTACCAGGACTGGAAAACAGCCCCTCTGAGGCAAAATTCATTTGGCCCTGGTCATGTGACTGTGTCCCTCCAAAGGAATGTATGCCAAGATGGTTAAACAAAGGGTATGCTGTCTGCACTCTTCCCTCTGCGTCTGCCAGGTGAATGCAGAGAACTTCAAGGTCCCAGCAGGTGATAGAGTCATTTCCTGAATCATTGTGTAGGGAAAGCCTCTGGCCAAAAGTTTCCAATTGCACCAAACTATTACATGAATAAGATGTTTCTATTGTGTTAAGCCATTAAAATTTGGGAGTTTATTTGTTGGAGCACTTAGCATTACCTTAACAAATACAGTAGAGAAACAGTTTTTCATGGAATAGCTATGGGCTTCTCTGTACAAAAGGCTTGAAAAGGCATTATACTGGGAAAGGAATAACAAACTGTTACTTAAGTAGTAGAACTTCTGCATTTCCAGCCTTCAAGTTACATGGGGCCTGCTGAGGTGTTTAATTTTGTCTGCAGTCTTTACAACTATTGAATTTGCTGCCAATGTTTTCTAAATAGATTTTACATAAAAATCTGAACGTTCAGCTTCTTTTGAAGTTTTGGAGAATTTGACCACGTCGTGCGCATGTTCCCGCAGTGCACCACCTGGCACAGGTGAGCAGCAGGTTCCCACCATTTCCTGGAATCTTGTCAGTTATTCTTGTACCTCCACTTACAGATTGCATCAGTCAGTCTAACCAGAAATATAGAAACCAAAACTGTCACATGGGAATGAGTGACACAGGTGATGGGGGAGCGGAGAGAATCACAGGGGAGTGTGAAATAAACCAGAGATTGCCACTACCATCACTTGGCCAGAGAGATAAAGGAGATACTGTGATGGGAGCCAAGGGGCCATGGCTTCCTGAAACATGCTGGAGCCCATAGGCCAGGAGCTGTTGCTGGAGAACCTGTTAGAGGTGGAGAAATAGCAAGGCAGGAATAACTTGGCTCCCCTCTTTACCTGCCCTCCAGCCCCCTACTGTTAACCTCACCCTGTGCAAAGCCAGCTGACCCAGAAGCCCAGGGAACTCTTGTAGGAGTGAAGCCCTCTGTGACACAGAGCAGAGCAAGGAAAGGAAGACACAGGTAGCTGAAGGCAAGCAGCCCAAACCTGGATACTCATAGGCTTGATCGTTCATGTGGTCTGCCTGACCCCTGCCAATCTTTCAGTTGTGTCTGTTAACAGTGAAACGGTATCCTTTCCGGTTTCTTTCTGGAGGAGAAGCAACTTTCCCACTTCTTTTTCTTTCTTATTTCAGTGCAGTAGTATTAGTGGAATCACTTTATTGGTTTCTTACTTTAAACTGTGTTTCTATGAGGTGAGAATATATTCTCTAACCTTAAGAGTTATGTTAGGGTATGATCAATAACATGTATGATAATATAGCTACCATTTACTGAATTCTCATTTACTGGATCACACCCTGTACTGTGTGACTAATTATAACAACAGTATTGCAAATTCAGTATTATCCCCCTCATTTTATTAAAGAGAAACCTGGATCTCAGGTAAATTAAGGAAATTTCCAAGGCCACATAGCTGGCAAGTGAGAGAACAGATTTCCAACCCAGGTCAACTGGACTCCTTCAGACACTGTTTGATTATTTCTGTTATTCATCCTACCTCTCAGAATAATCTTATTTTTACTTCCTGTGGAATTCTGGGTGTATGGTTGTCCTGAATACCCAACAACCACCTGTCTTATTGTTTAGATGTCAGAGTAATGTGATTGTATAACACAGCTCTTTGGTTGTACTCACAGTAGCAAACAAACGGTTGGCTAACAACTTTCCTTAATAGGGTCAAACCACTTTTAGGAAAGAAAAGTTTGGCTGGAACATTTTGTTAAGGGAAATTTGGTTTCCAGTTCAGGATATATTGAAAGATTCCTTCCAACATGTATATTGTTACTGCACAGACATATGGATGCTGAGAGATGTAGAAGGTTCCAAGTGGACATACCATTTTGGAGAGCACATAGACAAAATTTGGGGATGAAAAAGATTCCCTATTAGGATTGTAATGTAGCTCAAATAATAACAGTTTTAATTACCTCAGAAATTAAGTATGTGTTACTTTTGCTTTTACCTTCTTCTCATTTATTATTTAAATCACCACCCAAGATTGATACTCCAGTGAATGCTAGAGTATCTGGCTTCTCAAAACTCATGAATATAATAAAGGCTTTGTTTTAGTTCTTCCTGTATTTGATTTTTATTCTGTGTTTCACTGTGATGACCACTCCATTCTTTCTGGAACTCTTTCCTCTCATTTTTTTTAGACACTATCTGCTTTTGGTTCTCCTTCGTCTTGAACACACTTGTTAAAATTCTCTGAAGAGTCTTTTCTCATTCTGATGGGAGGCAGTACAGTGTAGTGGTTCAGACCACGGGCTCTACAGTCAAACACCTGGGCATGAATCCTGACCCTCACTTACTAGCTCTCTGACTTTGGGCTGGTTACAAAACACCCATTTAATAGGCATTTATGGTATAGAATATGCTGAAAAGTTTAATTTTGATGTCTAAACAGGGGTCTAGATAGCAAATCTGTACAAAAATTTTAACACATGCTTAACTTAAGCTTACAAAGCATTTGCTTAATGTCTCCATGGGATGCTTTTGGCCGTGTGTAATAGAGATCCTCTTTGGATAGACTTACAAAGGAGGGGCATTTGTGTGTTTGAAAGTGAGCAAGTCCAGAGCTGTAGCTATGCTGTGTTTGAGGGTAGGACCAAGGTTTCTCTGCTGCTCAGTGGGGTCCCAAGGGCCAGGTTCTTTCTGCCTGCTTGGCTGCCCACACTCAGGTTCCATTCTCAGGTGGCTCCCCAGAATGGCAAGCTCATTGTCAGTGGTAAGCTGGGCTTTGTGCCTATTCATGTGGCCGGAGGTAGAGAATGTCAGAAGGTGGTGACAAGAGGTCAGGGAGTAGAGAGAGAAGATACAGAATTCTGGAGAAGGGATGCCTTTTCCAGAACCCCAGAAAGTCTCTCCTACCCCATCATGGCCCACATTGCCCTAGTATTCCCCATCACTAAAAAGGGGGAAAATTAGCGTAATTAGTTATCCTAATCAGTTTGGGAAGTGGGGATGAGATATAGGAAAATTACTGTAGTACTGAATTTCTTCATGTATAATGTTAAAAACTTCTGAGGAAACTAGAGATTTGGTTAAGTAAATATATTTTGTAATGGGAATTACTTCATAACCATATGATTCAGGTTATGTGTTGGGAACTTTTTGGCAGGTATTTAGGGTATTATTTTCATTTAAGTGATCATTTTTATATGGCCAATGATTAGATGCTTTTAATTTTTGGACTGCAGGGGAGATAGAAAAAAACATTGGTCAATTCCCATTCCATGTGTGACCATTAAGAATGGAGGCCAACTTAAAAAAAAAGAAAAAACATATTCAGAACAAAGCTATACTATTATTTACTTTCTGAATATGAGTTCTGATGTGAACAAATGTACTGTAAGTAATTAATACACATTTCCCTTTTTCCATCTTCCTCTAGTAGAAGGATTATTTCACACAACATAAAATTAGAAGGCAAGTAAAATAAGGATGGAGTGGAAAGCCAACTGAATTTTACTGAGGTATGTTTATATTTGTATCACAAAAAAACACAAGTATGTCTTATTTGCCTAGAAATTAATATTTGAAAATGGTGCTTTTCATACTGACTTTAAGAAGACCATCAATATTAGAAAGCCCTAGAAAAACTTTGAAGACCTTTAAACCCCTCCAATTGTTGCATCATATTTCAAAAATAACTTGGATTTATAAATTAATTTTACAGGACAATGAGGTTGTCAACAATTTTTACAGAATTATGAATGAATGTGAGAAATGCAGCAGGCAGAAGGTATTTGATTTTAGTAATTTGAGATAGACTCTCAAAAGTTAAAATTAGGTTGCATTGAACATTTTCATGCCACCAGAAAACAAAATTGATAGAACTACAAATGAGGAATAATGATGACTAATGATATTTTATTTGAAAGAAATTCCAACTAAGTCATAAGGGAATTGATGTTAGGTATAGTCATGTTTAATATCTACATTAATCACCTGGAAATGGGAGTAAATAATATGCTAATGAAGATACTAATTTGAAGGGTGCTGTTAGCATGCATAATGACAAGATGGAGAAATGATTTTGAAAGAGTACATATAAACAAAGATGACCTTTTACTTTAAAATAATCAGATGAATAAAATGGATGTATTTTTTTTTAAGAGTTACTCTATGGAAGAAAAATCAAGGCACAAATAATGTGCAGAAAGAATTTATCACCTATTTATAGAATATATGATTTTAGTAGTGATATATTGGGGCCAAAAACTAATACAGTATTTGAAGACTAGCTATGTTAAATTTTCACTTTATAATGAGAGGAAAACACTGTTTCTTTACATAGTTCTGGTAAGGCTGACACTTAAATTTTGAAACCAACTGGTATTTATCAATGCGCCCACATATAGAAAAACGGGATTAACTATATCTGAAATGAGATGGACAATAAAGATGATTAAGGAGAGAGATATTTTAAAACCCATGGACACAGTTCCATAGCACAGGTTATGATTAAAATCATAAGAAAAGGTTATGAAAGAAAGATTAAAATGATTAATCTTACAGTCTGCAAATCCAAGAAAAGGAAGCAAAAAAGGACAATATGTAATCTTCACTAAGGAAAAATGCAGTTAACCTCCATTCATTCAAAGCTCTAGGCATTCCTTTGAATAATCCAGATTAAGATTTTCTGGTATTTCATTGCAATAACAACTATAAATGATATCTCTGGTAGAATGGTAAATAGCAGTTGTATCAAGTTATACAAGTATCTACTATGTAACCATTTAGTATATTCCAGGGGCCACTTGAGAAAAGGAAGGTGATGAAATAAGAATCAGTTATAACATCATTACTGCTGAATAGTTGTAGTTGTCCAACAGCAGCCTTGACAATACCACCCTGGCAATATGAGCAGATGGAGTTTTCCTTGCTGGTTTTTAGGCATGGCTACTGGTTTTTAGGTGGCTATTCCACCGCAGAGTAGATTATCCCTCAGAGTAAAGCCCAAAGGAAACAATAGCATTTTATTTTTCCACTTCGACTCCTATACTTATTTTACTCTGTAATTGTTTCAAAAAGTAATTTTTATTTGGGAGGTAGGTTTATTTTGCATGCTTTTGTTTCATTTTAATCCTGGGAAATATGGGCATCAAATGATGTCAAACAAGTCTCTGCAATAGTTATACAAGTGAGTCTTGTCCTATATACATAGGCTACTCACCCTTCTCAGGAAGATTTAATTTGAACAACAACCAAAAACTGGATTCTTATCCAACTTGGGGGCAATGAGATTTTGACATTTTAAGTCTGGGTCAAAAGCAGAATGATCAGTTAAGAAAATAGCTCCAAGTAACTGAAGTCACCTACCTCTGTACCCCAGCTGACTTGCTCATGAGCTTTAGATAGATAGAGGGGGAGGGGAACACATGTTAACTCTAGGGTAAAATGGAACTAAATTTGGGCAGCTATTGAACATTGAATACCTGTGTTATGGAACCGGGTTCATGGGTTTTAAAATATTTAGAAGGAAGAAAAGACAATATTTACTTATTTTTTTATTAAAGTATCATTGATATGCAGTACTATGGTTTCACATAAACAACACTGTGGTTTCAACATTCACCCATATTATAAAATACTCACCCCCTGCCATCACTGTCATTGTCTATCAGTGTAGTAAGATGCTATATAGAGTTATTACTTGTCTTCTATATGCTGTACTGCCTTCCCCATGACCTACCTATATTGTGACTGCCAATTATAGTGATTGCCCCTTAATTCCCTCCTCCCTCCCCACCCTCCCTCCCCAACACCTTCCCTTTGGTAACCAATAGTCCCTTCTCTGTGAGTCTGCTACTGTTTTGTTCTTTCAGTTTTGCTTTGTTTTTAAACTCCACAAATGAGTGAAGTCATTTGGTATTTGTCTTTTTCCACCCACCTGGCTTATTTTACTGAGTATAATACCTCTAGATCCATCCATGTTGTTGTAAAGGGTAGGATTTCTTTTCTTTATATGGCTGAATAATATTCCATTGTGTATGTGTACCACATCTTCTTTATCCATTCAGCTATTGATGGACACTTAGGTTGTTTCTATATCTTGGCTATTGTAAATAGTGCTGTGGTAAACAAAGGGGTGCATTTGTCTTTTAGAATCATGGTTCTTGTTTTCTTCGAGTAAATTCCTAGGAGTGGAATCACTTTCTTGGAATAAATCCCTGGGTCAAATGGTATTTCTATTTTTAGTTTTTGGAGGAACCTCCATATTGCTTTCCACAGAGGTTGAACCAATTTACATTCCTGCCAACAGTGTAGGAGGGTTCCCCTTTCTCTGCATCCTCGCCCGCATTTTTTGTTTCTTATTTTTTGGATGTTGGCCATCCTAACTGGTGTGAGGTGATATCTCATTATGGTTTTAATTTGTGTTTCCCTGATGTGGAACAATCTTTTCATGTGCCTGTTGGCCATCTAAATTTCTTCTTTGGAGAAGTGTCTGTTCAGATCCTTCACACATTTTTAATCACATTATTTGTGTTTTGGGTGTTGAGGTGTGTGAGTTCTTCATATATTTTGGATGTTAACACCTCATATGATAGATCATTGATGAATATATTCTCTCATACTATAGAATGCCTTTTTGTTCTGCTGATGGTGTCCTGTGCTGTACAGAAGTTTTTAGCTTGATGAAGTTCCACTTGATCATTTATGATTTTGTTTCCCCTGCCTAAGGAGATATGTTCAGGAAAAAGTTGTTCATTTTATATTCAAGAGATTTTTGCCTGTATTTTCTTCTATGAATTTTATGGTTTCATGACTTACATTCAGGTCTTTGATCCATTTCGAGTTTACTTTTGTGTATGGAGTTACACAGTAATCCAGTTTCATTCTCTTACACGGAGCTATTCAGTTTTGCCAACACCAGTTGTTGAAGAGGCTGTCATTTCCCCATTGTTATGTCCATGGCTCCTTTATCATATGTTAATTGGCCATATGTGTGGGTTTATATCTGGGCTCTCTATTCTATTCCATTGATCTATGGGTCTATTCTTATGCCAGTATCAAATTGTCTGGATTACTGTGGCTTTGTAGTAGAGCTTGAAGTCAGGGAGCATAATCTCTCCAGCTTTATTCTTCCTTCTCAGGATTGCCTTGGCTATTCGGGGTCTTTTGTGGTTCCATGTGAATTTTAGAAGTATTTGTTTTAGTTTGTTGAAGAATGCTATTGGTATTTTGATAGGGATTGCACTGAATCTGTAGATTGCTTTAGGCAGGATGGCCATTTTGACAATATTTTAATTCTTCCTATCCATTAAGGGATAGATTTCCATTTACTGGTGTCTTCTTTAATTTCTCTCATGAGTGTCTTGTAGTTTTCAGAGTATAGGTCTTTTAGGTTTATTCCTTGGCATTTTATTTTTTTGATGCAATTATAAATAGAGTTGTTTTCCTGATTTCTCTTTCTGCTAATTTATTGTTAGTATAAAGGAATGCAAGATTTCTGTGTATTAATTTTGTATCCTAAACTTTGCTGAATTCAGTTATTTTACCAGACATGGTGGAGTCTTTAGGGTTTTCTATGTATAACATCATGTCATCTACAAATAGTGATTGTTTAACCTCTTTCTTACCAACTTGGATGACTGTTATTTTTTCTTTGTGTTGTCTGATTGCCATGGCTAGGACCTCCAGGACTATGTTGAATGAAAGTGGTGAGAATGAGCATCCTTGTCTTGTTCCTGATCCTAGAGGAAAAGATTTTAGCTTTTTGCTGTTAAGAATGATGTTGGCTGTGGGTTTGTCATATATGACCTTTATTATATTGGGGTACTTGCCCTCTATACCCGTTTTGTTGAGAGCTTTTATCATGAATGGATGTTGAATTTTGTCAAATGCTTTTTCAGCATCTATGGAGAGGATCATGTAATTTTTGTTTTTCTTTTTGTTGATATAGTGGATGATGTTGAATATTGTACCAGCCTTGCATCCCTGCAATAAATCCCACTTGGTCATGGTGGATGATCTTTTTGATGTATTTTTGAATTCAGTTTGCTAATATTTTGTTGAGTATTTTTGCATCTATAGTCATCAGTGATATTGGTCTGTAATTGTCTTTTTTTATGGTGTCTTTGCCTGGTTTTGGTATTAGAGTGATGCTGGCTTCATAGAATGAATTTGAAAGTGTTCCCTCCTCTTCTACTTTTTGGGGAAGTTTAAGGAGGATGGGTGTTAGATCTTCTCTAAATGTCTGATAAAATTCAGTAGTGAATCCATCTGGTCCAGGAGTTTTGTTCTTGAATAGATTTTTGATTACCAATTCAATTTCATTGTTGGTAATTGGTCTGTTCACATTTTCTGTTTTCTCCCGAGTCAGTCTTAGTAGGTTGTATTTTTCTAGAAAGTCACCCATTTCTTCTAGATTATCCAATTTTTTAGCATATAATTTTTCATAGTATTCTCTGATAATTTTTTGTATTTCTGTGGTGTCCATAGTAATTTTTTCCTTTCTCATTTCTGATTCTGTTTATGTGTGTAGACTGACTTTCTTCTTGATTATCTGGCTAGGGGTTTATCTATTTTGTTAATTTTCTCAAAGAACCAGTTTCTAGTTTTGATTCTTTCTATTGTTTTATTCTTCTCAATTTTTTTTATTTCTGATCTGATCTTTATTATGTCCCTCTTTCTACTGACTTTGGGACTCATTTGTTCTCCTTTCCCTAATTTCATTGTGTGTTTAGATTCTTCATTTGGAATTGTTCTTGTTTCTTGAGGTGAGCCTGTATTGCTATAACCTTTCCTCTTTTAACTGTCTTTGCTGCATCCCACAGGGTTTGGGCTGCTGAGTTGTTGTTTTCATCTGTCTCCATATATTGTTGATCTCTGTTTTTATTTAGTCATTGATCCATTGAATATTTAGGAGCATATTGTTACGCCTCCATGTGTTTGTAGCCTTTTTTGTTTTCTTTGCATAGTTTCATATTTTAATGTTCTAAGAAGCTGGATGGTACAATTTCGATCTTTTTTAATTTATTGAGGCTCTTTTTATTGCCTACTATGTGATCTATTCTGGAAAATGTTCCATGTACTCTTGAGAATAATGTGTATCCTGCTGCTTTTGGGTGGATTGTTCTGTAGATGTCTGTTAAGTCCATCTGTTCTAATGTATTATTAAGTGCCTCTGTCTTCTTACTTATTTTCTGTCTGGTAGATCTATCTTTTGGTGTGAGTGGTGTGTTAAAGTCTCTTCAAATGATTGTATTGCATTCTATTTTCCCCTTTAATTCTGTTAGTATTTGTTTCACATATTTAGGTGCTCCCATGTTGGGTGCATAGATATTTATAATGGTTATATCCTCTTTCTGGACTGGCCCCTTTATCATTATGTAATAAGACAGTACTGTATTTAAAAACCAGTTTAGAAGATTTCAGGAAACTGCTGAGTTAGTTGTCGTATAACCTTTAGTGACTTATAGTAGCCCCTTTAGGGCTGAATATAATGACTTGCAAGGCCTTTCATGATTTGTCTCCTCTAAATTTTATAGTATCATCCTCTGCCACTCTCTCTCAACACACGCACATGCACACACACACACACACACACACACACACACACACACACACAATTAGCCATGCCAGAAAACTTAGTATTTCCCAAACACATTATTCACATGTTGTTCCCTTTAATTAAAAAGCTTTTCTTCCCTTTATCCACCTAGAAAATGGTCTGTTGATCCTTCATGATGCATTTCAAATGCCATGTCCTTTGACAAGCCTCACAGTACCTTTTCTTAACCACCTTCCTTGCTCACTCAGAATCAGTCATTATTTCCTTTGTGTCCCTACAACACTTACACACCTCATTACCCTGATAGCAAAATGGCAACCCCCACCCCCACCCCCACTCCAAGCATCATTTATTAGGTACCTAATATATGCCAGGCTCTGTGGTAGATACTTTCAGTGTCTTATCTTTACAATAACACCTGAAAGTAGGTATTATTTTCTCCACGAATAACTAGAGACCCAGAAACAATGAGGAATGTGGCACAATCTTACGACAGTTGACAGAACCCCACTTACTCCACTCACTCCAAATTCACGTTTCCTATCATTGCTTGCCTTTCTGTGGGTCTCAATTCTTGATCTTATAATTATACTCAGTAATTTTTTTGTTTGTGATATGGCAGCTTGTCATCATCTTTAAAAATCAGGCTCTGGAGCCATGCTGTTTAGTTTTAATTCCTAGTTCTGACACTCACTAGTCGAGTGGCCCTGACCGACTTGTTTAGCCCCACAGTGTCCAGTTTCTTCATCTGTAAAGTGAAGATAAGACAGCGCATACTCCATCAGATGGTTCTGAGCATTAAGTGAGTAAATAGATATAATAAATATGATAGCACCTGCCCTGGTATAAATACACCATACCTCATGATAGTACTCCATACCTGTTAGCTATAATTACTGTTTATATACCTCTCTTTCACATAGACTGAACTCCTCAAAGGCAGGAATAATATCTCATTTATCTTTTCATATCCACCATCTACCACAGTGTCTTACAAATACCAGAAACTCACGATGTAGAATTACACTCGATTTATGCCAATGATGGGTAAGGGTGTGGGGGGGTGGGGGGTGAGAGGAGCAGGGAGGAGAGAGCCATGTACGTGACACCAATATAGGATTGCTCTGAGTCACTATTTCCTGACAGGGGAAAAAAAGAAAGAGCCTGTCAACCATGGTGGACTCCAGCAATCCATAATTGCACTCTTCCAGCAGGGAAGCTACAATATATGTTGCAGAACCAATTTCCCCTTGCATAAGGTACTGAGCAGATAGTGAAAATGCTGAAGAGCTAAGAAGGCATGATGAGGTGTCAGGATCTGCTCACACAGCTGCTACTGATCCCCCTGCCCCATTAGCCCAGAGCTGCCAATTCTGTTTCTTCATGCTGTGCCTAGACCTGCGGTCCAGAATTAGTGCCTTCAATGTGCAATGGTAAAAAAAAAAAATCCCAGAGGAGGAATATGCTTCAGTGATTGAGGCCGAAGGACACTATAACCCTATAATGTGTTCTGCTCTCTTGTTTGCTGTTGTTCTGACCCTTTCTATTCTGATATATTCCCTGATTTCTGCCCAGTTGTCCAGGATTTCAAACTGCCAGCCTTCTCAGTTCCTCCAAAAATGCCCTGAGTTCTTAATTCCTGCTGTCTGTCCTCTTGCCTTGGGGCTGACTCCTAAACACACTGACATGGGATATTTATCTGGGCCTTGTTTCATGCTCAATAGAACTTCCTTGTCCTAACCCTATGTCCAGCCCAGCAACACTGACCAGCCTTGCTGTAATGAAACAAATTTATGCCTCTTCTCAAGTAATGGACATTTCATACAAAAGAAGCTGTATAGAATAAGAGATAACAGATAACAGTTAAGGGTGTAGGAATCAGAATTAGACAGATCTGATCCAGAATCCCAACATTCTCATGTCCTTCTCTATGACCTTGAGAAAATTATGTACTTGTCTAAACCTCAGTTCCCTCATCTGTATAATGAGTCACATAACAACTTTTACCTTGTGGGATTGTTAATTTTTAATATTGAATTAATTAATGCATAAAGTAAGTTAGAATTAATATTGTTATTATTAAAAATTGATTCCCAAATCACTGGTTCAGAAGTGAGCCCTGACTGAATATAAGCCTCAAAAAATTAAAAATCATAGTTATTGTCAAAGAACCTTATTTAAACCTAGAAATGACCTGAAATAGCCAATCATCTTTAAGAAATGAGGAAATTGCAAACCAGAAGGCAAGATTCATAGTTCTGTCACAAACCAGTTAAAGAAAAATGAATTCCTTTCCCATATTCCAAATGAGGATTTTTAGCCTAGATTTCATGATTGCAATTTTGAATGACATCATTCAGTTTATTCACATCTCCATCCATCCACCCATGTCCCCACCCATCTGTCCATCCATTCTTTCAGGAAATATTTACCATGAGCACCTGCTCCATTGTCAACACCGTGCGTCAGTCTCCATCCTGAGTCCGGGAGTTTGCCATCATGGTCCCCACCTTCACTGTGCTCTCATTCTTCTTCCTTCCACTGCTTCTCATATCACTCTGAGCTTTTGTTTTTGACATTAGAAAATGCATTCATGTCTTTGCTACATATCAAAAATAACCCTTTTAGAAAGACATAAGCTACATCAAATTTTGAGAAAATAAAGTTCTCTTTGCTAGAACTGGATCTCACAGGTAAACCATTTTTATCAAAACATCACTTGGAAGCCTTTAGGTAAACATGTTCTTCATGCAAACATAGTGAACTATCTATTATTTCATCTGTTTGTCCTCTTCTGCCTCTTCATCTGTTTGGCTTCATCTCTCTCCCCTTAGTACAGTTAGGTACACACTAGAACCTTCAGCAAATGTAGAAACCTGAAAAGTGTATGTGTGTGTTTTAATGGATTGTAAGCCATGTAACAGCAGTGGTTATATTTTTACACCATTCTTTGACCCTTAGCACTCGGTAGGCTCTCCATAAATATATTTATAATAACAATAAAGGTTCATTGAATAGTTAGCTCTCTGCACAATGGATAATTAATTGTTAACAGCTGAAACAGTGAGCCTTTTGAATTTCACCATTCGTCTAGGATAA
Organism: Smutsia gigantea; assembly: GCA_032199065.1. Taxonomy (NCBI): domain Eukaryota; kingdom Metazoa; phylum Chordata; class Mammalia; order Pholidota; family Manidae; genus Smutsia; species Smutsia gigantea. The sequence goes on along the minus strand of JAVSCE010008742.1, from coordinate 177,635 downwards.
GTGGGCTTTGGGATTAGCAAGTGGGTAAGTACTGTCTGACTGGCAATTGATAGTAACCAATGTGATTAGAGGAGTTGTCCCTTTCAGCATTTATGCCTCAAAGTGTCCCATTTATGACAATGCTATGCTCACCCAGAAAGCTTTTTGACATCGTGTCTTGCCAATGGGTTTCAGCCCTGGGCAAGTTCACTACAGATTCAATGTGACCAAAGAAATGACAGTAGAATGTTCTTGGAGTGAAAGGGTTATACCCAACTTTATTTCCAGGTGGTAGGTCGGTCACTAAAATCCCATCCTCCCAGAGTGAGTCTGCGTGGAGCAAACCAGTCTCTGCCTCTGGGCCTCTGTCCTTGGCGCTGCCACCACTCCAGCCTCTGCTCTGCTCTCCTGCAGCCATGCAGCAGCCGTGCCACCATGTCACCCCGAGTACTGGGCGGAGCTCCTTATATAGAGTCAGTAGTAATAAAGTGCCCACGTGTGTGTAGTGAGCTAGCCAACCAGGGCCAGGTGAGAATCCTGGCCACAGGATCCTTCACTTTATCCACACATCTTAAGAACCCTACGTATTTGGAAGCTGAAAACATTCAAGGTAAAAATTATGGGAACCTCAGTGGGCATTCTAGCTGTGTGGAAGCCATTCCCAAGGGACCTGTGGAAGTGTTGGAAAGACACAAGCTGCCTGAATCACTTCTGAGCAGTCTTGTTTGATACAGTACTGGGTGATGAAAAGGTTTCCCCTTTTCTCACAGGATAAAATTCATTTATCTATGCCTTTGTCAAACAAGCAACCCACAGGTGTTCTTGGTCTGGGAAAGAATCAATGTGTGAATCAGACATTCCTCTTAAGCCTCAGCAGAATATTCAGGCCCTAGCTGTCTTCCTTTCTTCATGCTTTCCCGGTGTCATCTCTCCAGTAAATCCACCCCATCGTTCAAACTAAAAATTTTGGCATTATCCTCGACTTTTTTCTTATCGTCCACATCCACAGCAACATCAGATCCTTTTGTCCCTACCTTTAAAATATTTGCAGGATCAGACGACTTCTCATCACTACTGCTACCACCTTAGCCAATTATTCTGTGTTAATTCCATAGTTTCCTAACCAATTTCCCTGCTCTCTCCTTGCCTCTTTCAGTCTGTTCTCAACAAAAGAGCTGGAGTGATTCTGTTGAAAGGGCGTTGGCTCATTTTATTCAAGAGTTAAAAATCAATTATTGTTTCCCGTAGCCCCCAGAGTAAATGTCTAATTACTTACATGGCCAATAGGTCCCTACACGATCTGGCCTCATTTTCTAGAACCTGCTCACTCTATTATTATTCCTTTGACATGTACCAGGCACACTGCTGCCTTAGCAACTTTGCACCTACTGTGCCTTCTACCCAGAGTCCTCTTCCCACAACATCTGTATGGCTCATTCCCTTATCTCCTTTGAGTCTTTACTCAGATATTATGTGAAAGTGAGGCCTTCCCTCACTAAACTTGTAATCCATCCCATGTACTTTACCTATCTTCCCATGTTTTTTCTTCCTTGCTCATATCACTATCTAATATACTATGTATTATGCTTATTACCATCTGACCTCTGATGAGAATGTAAAGAACTATGAAAGTAGAATATCTGTTTAGTTTGTTGTTTTTTACCTAATGCCAAGAAATGTACCTAAAACATAGAACATACTCTATAAATATTTGTCCAAAAATGGATGAATCACATTATAGGAGCAGTCTGGTTGATTAATTACATTGATATCCCATCCAGTTAACAGCCTTCTAGTATCGCTCTTGTGGCAGGTTATGTTTTCTGAAGATAGTTGCAACATCTCTCTTCTTCTATGTTCTGAACATAACCTTGCCACTTTCCCATCAAGAGGTAGAGTAAGCTCATAACTATTTTGACTGATGGGGGTAAGAAAAACCCATGGGCCTGACAATATAACCTTCGTTAGGACCGCAGAAAGAGTAACAGATGACTGGAACATTATTTCCTATACCACACTGTCATCTACAATGTGGTCTTAGCACTCTCCTATGAAGAAACAGAAGCTAATTCCTCTCCCCTTGTAAATCTGGGAAGACTTGTGTTTTCCTTGACTAGTAAAGCATGGTGGGATTTTTGCTGTATGACTTCCAGGGCTGTATCCTAACAGGCAATGCAATTTCCACTTTGGAGCTCTGGGCTTGCAGCCAAACATAGAGCCAAACATGGAGAAGCCGCACGTAGGCTCCCCATTTAGCACTTCTAGTCTTTGACTCGCCTGAGCCCAGGTCCCAGCTATGTGAATGAATGAGCCTTCAGATGATTCTAGCCCTCAGCTGCCAAGTCACTCCCAGATTTCAAGTCTTCCCAGACGTGGTAGAGTAGAGACAAACCACTGCATTCTGTCTAAATTCCTGACTCACAGAATCTGCAAGAAACATAAAATGGTTGTTTTAAGCCAGCTTTTTGGGATATATTTTGGGATATGTTTGCCACAATAATACCTGGAGAACTATGGCTTTTTGCACTACAGCTATGAGGCTCTTCCATTAACAAGAGGAGTTTGTCTTCCAGCCCTCGGATCTGGGCCACAAAAGAAGCAGAAGTGAAGGTGTGCCTGTTCTGAGCCTAAACTTCAAGAGGTCTTGGGCTCTTGGAACCCTCCCTTCAATATAAGTTTGGGCTAGCCTGATGATCAGTGACCTAGACTAGCTTAGAGCCAATAAATCATGTGAGAGAGCCCAGAGACGAGATCACCAGAGCTACATATCAATCTGCAGTTTGATCACAGATGCACAAATGAGCCCAGCTAAGACCAAAAAAATACCCGCCTGACTTGTAGACTCAGGAGATATAACATATGATCATTATTTTAGGCCACCAAGTTTCTTTTTTTGAGGGTGGGGAGTTAAGAGAGGAGAGGAGATGGGTGGAGTAAGGAAGTTTGTTACAGAGCAATAGCTAAATGATACAAGAAGAGAAAGATTTTCCAGCTAACTGAACTCTTGCATATTTTTGATTGGGAAAAACTATAGTTGGAATTCTGGAAATAAGGACCACTGTTTATTTATGGTCAACAAATTATTCCATTTATCCCCAGTCTTCTCACACTATGCTTTCAAGCTCATAGTACAGGCCAATAGGACACACAGAAGGGACTGCTTCCTCTGTTTTTCTTGAATGGGATGAAACAATTGTTCTCACTCCACCATTCTATTCCTTGCATCAAATCCAATGAACATACCTTGGCTGACTTTATAACAGCCCACTTCCTCTGCAGGATCAGACTTAACACATATAATCACATAAAGCACTAAATAAACAAACAGTGTTATCATGCTCCTAAACTTAGAAAGAGAAAAAAAGAATAACTTTTAAAGCACAGTTGAAGAATTCAAATTTTATCAAAGCCAAATTGGAGATTTTTTTGAAATTCTAAATTTAGGTGCAATGGTTTTCATGTGTTTGGAAGCTGGCAAACCAGCTTCTTCTCTGCCCTACTTTATAAAGGTTACATGCAAGAAGGAAAAGGAAGTTTTGTTTAGTTGTGTATGAACCCTTTATGGTGGGCCCGAAGTAATAATGTATGTATGTTTATATCATCCAAATGTCAGGAGCAAGAATTAAATCTATCATTTTTAAGAGCCTCTATTTTAAAATTATGATATATTGTTTCCTTTGAAAGATTAAAGGCATGATTTTTTACATACAAGTAATCAGTATCTTCCTAATATATAGGAAGGTGTATTCTGCAGGACACAAACTTTCTATTCTTGGGATAAGAATGATGCAATGGAAAAAGTTAAGTTTGTGAAGTTTATGGCATAATGAAAGTGAGAGTAATACAATATAAGGGAAGTAATTTAATAAATGAACACTAAGAGTTTGAAATGGGTGTTTTTATGTTTCTTTGAAATGATATTTTAATGATGACTTTATAAGAATAAAAGTAACCTGCAGCCACATTGCTTTCCTTTTTCCTACCCACACTATAAATGGTTAAGCCTATAGTCAATCAAATTGCTGGACATAGAACATGAGGCTAGGAAGGTATTTATAACCTAGGATAGCTGACTGTATGTTTCTGGTTCTATTTTCTGAGCCCATGCCTTCTGGAAGAGAAAGGGCAGGAGTAGAAGGATATCATTAGTTTCTTTGAATTCATTTTATTAAATTCTAGTTTCCTCTAGAACATTGAGGAGAAGATACCTGGTTTGGGACTGAGAATTACCTGACTGCTGCAGATATTTGTTTAAATCATGAACATATGTGAGATCACCCTAAAAGGCAGCAGAAAATGAGAAGATGAACTAAAAGGAACTCTAGTGTTTTAAAAGGATTGGACAGGATGAACCCAAAGGAGATGACTGAGAATATAACAAGGATGAATTAGAAGAGGAGAAACTGATAAGGTAAGATCTGAGACAAGTCCATTGCATTTGACACCTAGGGCACATTATAAGGACATTAGCAAGGACAGTTCTAGTGTGGTGGTAGGGGTGGTAGTCAATTTTCAGAGGTCTGAGATATGAATATTACTGAGGAAATATAGTCATGGGTATAAAAAATTGTTAAGAAATTTAGGAAAGGAAAGGAGAAGTGCAGGGAAATCAAGACCGATAGTGAGAGAAAATTGAGGGACCAGTTGAAAAACTGGAAAATTGATAAACCAGTTCCTGGGAGCCTTGTCAACTTTATTCTTATTGCCAATGTAGCAGCTTGTCCTCCATAGCCTCATCCAAGTCACTGACAAACGTGTCCATCAGAACAGACAATAAAATGTCCTGGAACATGCCACTGAAGGCCTCTGCCCAAAGGTTCTCCATAATTAGTTAAAATATTTTTATATATCTTGTCTCAACACTTTTTTTTGGTCTGTGAAATTTTCTAGGCTCTGGTGAAAAAAACAGGGTGACCTATAGTATACTTACCTTTATGTCTCCTTTTTTTGTCATTTAAATTCCCCCCACTCTATCCTCATGGGCTTCCTCACAGTTACAGAAGTATTCTTCTCTGTATTCTGTGCTACTTTGCTCCCCACCCCAATCTTGTCTCTTAAACCAAGAATCATTCTACTTCTACTTTCCTCATATGGCCTTGTCTCACAAAAATTCAGTCTGTTTAGAGGGCTCATTTACTTCCCTAGTTTAAAAGTCTCAACTAAGTTTACTTTATAAAACAGACACACATAAGGCTGCAAATTTTGTTTCTTACATCACCTGCAGCATACTTTCCAATGAATTGCAATTCACCTTCATCACTGAAAGTCCACCTGTCCTTTAGCCAACAAGGGCTGTAGTACATACAGAGATTATATTTGGAAAGGTTCCTCTGTCTTCCTCAAGTCCTACATTAGAATTTCCCTCTTCTCCCTCTATTGATTTTTTAAAATATTACCTGAGTTCTTAGAGCTGTATCACTAATAGATAATTAACTTGATTTTTTTTCTTGCTTAATCATGAAAATTGGTTATATTTCTGGCAAGCAATGGGACATGGAACAGGAGGGACAGTAGGCAGGAGCCTGGGAGCAGGTCTATAGAGCAAGAATTGGCCAAGAACCAGTATTTTACACGTCCCCACAGCCACCAGGTTGAGCTGGCACACTTTTGACCCCTGTACATACTCTGTGAAAAAAATCTGTCTGGAAATGGCTTATCAAGTATAAGTCATCCAAACCTAAGCCTTGCCTAATCAGTTCTGAGCCCCTCTATAATAGGGACTTTATCCTCATGATTTCCGGAGAATTTAAAATTACTCTACTTACCTCATTCGCAAATTTGGCTTCTCCATAGTTTTCTACAGAAATATCCTAATTTAACTGAAAGATTGTCATAAGATTCTGATTTATTTGCTTCTTTGTGTTTTGAAATCAGTAAAGTTCCTAGGATTTCTTTATTGTTATTTTTTTTCCTGTACAAATGTGTTTCCACATTTTTGAAATGTCTTTATTCCTTACGTATTTGAAGAAGGCCATGAATTTTCACACCCCTTGGAGTGAGTCCTTAGCAGATGAATTGCCAGGCCCTTCTTGCTCTCACTAGTTTGAGCTATGAAATTTTAAATCACATTTATTTCATTGAGCACTGAAGTGAATGATATTATTTTAACAGAGGCCTCTGAGAAATAGAATTGTGTCTGAGTTAAACTGGGAAGGTTGCTGTATTGACTGAAAGAAGAAACTTGGAAAAGGCTAAAGTTTGGAAAGATTTCTGAATAATTAGGAAGAATGACTGCTAAGCCAAGTACTATATTCTTAGTTGTACGGTCTATAGAAATTGGGAGTGGGCAACAGATGGAAGTTGAGGTATAGACTCAATATCGCTGGGAACGTTAGATCAGAAATTATTTTTGGAAATGTAAAAGGAGCTTTGTGTGTGGGAGGCGCCCGAGAGGTGGGATACATATCCCGGGAGTACTAGACAAAGAACGGAAAATCAAGTCTTGGGCGGTTAAGTCAGGCTTATCTGCTTTGCAGAGGAGCTATGTGATATTTCTCTAAGTACTGATGGCACAGATTTTCAACTCCCATAGCTTTTGGATTTTTAAATTCAAGTGCAAACCCAGATGATTTATGACTACTTTATAGCAAGAGCGGGGAGTTTTTATGTGATTTTCTCCATTCATGCTTTTCCTCCCTTCCACTCTGGTGTTCTAGAGGTGTCACATTTATCTAGATTTAATTCTCATGTGGATTTTTAGCTCCCAGAGATCACAAAGTAGATGGAACAGCTATACAGGTAAGACAAAATAATGAAAGGATTTACCAGACTTAAGGACCTGAGGAAGAGACTGAATGCAAGACAAGCTGCTGTACATGCATGCTTGACGGGCCTCCCAGCGCTCATTCGCTCCTGGGGAGGAACAAAGGGCTGACAGGTGAAAGGGAGCAGCAAATGCTGTCAGGCCAGGTGTTCCGCCTTAAAACTCGGCTCTACCAGGGGTCCCAGCTGGCTTGAAAAAGAGATGTGAATGAAATGACCCAGAGAAGGCAGGAGATAGGAGAAGGCAATAAGCTACATTTAGGGTCCTTGCAATTAGAGGGATTTAAATTGCTTGGCAGTTATTTGAGTGATAATGAATGTTTGAATCATTCTTGAATAGTGGATAGATCCATTTTTGAAAGTATTGTCTGGCCTCTTTGGTCTTCCGCTCACTCCAGCCTTCTCTCAAGTGTTTTCATTTTAAAGGAGCATGAATACATTTAAGGACTTAATACAACCCAAATGAAAAGCAGGAATTTTTTATTAAACATATGCTACATAATCATGTGTATTATGAAGATATATAAATCGAAAAGACTAAAAATAAATTGTCTATATTGAAATATTATATGTAATCTAAATATTATTTATAACATAATATATATCTGCTATGTATTGTATGTATAATATACATGTTATACATGTTATGTCTATTATATACACAATACAATGTATATTAATAGACTGCATATTATGCTACATATAATATACTGTGTTTTTAATATACTATGAATATTACATACATATATAAAGTATATTGATGGACCTATTTATTTTATAGTAGAACACTGTAGGGTTTTCTCTCCTGGACATTAAATATTCTAAATATCCATTATATGGGTGTCTATATATCAGTAACAAGCTTATTTATTGCATGTGACTTTTAATTTTGCCTAACAAACAATATTCTCCATGATTTTCAAAACTATCATAAATTAATATTGTGTACATTTTCATATAATGATGTGAATGTGAATTTCAAAAGAAATTTTACATGTACATATATAAATATACATGAATTTAATACTAATTCTTCCAAGCACTATTTGCTTATCCTGACTTTTTATGCATTTTGATTGAGATAGATGCTAGCAATATTTATTTGGAGATTTATTTTTTAAAAGCATTGAGCTATTTTTTATAAGAGTCAGTGGCAAGATAACAACACAGTCACAAGTCAACTCTAAAAATGACAAAAACTGATAAAGGTTTCACAAACCTATGTACTTTGTGTATTTGAGAAACTGAAGAACAGTTTCTCAACCTTGAAACAGATACAGGTATTGTCCCTAGACATAAAATACTGAAGCTATAAAAGAAAGGAAAGGTCATATATTCCAATAAGGTTAATGTGAATATGTAGCTCAGTGTTTATTTTATATGTCAGAAATTATCACAAAGTACTACACGTATTGCAAATGATTCTTTTGGAGGAAATTTTCCATGGATGCCTTGCATTTCTGCACTTCGTGAAAGTGATACTAACTGCCCTTTGTCCTGGACTGCTTTTAAGGATTTTTTATAGCAAACATTCTTGGGGAATAGAGATAGTGTCTTCCTCCAGAGTAGAGGGAAGACATGATATCTGCCCATTATAAAGGATTCAGCATCTCTAAGTTCAACATTCTTCTTCTGTAATGCAACCTATTGGGTGGGAAGTTGTCACCTGGCCCCCTTAGTGTCACTACAGAAAATGGCAAATGGAGCTTGAGGAACCAGCACAAGAAAATGCTGATACTCTAGTTATTTGCTGTTACTGTGAGCAGTAAAGTCCTTTATCTCTGAACCAGGAATCTCAAGAGCCTGGGACAGCATTCATGAAACTAAACAAGCCATCTTGCTACCTGGAAAGTGGGGTGGAATGTCAGATCCTTCAAAGTCCTTTACAATGATTATTAGTGGGAAAACAGTACAAGTGAAGTATCTGGAAAGTAAACAAACCGTTTACTACAAGACTATTTAAGCATAATGTGTACCTTGCAGTAATCGAATTGCCGATGTACCAACTTTCATATGGTATAAAACTTACATAGTTGTTACAATATAACATGTTCTATTTTTTTTAATTTGAAAGTTCTAAAAAATGTGTACACTCTGTGTATACATATATATATTCTAATCTTTAACAATGTTACAAAACATTTAAAAATCTACTGAAATATGTATTGTAGGGGTTTCTATTATATTGCCTATCAAATTCAAAATATATTTAATTTAAATGATGAAGGACCTACTTCATATTAGTTGGCAATTCAAAACATATGAGTAATGGGGTATGTAGAATATTGCAGTACTTTCAAGCAGAAGTGATATTAGGTTATACAATGAAATAAAGTATATTAGTCTGTTTTCTTTTATTGAACACCTCTTCCCTTTTCCCCTCGATCATCACACATCTCTCACACTTGTTTTTATTCTTTTCCTGTATACTTACTAATACATGCTCAAGTTTTCTTTTCCCTTGAGGAAAAATATGGCTTAATTTTTCCTGGGAAATTATTGTTTTAAGCAGGCTTTCTGAAGAACTGAAAAAAGAAAAATTCTTTAAGAGTCTGTTTAACCAATCCAGGATGGTGGAATTTGGGGTGGATAGAATGAAACTTCTCAGCATATATTTCAACTAACACCAGTTCTTAATTCAAACTACAGAGGTTATTCCTCTGTCTCTTGGGCTCATAACTGCACAAGTTATGTAAAAAAAAATTTTAAACATGATAAGTATAACAATATTTGGAATCAGAAGACCTGGCTACAAATTTTACTCTAAGACTTAGTAGAGTAGTTGGATGAACTGGGGAAAGTCAGTGAATGACTCAGAGCATCTTTTCTTTAATTCATAAAATAGGAAAACAATAACCAAACTTCTTTCTCATAGTCTTGATGAGGATCAGATTTAATGATGTGCCTGAATGTTCTTATAAGCATTAAGTTGTGTACAAACATACAAAGGAGCAAATAATTCGGGGCAGAATTAAATGATGTGTATATCTTATACTTGCCAAAATCTCTATAAATTTGGCATATAATTATACTAGATAAGTTTTATCAGAATCACTCATTTAATACTACTATTATTTGATAGTTGGCCAGTTCTGTGCTAAGGTACATGTTAAAATTTCTTGTTTTATGACTTAAGAAAAAATGTCAATAGCCGATTACTCTTCACTGATGGCCCTTGATGGAGTTATTCTACCAAAGCTAATTTTACACAATCAATCCTCGACATAGCTTAGTAAAAGTTGCTAAGTTTGTGGAGGAAGAAAAATCCTTATCATCAGTAGGAAAAAAGAGACACCTATAAAAACAGAAGCATGATAGCTAGATATTTCTGCTTCACAATACTAAATTCCAGAACATAACATGAAATAACCAAGTTTTCATAAATCAAAAATATGACCTAAGAACTCTATGGCCAGCCAGATATTTGGGAGGATTATAGGAATTACACATTCTCTAATTATGTAAGTGCTTGGAAAAACCACCCTCTTAACTTTACTGAAGAAGAAAGGGAAATGGTATTACTCATGACAATGTCTGTGAATAAATTAAACTCTACAGTTAAAAATATAAAATTATTATTTTGAGTTGAAAACATATTTACATGAAGAAGCAAGGAGAAGCAAGTTAAATGTCCAGTAAGAGGGGAGGCAGAACACTTTAAATAAACTGCCACAAAGCCATATAACTTAATGTTATCCAAAAATAAAAATATCATTTTCAGAAAATATTTACTGATGCTGGTTGGAAGATTTGTGACAATATTTATTGAAAAAAAGTAGGAAACAAAACTAAAGATGGATATCATTTAAGTTACATATACTGGGTGTAGAGAAGGAAGGGAAAATATCAGGATGATGGCTGTGGTGATTGCTAGGTGGCCGTGAATAGGTGTGATTATACATTTTATGTTACTTTCAAGGTAACATAAAATTTAAAATCCAATGTTCTATAATAGCCATATTCTATTTTTATAATCCGAAATTAAAGAAAAGAATATAAGAGAGACATTAACGAATCCTGCAACAAGCAAGCCTATGAGGAGCAGGGCTGCAAAAGAGATTGAGAAAAAACAAAGGTGGGAGAGGCATTGCGAAGAAGGGGATGATGTGAAGACGAAGGAAACGGCTAACAGTCTCAAATACTGCAGTGAGATCAAATAAGACGGGGATTAAAAGAACCCCCTGGGACTGTCTAACTGAAGGAGTCATGGCTGGGCTTCCCAGGCTTTGCCAGAAGAGTTTGCCAGACTCGTGGCTGTTACAGCTTACAGAGTGCATGGAAGAAGGCCATAGTCCATTCTTTGGAGGAACTTGCCTTTGAAAGGAGAAAAATTGGGTTTTAGCCAGAGGACAATATAAAAGTAAAGGTTTTTGTTGTCCTTTGTTTGTTTTAAGGTAAAAAGTTAGGCAAGAATTGAATAATGTTACCATGGTGGTTGAAAGCAAAGGATTTGGACTCAGGTGAACCAGATTTGAATTTGGGTTTCAAAAAGATTTTAGTATAGAAGGAAATACACAGTAGATGCTATCCTATCTAAAGCTATTGGAAATTTTAGTTGATTTGTTCATTTAAAACACAGATTTAAGTGGGGAATCATGAAGTACAAAATATTTTTAAAGTTTATTTTAACTTAAAGCATTTCTACATCAAACTACATATAGGTCAAAGCATGTATTTAGTTCTTCAGTGGCTTTCTGGCATAAATTACACTCATAATACATCATATATAATTTCCAGTTTTGAATTATTTCAAGTGCAGTTAAAATTTAAAGCCCTTATGAAACAAAAGCTTTCTCAAACTTTTACACCTTGTTCCTGTCCACATCTAATTCAACTACGTTTATAATTTAAATTTGTCAAGAGTTTTCAAAGCATTCCATTTCATTTTCAAAGAAATAAGTTGTGTTTCTTTGTTTATTTCTCTCACATGTACGTAAATGTCTTACAGAACACTTGTTTAAATTTAAAATGACAAGTGAAAATGAATGAAATAACACTGGGGCAAACTCACGTAACTGTTAGTATACCAACAACTCAACTGGAGGCCAGAGGAGGGTGAACAGCCAAGAGCATTGGGTGTGTTCTACAGAGGAATAGAATGTTGGCTACCAGTGGTTTGGGTGAATGGAGGTGGGTTAGGAGAGTCTACTGTGCAGAAACTAAAGTGAAGAAACAGTGGAGCAAGGTCCTAATCCTAAAAAAAAAACAACCGAACTCTATTTATTGAAATGTACAGGACAAAGAAGGTATGTTTCTTATCAAGAGCCCAATAGTAAAATAAAAAAAAAAAGATAGCACTATAACTACCCACCAATCATATACAAGTGAAATTTCAAAAAGTATAAAATGATTAAAAAAAAACCTGAAAGCACGTTAGCCAGGTGTTGAAATAGTATTTGCAATAAATATCTATTTTACAAGAAATAAAAATTTGAATGCTTTCTGTGGCTGGAAATTAAAGGTATATAATTTTAACAAGAATCTTGAAAGAGATAAATTGAGGATCAGTCTTTGGTGATTTTTATCTTTGAAAACCGATAGAAATTTAGTTTTTTGCTCATTTCAATACTCATTACAATATTTCCAAGATGCAAAATGGACAGTACATTGAGTTATATACTTTTCTGCTGTGACCGAATTCAAATCATTTTGCATTAGTGTGCTTTCTTGCTGTCAGTGTTTAGGCAAAGGAAGAGAGATGTACAGCCCATGACTCCTGTGGGCGCCCCACTAGACTGACTACGAAGACACATGCATGAGGCAGGTCTCTGGGCTGAAACAAAGAGACCAGTTACCAGAGGCAAGGCCGGTTCCCAAAACAAGTGGTAGGCAGGGGAGGAAATTAAGCCATCAGTTGGGAAATGAAGAGAAACAGTAAAAAGCTAAAAGAGATGAACGGTTGGTTTGCCAAACTGGGAAATCTGGAGCAGGCAGCAGATTGCTGAACCAAAAAAAGATGGGGCTGAGACAGATGGACAGATGGGAGCTCAAAAGCCAATTTCCAGTCCCTGAACACAGAGCACCATGACCCCACCTCTGTCTTCTGCGGGCTGTCCTTTCTGTCTCCAGATCATGCTCCTGGGTCTGAAGGTGGAGTTCGGGTTTATTGCTGCTTTCAAACAAATCTCGTTTTCTTCTTCCTGAAGTGAAGCGTCTCTCTCATGTCATCACAGCACATTATCTTCTAGCCCTCATTTTTAATGTCATTTGCTGTTATTGAGAACATTCTTTCCCAAATTTCTACAAGTTATTTCTTTATTATTCTATCCAATAATCTTTCTTTAGACTATTTCAGTATTGCAGCAGGGATGAGATTAGGGTAAGGCAAGTACATATTTAAGGAGACATTCACTGTCATGCCAGTTTTTGTCATTACCAAACCTTTAAGCCCTGATGATTTCAATGTCCTATCTTTCCAATTGAACTCTTCTAGTACCCCTATTCCAATAATTCTTCAACCCCACTGACTGTGCTACTAATTTAATAGCCCTTTATCCCCATGATCCCTTCCCTCTCCTTGTTATTTCCCACAGAATCTTCAGCTCTGTGCACCGTCATCATTTCCCTCATCATTCCCTTGCATGTACCCCTCTACTCCCTTGTGCCTTTCTGGTTTCCTTGTTCTCACTTGCAAAAACACAGACTCAAATAAATTCAATTCTGCTCACTTCACATCTGCAGCCATGCAACTGACTGCGGTTGCAGAAAAGCATCCAACCATGCTGAGTGTTTTGCTTTCCATGAATGATTACTAAGCTCAAGGTGAATCTCAGGCTGCTAGAAAATCATACTGCCCTTCCTTGGTTTCTTTGTCACTACCTTACATGACGATTTTCTACCTTCTGCTCTCCTCTCAAATACCTAGCCCATCCTCCTCCTCTAACACCAGTGTTGATTTTGCTTCCTACTTCATCAAAAACATTAAACATTAAGGGAAAAGAAAAAAATGTATATATATATCCCCCTGGCCAGAATGTAACTTCCCTTAGGGCAAAGATCTTGGTCTGTTTTGTTCACTGATATCTTAAGAGCTTTTTAGAGAGCCTGACACCCAGTAAGTTCAAATAAATATTTATTAAGTAAATGAATGAACAGGAGATATGAAAATTAGTTGAGAATTATGCCTTACACCATGATAAACTTTAGTTGTATAAAGTTAAAATTTTTTTCTTAAACCAAGGTATTGAGATCCATGAGAAAATACATGTGCATACGTTTTGACTGTGGGTCTGGGTGATAATTTTCTAAACTCAAAATTTCTTAATTTAAGAGCAATGGGAATATCACAAGGAAAACAGAGTAGATTACATAAAAAGTATACATTTCTAAATGGCATAAAACATAAATACAATTTACAAACAAACATTCAGGGTAAATATTATTTATTACAAGTAGAGTTGTAAGGAATTAATGTCCTTACCATGTAATCATAAAGTAACTGAACAGACATGGCACAAAAAAACAAAAAAGCTTATACATTTAGAGAAAATGTTAAATTCTATTAATTTAAGAAATAGAGATTTATACATTAGAATCTTCTTTCAAATTATCAAAGTAAAATAAGATTTAAATTTTAAGTAATTTCATTAATTTTAATAATTAAACAATATAAAACAAACTATTAACAGATTGAATTTAGTGAATTTTGAATAATAATTTTAAAACTAGGGCTGGAGTGACCTGGAAACTCATTTTTCCCCCTGAAAAATCTGAAAATATATACTAAACTTTTAAACTTGTGTATCTTTTTAAGGCAATAATTTAACATCTAGGAATCATTTGGATTTCAAAAGAAAGTAGCAGTTTGAAATTATTATTTAATGGTAATATCCCTAAAAAAAATTGATGAGGACAAATGTAACTTTCTAAAAATAGAATTTAAAGAAGGACAAATTCTGTGTATCCATAGCATGGAGAATCACACATCCATTAGAAATACTATTGGTAAAAAAGAGGCTTTAACAACATCAGAAATAAGTTATATAATAATCTTTAAAAGAGAGAATATAAATTTGTAACCAGTATGCCCTCAGTTCAGAAAAATAATCTGTAGAAAAAAAAGACAGGAAAGAAATAAAGCAAAATGTATACAGCAGTTATAACTGACTAGTATCACAATTCTACAGGTGATTTTTATTTTTTAAAGTGTTTATGTATTTTTTAAATTTCTCCAATAAGCATATTTTACTTTTATAATCAGAAAGAGACTTAATTTTTTTAATAAAGAAAAGAACATAGATATAATTAGCAGGATACCATAACAAAATTACCATACCTTGGGCATGTCCTATAAAGAACTGAGTAAAATTATATATATATATATATATATATATAGTCTCAGGTTAATCAATCTGTTGACCTAGGTTTTATTAAATATACTCCAGACTCTCTTTCCTTATTTTATTGCTCTTTCCTCCTAATTTACTTTACTTCTATTTCTAGACCCAGTCTGACAATCGCCCTCCTTCCCTCACTTCCTTTGTAATAAATGATATGGGGAAATTGCTTGTAAAGGCTGTGGCAGCCTCTTCTTTCTGTCTATTCTTGAATCTCCTTTCTTCATGAATTAAGCTTTTAGCCCGTGGCTTATCTTGTTCTTGCATTGCATGTCCCATATTTCTGCCTCTGTCCAATCCCTGTCATGTGGGTGTAAGAGCCCTCTTTCCAGAGAGATTAGTAAATCAGGATAGACTTGCCTCACTTCTGTTCAGTCTGGGTACTAAATGCTCCCCCTTACTACCACTTCAGGTCTATAATGATCTGTTTCTAACCACTTAACATCTGAGCCATTGCAATTTTCAGGGCTTTGCCAACTGAATGGCCGATTAGCTTCACTTACACTCCTGAGCGTCTTCCTCAGTCCCCTTCAGTAGAACACCCAACACAGTCAGCTTCTGGATACTTCCCTCTTCCCCTCCTTCCCCCTTCCTCCTTTCAGCCTCCCATTTCTCTTTAGAGGATCCTTCTGTCACTTATGATTAACAGCCTACTTGCGGGGTCTGGAACCTCCAACCCCAACGGGCATGATCCTTAGATACAACCTCATCCTAGGTACGATGACACAAATCACAGACACATTAAAACTTAATTATAGGTCAATTCTGCTTTTCTTCAAACCATAGGATGACTTTTGAGGCTTTGAGGCAGGTAAGAGTTAGCTCAGGAGCATTTCTACATTAACACTGCATTTGTATGTTAATATGAAATTGTTATAATCAAGCATTTGAAGATCATTGGGAAAAAATTATGATAGGGAACTCTGTTACTATTACTGTTGTTATATTTGCAGCTCAGACCAGCTTTCACCTCCATACTTTTAATAAGTTGTGTTAATTAATTACATGAATATGATCTATCACTGAGATTAGTGTACCATTTGTATGAACAGCAATACTAATTTTTGAATTGATGACATGGCCAACGAAACCTCCATGCCTTGTGTGTATAGAACTTAATCATCAGAAGTATGAATGGCTTTACTATACTTCCCTCAAACTAAACTTGTTTTATTCTTCTGCTAGTCCCAAATACTTATTTATATTCTGTAGGCACATCCGTGAGATATTTCTGTTTAATGGCCTAGCAGCATTAATAAACTCCTCCACTCTATTGAGTTTACCCAACAGCAGTATATATAATATATCAACAATATGCTGGTTGTTCTCAAAATTCTGCCAGTATATCTTATAGCTGCTATTTCAACAATTCTAAGTTTGAACCAGTATCATACTTATACATATTTTTATACCAACTCTCAGCACACAACCATATAACCTTAGTAAAATCATCAAAACTCACAAGTGCTTTTAATTCCTGCCATCCAGGTATATATATTAGTAGCTAACTTGTATTTTACTTCAGTTGCACTTCCTATCACTTACCTTTGCAAACAACTGACCCTGAATTGACAGACTCTCTCTCCAACAAGGACTCTTACATCCTTCCTAATAGGGGAATAAGACAGAGACAGAAATCTGGGTGGTATAACGTAAGAAGCAAACGAGCCACAGGCAGAAGAGCTGAGTTCATGACACAAGGAGAGTCGAGAGTAAGCAGAAAGAAGAGGCTGCCAGAGCCTTTGTAGAGCAGTTTCCCCACACCATTTCATACAAAAGAAAAAAACAAGATCGGTGGCAGTAGAAGAAAATAATTATCAGTAGATAGGTTTTAAATATTATTCTCACCCTCACACGGCATTTTTTCTTTCTTTCTTTCTTTTTTTTTTTGGTGCTCTGGCTTTTTAAAGACACCCTCTGCTTCTGAGCCTATTCCTTCTCTCTCCTGGTCATCAGGTGGCAGCACTGTCAGTAAATGTTACCTAAGGGATGGTGCCCAGAACTGCAGCCAGATGCCAGATCCACTTGTTGACAAGCATATCCCTTAGTTCACTAGGTTCTGGAGGAATCTGCCCCAGCATTGGCTGCCGTAAACCACGGTGTCTAGGTGTATGAAACCTTGTCAAATCATTTTTGGAACAAGATAGAAAACACTTTTCCCTTGAGGATACTCTATCTAAGGTACCATCTGATGCTCCTAGGTGTTGGGCAAACGGCTCCCCATGGAGGACACGATCCTTCCTGGTCCTACCTAGAACACTGGGGAAAAAAGTCTCTCCAGATGGCAGGAATTGTAGAGGAAAGCCTCAAAATGAATAACTTTCTGCCATCAGGGTTTCTAAGATAGCTGAGCAAACTATAGGAGATATAAGAAAATTTCTTACTAAGAAGAGCTCTCCAGGAGTTCAACTCCTATTAATGGTGGCTTTAAAATAGTCTTTAGTGTGATCTGACAGTCTGAACCATGTTCCTACAGATAATTATTTTTAGTAAAATTGCAGCTGTGGGTAGGGTGAATTATATGACCTGAAAACTTTAGGAACAATAGAATGGGATATTTTGAGTTGCGGTATAGACTGTGTTGATAATATAAAACCATGGTAGTTGGCATAGTAGTCTGGCCATAGTGTCATTATGAAATATACCACCATAGGGGCCACTCCTGCATGCTATTTATACAGTGAAGCTAGCCTTTAGATGGGGATTGTATTCAAACAGCATAATTACCTTGCTGTCAGGGTTATCAAAACATAAAGATCACTAATGGTCTAAGATCCAGGGTACTTGGTCTCATCAGCTGATGGGTTGGGGGGACCAACTTTTTTGAGCGCTATCCTTCAGGGTTAGACAGTGTTTAAACTGCCCTCCTCCCTCCTCTGCCATGTGCTGCTCTTGTCTAAAAAGGTTCAACCAAGCCTCACCTCCACCTCTTCCACTGCTTCCTCTTTATCCTCATCCTCCATCAACTTCATCCCTGTTAAACCTCTACCTTGTATTTCAAATTCATTGCTTTCTATTTTATAAGCTTTGCTCTACAAACACATTTCTTTGCCTAAAAGTAGGGACTAAAGTAGCTTTTTAGCGATATAAAAAAGACACTGGTGAGAAAGAGGATGGCCGATGGTGCTCCACTGCTCACTGCAGCCCTGGGAGGGAAGAGCTGTTATCGGAGCTCTGCTACCAACAGCAGGCTGGAAGACCAAAGTAGTGAACAGGAGTGTGGGTAGGAAACTTAGAACTGGCTCAAAATCATTTCTATCAATATCTAGCTAGCTAGCTATATAAATTTTGAATCAGCTCAGTGTTTCTTATTCTTATTCATCACATTTATTTCCCATAAATTAATGTAATAAATTACATTTATATCTATCTATCAAAATAGATAAAGATAGAAATGGTATACATAGACACAGACATGAACACTGCTGTCTACTGTACTGGGTTGAAACTGTAAGCATCAAAATTTGTTCAGTAAATGAAAATTCACCAGTTGGCTTTATAATGTGTAAATTATCATAATTTTCCAAAATAAAAGTTGTTCTACTGGGATTCTTCCATATAAAAAAGTTTTTACATTTCAAAAATCACCTTCATACATTTGTTTTCAAACCATTCGAGTTTTTCACCAATGTGCTGAATTTTGAAGTATTCCAACTGAAGACAGGTTGGAAAAATCTGAGCACTTTGGTTAAGTTGGTACCAAGGTATCTTCCAGATAAATTTTCTCAATCTTCACTTGCCAGAAAGAATTTAGAATTCTTTTTCCTCAGTTCAGACTCAGATTAACCTAAAAATTTGGCAAAGCAATTTAATTTGGACTCAGAAGTTATTCTCTTTTACCTGCTTTAATTATTGCTTATTTATAATTTAAGAGTAATACATGTCTATAACTTAATGAATCTGGAACAACAATTATATATAATTTAAGAGTAATAAAAGGAGAGTATCCAAGATGCTAAAAGAATAAGATCTGGTACTAAAATTACATTGTTTCAGTGTTTTCCAAGATATGAAGTATGAGTATGCATATGCATGGCCTCAACCAAGTAACACAATGAAACAGCACTTCCAAAACAGGTTAACTAAAATGAGTAATTTCACACAAAGTCAGGAATGATTAAAAACTTCCTGCCAACACATTATGACCCTACAGTTAGTGGTGTACAGCCTGCAAAGACTGTGAGCATCAGACCAGCTGAACAATGTTAAAGATTTGCTGGAAACCCAGCTTTCTAAGAGATGTTTGAAGATATAAGCACAAAAATCCCTGCTCCACTAGAGAGCACTGATGACCAAACTCTTATCTCTGAAACTTTGGCAGAAACAATTTCACCTTTGATGAATCTCCTCAATACAATGTAACCATTTCAACTAATTTTCCTGAAGTAGCAGAAGTTCTACTAATATATGCCAGGATGAAAATAGCATTTCAACAGAGAAGGGCTTCTGTGTTATGAGCTGAGTGCACAGAGAAGAGTGTTCTGTGTCATGATAGTACCTGACCGAAAGAAAACTATAGAAGTAGATTGAAAAATCATTTATATTACTCCTCCCTCTTTTTATTTTTGAACTCCCAACAGAGCACCATAGGTTCAAAGTTGCAAACAATGTCAACACCAAGAGAGGACAAGTGACAAATATGGCTGGGTGCAATGTGGTGTCATTTCACTGCCCAAAATGCTGACATGGTATCAGCCAGTTACATCATTATCTCTCCTTTACAAATAGCAATTGTGTGTTCACAGGCAATTTTACAGGACTCTCCTGGTTTTTAAATACCTAAGAAATCCAGAAAGCAATACCCAGACTATCATGTCATTATAGAACAGGAAAACCATTGTGTAGAAGTGATACTGGCAGGTGTTAAATACACGACATTTCAGCAACACAAAAACAAAACAAAATAGCAATTGAAAAGTTTCTTTTGCACTAAAATGAATTTTTTTTCTTTTTTTGCATTTATTTTATGCTGGGATATAAGTTCTTCTTTCTTCAGTTTCTTCGGGGATATCTTCTGTGTAACCTCTTCTTGTGATTTAGGGCATTTTTTTTTCCCAGTAAGATCATCTCAATGTGGTAGAGTGAGCTCATGGATGGGTTAATCCATCCATGAGCTCTGTGAGTAGCCAGAGCTTCCTAAGGGCTTGTTCACCTGGACATGTTCAGTGATCAGAGAATCTATATCCAACCCATTAAGTTCAGTATCACTCTGAAGTTCTAAGATGCAAAGCAAAAATTCAGCACTCTTTTTTGGGTCACTGACCCTGTGTGCGGCCCCACTGTTCAGTCTCCACCCAGCTACCCACTCCATCATTATAAACAATGGAATGGCATGCATTCGCTTCTGTAAGGTCACCTTTTCACATGCTTGGTGACTTTGCAGATATGCATACCCTCGATGGCCTGGGCAGTCACACAGGTGTTCTTAAAGTGGACACAGAATTGAACCTCTTGCTTTGTATGGTTTTGTGGAATTTTCTACAGCCAAGTGGATAGAAAACTGTTTTCAGAGATCAACTTATGCCATTGAAAGGAAGAACAAAATATTTTTAAAGAATGTATCATTATTTTGTCATGGAAAACTTTGAGAAACAGTAGTCTGTTGAGAAGTCTTCTATAAAAATTTGACTGGTTGCCAAACACTGAGCCAAAATCCATAGATTATAATTAGGAACTAAAACTTCCTATAGATGAAATGAGTATTGGAAGTAGAATTTCTCATCCTGTAAGCATACCGACTCGGGATCTCTCTGTGTGGTCTCTTTCCCTCTCCTCCACGTCTCACACATTTCATAGTTGGCTCCACACTTCCTCCTCAAATCTGTTCTCTCTCCTATATTTCCATTTTCATTGAGATAATCAATCCGTTCAATCCATTCAGCTAGAAAACTGTGTCATCACTATCTCCCCATCCAACTGGCCAAGTCCTAGTGATTTTGCTTCTCAAACCTCTCTCAGTTCTATCCCTCCCTTCCAGCCTCGCTAGGATACCTTTAGTCAGGCCCTCATTTCTCACTTGGATTTAGAAATTATTAGTCAGTTTGTCTCTCTGCTTCCAGTCTCTTCCTTTCAAATTCACTCTCCTTATTAGCCTGTTTCCTCTGACAAATATCCAAGTGATATGTCATTCCCAACTTAAATAGTCAGACACCTATGACTCCTTGTTGAGTGTGAGAGTGCTCTTTATATTTTTAAGGTTACAATATGTTGTGCTAAGTGCTAGAGTCCACATACACAAGATATGTCAGTGTTGTACAGGTGAATAAGATCAACATGAATCTGTTCTGATGCAAGATCTCCTGTGTCTGCCACACTGCTTATAGGAGAAATCATAGTTTGGGATAGGAGAGACTAAGTGGGTACTTAATTAAGCTTAAATAAGACTAGAACATGGGGTTTGGAATCAAGCAGCCATAAATTCAAATTTCTGACCTACTATGTACAAGATGTATATCTGGGCAAGTCATTATACCTAAGTCCAGTTTTCACCTGTAAAATGGGGATAATTCTGCCTATATTCCAGAGTTGCTGTGACAGTTCCTTGAGACAACTGATTTAATGCCCTGGACACAATGCCTAGCACATAGTCGGTATCAAAAATGTTAGTACTTGTCCCTGTAAAGACATACAGGAATACAAGAGAATGTCTTACTATGGAAAGCTATTTGAGCAGGAAAAAGTACACAGAATGGCTTGTCCAAGTGAAAGAACATGGTGCATTTGAGGAACTCCAAGTGACTAGGGAGCTTAAAGGGGAAAAATAAAAAAACAGTAGATGAGAACTGAGAAGAAAGCAATGGCTTGTTCATAGAGGGCCTTATATTCTATTTTACCTTCTGTCCCTCTCTATTGATCTCTTTTCAGTTCTCTTCATTTTTCAATCCCTTCATTACTAAGCTTGGGAGCTCAGGAGACCACATTCACTGTTTCTACTTCCCAGCCCACTTTGCTCCAGTGCCTAACCCCTCCACTCCACTGACACCATCATCAACATCACTAGAAATGTCCTGATGGCCACATCAAGTGGCCCCTTGTTAATCCACAGTCTTCTTGAACTCTCTGCAGGAGTTTGGTATATTACTCACCTTCTGGAAAGTCACTTCCTTTTTTATCTCAGTTACTTCTTTCACTGTCCTGGTTTTATTTTTACTCTCTGGACCTTCTTTTTCCATCTTTTTCAAGAGATCTTAATCCTTTGCTATCTTTTAAATATGGGATTTGTTTCTGGATCTTTTCTGTTTCTACCCTGATTCTTTCTTGTAGTCTCTCATCCTCAAGAGTGATTTCAGGTATCCAGTAAGTACTTAAGATTCTCAAATCTAAGATGTATCTGTAGCTCACACCTCTCTACTTATAATTTCTACCTCCTCACTACTAATTTCCATGAAAGCCAAAACCATGTAATTTTTCTTCACTCCTTTCAACCACTAACTGTGGTAAAACTGCACATCTGTTCTCAATTCTTTGCCCCTTGCTATACTCACACCCTTTACCATGTGACTTTATATTCCCTCTTTTTTAAAAATTTATTTTATTTTATTTTTTATTTTTTTTATTTTGCTATTGTTAATGTACAATCATTTGAAAAACATTATGGTTATTAGACCCCCTATTATCAAGTCCCCCCACATACCTCACTACAGTCACTGTCCATCAGCATAGTAAGATGCTATAGAATCATTACTTGTCTTCTCTATAAATACTGCCTTTCCCATGTCCCCCACCGCTGCATTACATGTGCTAATCGTAATGCTCCCTTTCCCCCCTCATCCCTCCCTTCCCACCCATCCTCCCCAGTTCCTTTCCCTTTGGTAACTGTTAGTCCATTCTTGGGTTCTGTGAGTCTGCTGCTCTTTGGTTCCTTCAGTTTTTCCTTTGTTCTTATACTCCACATATGAGTGAAATCATTTGATCCTTGTCTTTTTCCACCTGGCTTATTTCACTGAGCATAATACCCTCTAGCTCCATACATGTTGTTGCAAATGGTAGGATTTGTTTTCCTCTTATGGCTGAATAACATTCCATGATGTATATATACCACCATCTTCTTTATCCATTCATCTACTGATGGACACTTAGGTTGCTTCCATTTCTTGGCTATTGTAAATAGTGCTGTGATAAACATTGGGGTGCATATGTCTTTTTCAAACTGGGCTGCTGCATTCTAGGGTAAATTCCTAGGAGTGGAATTCCTGGATGAAGTGGTATTTCTATTTTTAGTTTTTTGAGGAACCTCCATGCTGCTTTCAAAATGGTTGAACTAGTTTACATTCCCACAAGCAGTGTAGGAGGGTTCCCCTTTTTCCACATCCTCGCCAATATTTGTTGTTTATCTTTTGGATGGTGGCCATCCTAACTGGTGTGAGGTGATATCTAATTGTGGTTTTAATTTGCATTTCTCTGATGATTAGTGATGTGGAGCATCTTTTAATGTGCCTGTTGGCCGTGTGAATTTCTTCTTTGGAGAAGTGTCTGTTCAGCTCCTCTGCCCATTATTTAATTGGCTTACTTGCTTTTTGTTTGTTGAGGTGTGTGAGCTCTTTATATATTTTGGATGTCAACCCCTTATCAGATTTGTCATTTATGAATATATTCTCCCATACTGTATGATGTGTTTTTGTTCTACTGATGGTGTCCTTTGCTGTACAGAAGCTTTTTAGTTTACATTCCCACAAGATATAGTCCCAATTGTTCATTTTTCCTTTTGTTTCCCTTGCCCAGGGAGATATGTTCATGAAGAAGTTGCTCATGTTTATGTCCAAGAGATTTTTGCCTATATTTTTTCTAAGACTTTTATCATTTCATGACTTACATTTAGGTCTTGGATCCATTTTGAGTTTACTTTTGTGTATGGGGTTAGACAGTAATCTAGTTTCATTGTCTTACATGCAGCTGTCCAGTTTTGCCAACACCAGCTGTTGAAGAGGCTGTCATTTCCCCATTGTATGTCCATGGCGCCTTTATCGTATATCAATTGACCATATATGCTTGGGTTTATATCTGGGCTCTCTGCTCTGTTCCACTGGTCTATGGGTCTGTTCTTGTGCCAGTTCCAAATTGTCTTGATTACTGTGGCTTTGTAGTACAGCTTGAAGTCAGGGAACATAATTACCCCTGCTTTATTCTTCCTTCTCAGGATTCCTTTGGCTATTTGTGGTCTTTTGTGGTTCCATATGAATTTTAGAACTATTTGCTCTAGTTCATTAAAGAATGCTGTTGGTATTTTGATAGGGATTGCATTGAATCTTTAGATTGCTTTAGGCAGGATGGCCATTTTGACAATATTAATTCTTCCTAGCCAAGTGCATGGGATGAATTTCCATTTATTAGTGTCCTCTTTAATTTCTCTTAAGAGTGTCTTGTAGTGTTCAGTGTATATAGGTCTTTCACTTCCTTGGTTAGGTTTCTTCCTAGGTATTTTATTCTTTTCGATGAGATTGTGAATGGTATTGTTTTCCTGATTTCTCTTTGTGCTACTTCATTGTGAGTGTATAGGAACCAACAGATTTCTGTGTATTAATTTTGTATCCCTCAACTTTGCTGAATTCAGATATTAGATCTAGTAGTGGATTCTTTAGGCTTTTTAAATGTATACCACTATGTCATCTGCAAACAGGGACAGTTTGACTCCTTCCTTACCAATCTGGATGCCTTTTATTTCTGTGTTGTCTGATTGTCATGGCTAGGACCTCCACAACTATGTTGAATAGAAGTGGGGGAGTGGGTATCCTTGTCTTGTTCCTGATCTTAAAGGAACAGCTTTTGGCTTCTTGCTGTTAAGTATAATGTTGGCTGTGGGTTTGCAATATATGGCCATTTTTATGTTGAGATACTTGCCCTCTGTACCCAATTTGATGAGAGTTTTTACCATGAATGGATGTTGAATTTTGTCAAATGCTTTTTTAGCATCTATGGAGATGATCATGTGGTTCTTCTCCTTCTTTTTGTTGATGTAGTGGACGATGTTGATGGATTTTTAAATGTTGTACCATCCTTGCATCCCTGGGGTGAATCCCACTTGATCATGATGGATGATCTTTTTGATATATTTTTGAATTCAGTTTGCTAATATTTTGTTGAGTATTTTTGCATCTATGTTCATCAGGGATATTGGTCTGTAATTTTCTTTTTTTCTGGTGTCCATGCCTGGTTTTAGTACTAGATTGATGTTGGTCTCGTAGAATGAGTTTGGGAGTATTCCTTCCTCTTCTACTTTTTGGAAAACTTTAAGGAGGATGGGTATTAAGTCTTCACTAAATGTTTGATAAAATTCAGCGGTGAAACCATCTGGACCAGGTATTTTGTTCTTAGGTAGTTTTTTGATTACTAGTTCAATTTCTTTGCTGGTAATTGGTCTGTTCTGATTTTCTGTTTCCTCCTGGGTCAGCCTTGGAAGGTTGTATTTTTCTAGAAAGTTGTCCATTTCTTCTAGGTTACCCAATTTGTTAGTGTATAATTTTTCATAGTATTCTCTCATAATTCTTTGTATTTCTGTGGTATCCATAGTGATTTTTCCTTTCTCATTTCTGATTCTGTTTATGTGTGTAGACTCTCTTTTTTTCTTGATAAGTTTGGCTAAGGGTTTATCTATTTTGTTTATTTTCTCAAAGAACCAGCTCCTGCTTTCATTGATTCTTTCTATTGTTTTATTCTTCTCAATTTTATTTATTTCTGCTTTAATCTTTATTATGTTCTTTCTTCTACTAACTTTGGGCCTCATTTGTTCTACCTTTTCTAGTTCCATTAATTGTGAGCTTAGACTGTTCATTTGGGATTGTTCTTTCCTGAGGTAGTCCTGTAGAGCAATATATTTCCTTCTTAGCATGGCCTTCACTACATCCCACAGATTTTGCGGTGTTGAATTATTATTGTCATTCTTCTCCATATATATTGCTTGATCTCTGTTTTTATTTGGTCATTGATCCATTAATTATTTAGGAGCATGTTATTAAGCCTCCATGTGTTTTTGGGCTTTTTCATTTTCTTTGTGTAATTTATTTCTAGTTTCATACCTTTGTTATCTGAGAAGCTGGTTGGTACAATTTCAATCTTTTTGAATTTACTGAGGTTCTTTTTGTGGCCTAGTATATGATCTATTCTTGAAAATGTTCCATGTGTGCTTGAGAAGAATGTGTATCCTGTTGGTTTTGCATGGAGTGTTCTGTAGATGTCCGTCAGGTCCATCTGTTCTAATATGTTGTTCAGTGCCTCTGTCTCTTTATTTATTTTCTGTCTGGTTGATCTGTCCTTTGGAGTGAGTGGTGAGTTGAAGTCTCCTAAAATGAATGCATTGCATTCTATTTCCTCCTTTAATTCTGTTAGTACTTGTTTCACATATGTAGGTAATCCTGTGTTGGGTGCATAGATATTTATAATAGTTATATCCTCCTGTTGGGCTGACCCTTTTATCATTATGTAATGTCCTTCTTTGTCTCTTGTGACTTTCTTTGTTTTGAAGTCTATTTTGTCTGATACAAGTACTGCAACTTCTGCTTTTTTCTCCCTACTAGTTGCATGAAATATCTTTTTCCATTCCTTTACTTTCAGTCTGTGTATGTCTTTGGAGTTGAAGTGAGTCTCTTGTAGGCAGCATATAGGTGGGTCTGGTTTTTGTATGCACTCAGTAACTCTTATGTCTTTTGATTGGTGCATTCAGACCATTTACCTTTAGGGTGATTATCGATAGGTATGTACTTATTGCCACTGCAGGCCTTTAGATTTGTGGTTACCAAAGGTTCAAGGGTAATTCCCTTACTAACTAACAGTCTAATTTAACTCACTCCATGTGCTATTACAAACACAACCTTAAGCTTCTTTTTTTTTCCTCCCTCCTCCATTCTTTGTATGTTATGAATCATATTCTGTACTCTTTGTCTATCCCTTGGTTGACATCTATTTAGCCTTAGGAATACTTCCATCTATAGGAGTCCCTCCAAAATGCACTGTAGAGGTGGTTTGTGAGAGGTAAGTTCTCTCAGCTTTTGCTTATCTGAAAATTGTTTAATCCCTCCTTCAAATTTAAATGATAACCTTGCTGGTAAAGTATTTTTAGTTCAAGGCCCTTCTGCTTCATTGCATTAAATATATCATGCCACTCCCTTCTGGACTGTAAGGTTTCTGTTGAGAAGTCTGATGATAGCCTGATGAGTTTTCCCTTGTATGTGATCTTTTTTCTCTCTCTAGCTGCTTTTAAAAGTCTGTCTTTATCCTTGATCTTTTCCATTTTAATTATTATATGTCTTGATGTTGTCTTCCTTGGGTCCCTTGTGTTGGGAGATCTGTGCACCTCCATGTCTTGAGAGACTATCTCCTTCCCCAGATTTGGGATTTTTTTAGCAATTACCTCTTCAATGACACTTTCTATCCCTTTTTTATCTCTTCTTCTTCTTCTGGTACCCCTATAATGCGAATATTTTTCCATTTGGATTGGTCACACAGTTCTCTCAGTATTCTTTCATTCTTAGAGATTCTTTTTTCTCTCTGTGCCTCAGCTTCTTTTTATTCCTCTTCTCTAATATCTATTCCATTTACTGTCTCTTCTACTACACCTCATCTGCTTTTAAATCCCTCCATTGTATGTTTCATTTCAGATATGGAATTTCTTAATGATTGAATCTCAAACTTAAATTCATTCCTGAATTCGTGAATATTTTTCTGTACCTCCATAAGCATGTTTATAATCTTTATTTTGAGCTCTCTTTCAGGAAGATTGGTGAGTTCAGTTTCATTTGGCCATCTTTCTGGGTTTTGTGAGATTTTGGTCTGAACCATAATCTTTTGACGTTTCATATTTCTGTGTGGTGCCCACTAGTATGCAGATATGCCAGTCTCTGGAGCTTTTCAGTCCCTAGAGTCAGGTTGGGGGTCATAGGGGAGCAGACCTGGTACCTTGGGGGAGGAAAGATCAGTTTCCTGATTCCCATCTCTGGTGCCTGTCTCCAGTGTCAGAGCCAGTGGGCCAAGCACACACATGTAAGCCTCTGTGATTTGTCTCTAGCTGTTGTAAGTGGGGCCTCCCTCTGCTTGGCCTGATGCCAGTGCAGTGACTGCCGGTTTGCAAGCAGGTGTTGGCAGGCTGTGTGTGTGTCACAGTGGGGGGCCTCAAAGCTGAGTAGGTAGCCAGGGGGATGGAGCACCTGTAACTCCTCAAAGTTCCCAACTAGCTGGGCAGAGCTTGCCCAGACATCCTTGTCCAGCTCTCCCCTCTCCAGTGCAGCAAGCTCTGTGCAAACCCACCCCTTCAGCAGCCTTCTGGCTGCTAGGAAGCCTCTCAGACTTACCGCCCTTCCTCTGACACAGAGTGGCAGGGTGTGGATCCCACCCTCCACAAATAGCCGGAATGTCAGTCTCCCAGGCCCTCCACCTGTCCAAGCTCCGCAACGTCCAGAGCACCACACAATATAGGTTTCTGCTCACAAAGCAAATCTCCAGGCCTAGTTGTTCAGCAGTCCCTGGGTTCCACCCCCTCCCTGCTCTGTTTCTCTTCCTCCCTCCAGTGAGCTGGGGTGGGGGAAGGGCTCAGGTCCTGCCTGATCAAGGCTTTCATACTTTATCCTATTTTGTGAGGTCTGCTCTGTTCATAAGGTCTGTATGCAGTCTGGTTCAGCCTTCTTTCTTCTTGCTGTTTTTGGGTTAGTTGTATTAATTAACTCTAGGTTTTTACTATTTGTGGTTTTGGGAGGAGTTCCCTGTGTCACCTCTCACACCGCCATGTTGAACCTCCTATATTCCCTCCTTTAATGAGTGCATACTTTCCCCCATATATTGATATTAGACTTAGCTAAATGCTTGGGCTAATGCAATATGAGCAAACGTGGAAGTGTGTCAGTTCCAAAACTAATCATAGAAGGTGTCATGTGTTCCTGCCCTTGCCTCTGGAAGCTCTCAGACTCTGTCATGAGAAGTTTCTGCTTAGAAACTGATGCCCCATCAGCCTGAGGCCAAGAATAAATCTGATGGTGCAGGGCCATCCCAGCCATCCTATGGATGTGCAGAGTGTGGCAGAACAGTTCAGCCAACCTTCAGTCTTGTGAGTGAGATAGTAAATGAGTATATTTTTAAGATGCTGGATTTCAGGATGATTTGCCATACAGTATCTTGATAACTATAGCAAACAGAGATACTAGCTATGTTTAAACCCATGTGATGGGACAATAAACTGAGAAAATAGGAATAAATGCAGATTAATTTCTGGACTTGATGCTGTAGTGTTGAGGGAGTTTTTGCCTGATTATTTTTATCTCCTCAGTGGAGAGTAAGGGGACATACTTACTTGAGAAGTGGACTAGGTGCAGGAGGAAATGTGAGAAGAGATTGAAATTATAAAAGCCTTAAAACACAGGTAACTGGAGTATGAAAGAAGGAAAATAGGTGTTTTTTCAGGTAGTCTAGTACATTTATAAGTTTATTAGCATATGAATTTTGACTTTTGTGACTCGTTTTTTTATGTTATCTACTTATTTTTTAAAGTGTGAGTCATAATTTTCTTTTGAACTTGTGTGACTTTTTTTGTATATGAAGATATTATGCTTTGGCATGTTCTGTATAAATATTTTTCCATTTGGGAAGTTACCTTATCCTTTTGTTCATAATTTTTGGCATAGGGAATATTTTATTTATATGGCGTAATATTTTATATTATTAAGAGGTTAACTCTCTCAATCTATTTTATTTTCCACGTTTCAAGTTACACTAGAACTTCCATAGAAAGTTCAGGAAGATAAAATAAAGTTCACTTAGCACCACAGAACTTTAGAGCTAGACATCATCTTTTTCACATGGTGAATTTCCCTGAGGCAGATGAGGTTTAGAGAAGTTAGAAGATGAGCTCAGCAAGTGGTACAGCCTAGGGTAGTGAGCAGTTCTGCCTAACTCCCAGGCAACTTAAGATGCTAACTGATAGTCCCAATCCCATCTCTTTTGATTATATTTAATATTTGAAAGCTAGGGACGCTGATATTTCTCTTATGCTTCATATGGCATAGAGATGAGAACAGAAAAACACCTGTGCCCTATGGCTACTCCGGAAGATTAGACTTTTCGGGCCAGTACCTCCCTCCAGGTGCTGCTAGACTACTATTTCTATCTGTGACACCTGCCCCTTGTTACCTTCTATAGTATCTCCACAAAAGGAGTCTTATGGATTCTTTTTCAAGTGAATATCAAACTGGACCAAATATATTAGCTTTTCTTTAAACGTGGGATAGACTTCAAATATCATTACAAGTTTCAAGCATAACAGTAAGAATGGGATTCTCTGCTATGAACCTGATTTTAATATTTTTGTCTCTGTTAATGAAATTCTACACAGTTTTTTCTTTTGGAGGGAACACTCCCCATATTCTCCCTTAGTTGCTAGCACAAAGAGGAAAATAATTTTTGAGAATTTTAGCATGAAGAAACTAGCACACAGAGGTTAGAACATGGTCCTAGAAGCAAGGAAGTCACTTTTATCTATTTACATAGGTTTTGAAATTGAAATTTCCTCTCAAAATCTTTCCTTGATGAAAACTATTTAGATATTAGGTAAGATTTTTAACCAGTCATTTTTTGCAATTAGAGCTTTAAGAGAACTGTTGCATCAGATGTTGTAAAGAAAAACTTTTGTACTCATTCAAATATGCACATCAAAAAGAAGAAAGGATGATTCTAACTCTCTTCAATTGTTGTATTCCACAAATCCACCCAATACTAGTTAGAAAAATTATGTTGTAGGTGTTAATCCAGGCAGGTATAACTTTTCCTGTGTGATGATGTAGATATCTAAACCTCTGTCCCGCGAACAACAGCACAGTAGCATTTTACAAATAGCTAAAAACATTTTCAGCTGGCAGAAATTCTAACCAGATTGGAACATTTTCACTAGTCTACTACTTACATTGTGATGACGATTATGCATCTCTTAGGCATCAGCATCTATACCTTGAGGATGCCCAATATCATTCCTATGGATTATCATTTACATTTCTATTACAATTCTCCTTCTCAGAAAATTTTGCTTTTAGTAAACATGGCCTAACTGTCTTGGTCATTGCTAATGTGCATACTCACTTGTGTGGGGATATCTTTGTTTGTATGCATGTTTATCTCTATGTGTATTTAAAAATCTTTGGCCTAGGTGAGTTTTATTCTCTGAGTCTGAGCACCTTACCTTGTCTTACTTAAGTGTATTTTTTTGAAAATAATAGTCCTCAGCTGATGTGAAATACATTGTAGAAAGGAAGAAGACCATATCTGCACAGCTTTTTTCTTTTCTAATTTTTCTACAGCAAGGGAAAATTTTGACTTTTCCTCCCTAGATGTTGAATTGACCAGCTTGAACACTATAGAATGTATTTATGTAGCCAGAGTTATAGGTGTTGCATGCAGGAATAATTGTTATGCTGAGTCCTACTAGGTGATATGTAAAACAGTGAGTTTACAATTAGCTTAGCAGCATATCTGTATCTATATCAATCTTGAGAATCAGTTGGAATATCAATGCCATTTTCGGTAAAACAATTCTTTATTGAGCTGGATTTCTAGGTATACCAACAGTGTGTTTACTTCCTTGGCCACTGCGAACAATATGGGAGTAATAACCCCTCAAAAATTCTGCAGATCTGAACTGCCTCCACATATGCTCAGATGCTTTAAAAGAGGTTACATTGAAAATTACTAAGTAAAATATTTCATAAAGATGTTATAGAGACGTTCAATACTTTCTCTAAGTGGAGACTTGTTTTACCATTAGATCTGTAGCCATCTAAAAATGTTACTTTGTTATACTAGCTAAAGTTTAGGACAGTTTCTGCTCTGTAGTGTTTCACAAAGTATTATATCAAAGTGGGGTTTGAGCCTTTTTCAGTGCTGGCTCCATCTTCAATTCACTCTCTGCTACCACAAACTTTGGGTAAAGATTTAGAGATTTCTCTGAAAGAGAATTCTTTGCCCTTCTTGTATTTTCTTCCAGAGGCTCTCTGCCTCTTCCACTCTATCCTGCTTTTCTGCTCATAGCTTAAGTACCCAGTCTCTAACAGGTGAGAGTCTCTGGGTTGAGCTGAATCACCTTTCACCTGAAGAAGAGAGAAAAGATGGTGAGCAATGTTTCTAAATACTTAGATTAGTAGAGTTGCTAAACAGGATGGAAGAAATAATCCAAAAAGAAAGGCAGGAAGTCAAAGGGGAAAAAAAACAAGAGTAGTATGTTGCCAAATAGAGACTATGTCACAAAACAGGAAAGAAAATTTGAACTACTGATGCTATAAAACAGCGCTGCGTTATTACCTTATAAGGTATATCAGGGTCCTCTAGAATAAAAAAAGCAGCAGCCTGTTCCCTGTACAACACAAAGGAGGGCTCATGGTTTCCCAGCCAAGGAAACCAGCTCCTGACGCAGAAAATGCAGAGACAAAATGACACTGGTTGGCTCCAGGCAGATACTTCCGCAGTGTGCCTAGTTTAGATGACCTGGATTCTTGAACTTACTGTGTTTTTATTGTTTTTCTGTCTTGAAACTGAGAGTCTGACTCAATTTAGAAACTTGTTCTCTCCACTTCCACTTTTTCATATGGGCAAGAACTATATATATTCTGATGATTTGGGAAATACAGTGAACCTGAAATTGAATAAGGAGATAAATGATCTAATTAGATATCACAAAGGCCACATGAGATAGTGTTCTTTAGTTTCATTCAGCACAACAAAGGTGGATTTCTTTCAAAAGATATGAGTTTTATTAAAATTGTGAGTTTATAGCATTTATACACATACACACACCCCTACATAGAAATCCAAGAATATGAAGAAATAATTTATAGACCATCTTCTTTATATAAGCACTTTGCCAGACAATGAAGCTATAGAATCTTTATTTCTACAAAGATTGCAGCTCACTAAAACCCAGCAAGGTGGGCACATTTTACAAATAAGGAAATTGAAGTTGAAAGAGTTTGAGTAATTTGGATATTGGACATGCAATATTTTGTATACCCAGGATTCCAACTTCATCCGTGATTTCAAAATTTATAGGTTTTAATATTTTTTTTCAGTGCATGTGGATTAGCTTAGGCCAGAGGTAAAGGTGGCATTATTAATTTTATGGGAATGATTTATCTCAGCTAACGACGAATATTGATGGTACTGTTCTTCACAAAACTAAGAAAAGAAGAATGAGAAATTGTGGAGGACTTTAATTCTATAGCTATCAGCCATGAATTCCTTAAATGATTGACCTGTGTTGATTATATTGCAACTCTCATAAAGTAGACCAAGATAGATTTGGACTACTGTGGAATTCATTGAAGAAATAAAGAAAAGCTGATTAGTGAGGGGGGAAAAAAAGGAACTTCATGAATAATCACATAATTTTGAGTTTAAATTGGTCTGTGACAGGGACATTTATTTCAGAACTTTTTGTATGGTTAAAAATAAAATTTGGATACTACTAGAGTGTTCCTTTGAATGGAAAGTTGGACAAATTGTGGTACATGAAAATCCTGGAAAATTACATAGTCGTTCAAAAGAAAGCATTCGATCTATGTCAGTTGTCTGGGACAGAGTCCATGATTTAGTGAGGGAGAAAAGCAGGTTACAGAGATGAATACATTATGATGTGTTACTCAGATTGGGTTCTCCAGGAAGCAGAATTTGAGGTGAAGTTTAGACTTTAAGCATTCATGGGGGAGAGTTTCCGAATTAATACCTGTGGAAGGGAGGAGAAAAAAGCAAGATTGGGTAAAGGGTGAAACTGAACTGTGAAATAGGCCTGATGAGAATCTTGGCTGACTCGGTGAGAAGGTCTAGAATGAAAATGAGCCATCAAAATGTCACTGTACTGGGAAAAAATGGCAGTAAGTCATACTCTGACCTACATCAGTCATTTTTATGTGGGCTTCTCAGCAGATGGTGTGACCTTGAGTGAAGCAAGTTTCTGTGGCTAAGGCAGGTCCTTCCTGAAGGAACTGAGAGCCAGTGACATCTGCTAATCATTCTCACAACTCCCAGGCCCTCAGTGAGAGGGGATGTGGATGGCACCTCTACCTAGCACAATACTGAAACAAAGTATGCCAGACTCAAAGGGTGTAAACATATTTGTAAATGACTATATGTGCATGGAGAAAAGCAGAATATAAACCTTAGTGATGGGAAAAGTAATTGGGCTGGCCATAGTACAAGTAATCAAAAAAAAAAACAAGATAAAATTATTAATAAAATAAGATTTATATAGGTAAAATTAAAAATATATTTATGTAATGTTTAGAGAGAAGTATTAAAAGTTAGTCACTTAAGAGTATTTATTCCTGGGTTGTGACATCACCTTTCGATTGTGCTTTTCGATGTTATTCGAGTAAAAATGAATGATTATTTGGATAATTTGAAAATTACAAAGGTATTTCAAAAAGCAAACAATGTCATCACTAGATATACTTAAAATAAGGCCTTAATTTCTCAGAAAGTAGATTTCAAAAAGCTTAGGCCACACATCAAGATTCTCTAAAAGATAAGATGTTTTTAGAGGCTCAGGAGCTGCAAGACCAGTCATAACCTACAAAGGTTAAAGTCAATAAATTAAGCCTTCATATGTGACATGAATTTATTCAAATATTTCTTGAGTGCTTTCCGTGAAGCAGGATGTGCTCTAGGATGTCAGATCACGTCTGGAAAGAAATCAAACAAAAATCTCTGCCTTCTGGATCTCCCATTCTATAGGGAGGAAAGAGAAAATAGACAATAAAAGCAATAAATGAGTAAATTCTATGGTAGGTCATAAGTTGTTGAAGGCCAGTTCCTAGGGAAACAGAGTGTCAGACTCCATGATCTGCGTCCAGAGGTGTTTCAGAGAATGCTCTTGGGAAGAACAGCTGAGAGGAGAGAACGAAGTAGACGCAGTAGCCCAAAGAGACCTGCTGGCAGCCACAGCTTAAAGATAAAGAGATGCCCACCGTGAATCCTGTCGGAAGGGTTCTCCCTCTGAGAACATGTCCACTAGGCGAGTCGAATCTATGGTGAAGATGCCTTCAGACTGGATCTCGATTCAGGGCAGGAGAGTTAGCACAGTGCTGAATGGAGACTGTGACAGTAGACCGTTGCCCATTTGAAGTGAATACAAATGCCCTCTTTTCTGAAGATGTGGGAAAGAACACTGGCCAGATTACTTACTGTACACCATGTACCTGAGCTGGTCAGCTCAGGCCAAGATACCACATCTAACAGAAGAGCTGCACTTGGGATTTCTTCTAGGTTGAGTTTTCAGTAAGAAATCCACTGCCTTTGCCTTGCCCGCTATGAAGCTTCTCAGCCTACAAGCCAAGCATACATTGTGGGGGTGTATTCAAAGGCTAAGTATGTCTATTTCAGTTCAGAAACCAAGTGAGTCCACAGACTCAGTGGTTCAATGAGCCCACTGTGGCCATACCTGGAACATAACCCCACTGATTCAGGACCCTGCTGCTGCTCCAAGGAGGAGGGCCATAACAATGCTCTGGGCTTCCAGTAGCTATGTCAGTCTATCAAGAGATCTTAAAAGGTTTTGGGTTTTTTTCCCCTCACTCCAGTGCAAAATTATCCATGTAAATGGCAAGGTTCACTTGGGAAGGCCGGGTAGAACCGTTGCTGTGTGCCCTTGCTGAGGTGTTGAAGGTTTGTTCCTTCTGAGAAACGAGTCTTTTCTTCAGTCAGTAATTTCTAGGTCTGAAAACTGGCTCAGGTGTGGAATATGGGTAAAATATTGAAACTAGGGTAACTGCCTTCAGGCTCCAGACCATCCATCCTTAATTTTTCTTGTACAAATTGAGCAGAACCTTTCGTGGCTGCACATACGTCTTACCCTTCAATCACCTCTGTGGCTCTCTGCAGGTTCTCTGCTGGCTGCCACTCTGATGTTGCTGTTCATTATAGTAATTGTCCCAACTAACTTCTGACAGTTCACTGCCTTGCCTCTATTAACAGAGATCCTACGAGTCCATTGCTGTCAGGGAGCCCAGTTATTAGCAACATCTCCTACTGCCATCCCAGCCTCTGGAGGAGAGCCACCCCTGCATACCTCAGTAATGCTCATGCTCCTCTCACCAGGACATGCCTTATTCCTTTAATAAGTGGAATTTTCTCTCATGGATAATAGGGTCTGCTAGGTTGTCTGGCGTCCTTGTGTATGCTCTCCAGCATGTCTACTTCCATGTGCTCTTTGATCTATCTACAACTGTAAGCTACTACAGCTCTAGCACTTCTACCGCACATAGTGCACTCCATCACCTTCTCCAAGCATCTCAGAGGCATCCCAGCACCTTGTTTGCCCTCCTCCCAGGGACTTTGCAGGGATTTTAGATCCTGTTACCTGGGAAAGAGTTCTTACAGTAATAAACTCTCTTCCATGCAGCATCCCCAGAATGCAAGGTCCTGTGGACTGTCCTGGATCCAGTCCCTTTGCTCCTTTAGGAAGCTCAGCACTTTCCCAGATGGGTCCGGTTGTGACTTATTTCTAGTTATTGGCTTAGTGATGGGGTGAGGGAGAAGTGGGGCATATCCTGAAAAGAACACATCTGGTCTTGCAGGGAAGACACCTTAAGCAAAGGTATCCTAGCCTGATCATTACTAAGGAGGAATGTAACATTTTGACAGTCTCAAAGGGTTAAAGAGTATCTGGACATTGGAAGTTCTGCAACCCCGATGCCTGCATCCCAGGTTTCAGAGTTCTACTCCTTCCCAGTCTGGGACCTGACCTTGGAACAGAGGATTCCACTTTCTAAAGAACTCTATTCCTCTTTAATTAAATACTGAATCTTCAGTGTTTGCTCTCCACTGGCCAGAGGATACCCTCTGAGTTTCATACTGCTACTTACCTAAGTGATTAATCACCCTCAGACTTTCCATGCCTCCAGAGTATTAATGGGTCCTAGAAATAGCCATCAAATTCCAGTCTTTAAAATTACAATTATTTCTGAAATTCTCAAACTGCTAGGAAAGTATATGTGCCAGCAATTTCCTTTTAATGTCTATCTGTTCCCAGTTCTGCACATCGACCATTTTAATACTTCTAGCACTCCCAGATGCCTGGATGTAACGATGTTCCATATGTTCCCACTGAGGAAATTTTTATTGTCATGTGGTTGGCAGGTGATCCTCCAAACATCTCATTGTAGATTTTGCTTCCTAGTTATCAATTCAAATGCCATTGTCATAGGTCACATTACATGACATTTGTGTGCAGAGGAATACTGAGTGGAGGTCCCCGGAACAACTGTGAGAAGGGCTGGGCAGAAGGAGAAGTCAAATTGTGGGGCAGTTGCTGCAGAGGACTCGCTGGTCCTATGGGGAGTTCTGGAGTTTGGTTGGCCTTTCAAAGCTTTCCCAATCTGAGGCACAGAGCAGACCATTAGGCTCTTGAACAATTAGTCCTTGTGTGTGGACTGCCCCCTACAGGGGGACATACCCCGAGTGAAGCTGCTGTGCGAGTTACTGGAGAGACATTCATCTTAGGAGCATAGCCACCACCAGCACAAGAGAAATGAATGACTCTCACCAGAGGAATGAAGGTAAAATATAGGCAGCGCAGCACATTTTGATAGAAAAGTTGACACATTTTATATGTGTAAAAAATAGAGCAATTATGTGAAAAAGATCAGAATACGTAAATCAATGACAGAAAGAGAACTGGAAAATACCAAAATACGCAGAGAATAGAGAACACATTTCTAAATAACTCATCAGAAAAAAAAAAAAAAAAGAGAGAGAAATCTCAAAAAGAAAATTTTAAATATTTTGAGCTAAATGAAAATGAAAACAACTTATCAAAATTGATGGGATGCTGCAAAAGAAGTGTTTAGTGGGAAATTTATGGCATTGTATGCATATGTAAGAAAAGAAAAAAATGTCTAAAATCTGTAATCTAAGTTTGTGCCTTAGAAAACTGGGGAAAAAGAGAAAATTAAACTGAAAGTGAGGAGAAAATAAATAATAAGTATTAGTAGAAAAGTCATTGAAATGGAAGACAGGAATTCAATAGAGAAAAATCAGTGAAACCAAAAGCTAGCTCAGAAAATATCAATAAAACTGATAAGCCTCTAGCCAGGATGACTAAGAAAGAAAGAAAGAGGGCACAAGTTACTAGTATCAGAAATGAAAGAGGGAACATTACTACAGATCCTACGGACAATAAAAGGGTAATAAAGGAATACTGTGAACAATTCTATGCTTATCTCAAAATATTTTTTTAAAAGCAAAAACAGTTTTAAATATATTCTTTGCAGGACTCTTTGATTCTATCATCTTCACCAGGTTTGGCCACACTCACCAGGTCACCCACCCACTTCTGCATCAATCCAAACTCACATTTCCTCCATTCTGCTCCTGTGCAGCTAAAACTACACTGCAATGGTATAAATTTATTCCTCTTAGGTTCAACTATTAATCTTGTTATCAACAAATTTACCCTTCTCTAGTGTTAATTGAATTCAAGTCAATGCATATTCATTGAGAATTTAATATATTTCAGATATTCTGGACTCCCTTTTTGCTTCCTGGAGTTAGTTTCAAGTATTTACCATTGATATCATGCACTGTATCTGCCCTCTCTCCCTCATTTTTACAGAAGTTCCTCCACTCCTGCCTCAATAAAACAATGGATGAAGTAGTCAGAATTGAAATCTCTTATTAATCCCCACTACACTACACCAGAATTTGCTTTAATATTCCCTCATTTCTTCTCTTTACTTCTTCCCTCTTTGCTCCTTTCTTTTCAGAAGAAGATTATTTTTACTCATTTCCATGGCTGGTTCTATCATTTGGGCTCTTGATTCAATTCCTAAATTTCCACTGTTAACTTTATAAGTATTCTCTCTTTTGTATATTTACATGGCTCTCATTTACTCATACATTTTTTATTGAGTTACTACTATATGCCCTGCATTATTCATAGTCTTGAACAAAACAGTGCCCATTCCCATATAACTTACCTTCTGTTAGGAGTGACAATTTTTTAAACTATATTGTTTATACACTATTAGGAGGTGACAAATAACTTCAGGTAAAGCAATGTATTAGATTCTCCAGAGAAGCAGACCAATAGGAGATACATATATATGGAATTGGCTCTGTTATGGAGGCTAAGATGTCCCACAGTCTGCCATCTGCCAGCTGGAGGTCCAGGAGAGCTGGTGGTCAGTCTGAAGGGCTGAGAACCAGAGAAATGGGTGGTATTAAGTCCCAATCTGAACCTGAAGGTTGATGTCCCATCATGAAAACAGTCAAGCAGAGAGAGCCACTCTCCTTTCCCCAATGGTTTTGTTCTGCTCAGGACCTCAGTGGCTTGGATGAGGCTCGCCCACCTGGAGAGGGTAACTGCTTTACTCTGTATAAAGATTCGAATGCTAATCTCATCCAGAAACACCCTACAGACACACTCATAAATGATATTTAACCATATATCTGGGAATTCTATGGCCCTGTCAAGTTGACATGTAAAATTCACCATTATAAGTAGGAAAGGGAAATAGAGAACACAAGGGTATAGGTGACATTGTAAAAACAGTGAACAGGTAATCCCTCACTGAAAAGGGGTCATTTGAGTAAAGCATGAAGGAGGCAAGTGGGAAATTCATGTGGATGTGAGGGAAAGCAAGCCAAGCAGAGGGAACACTACTGCCTGGTTGTGAGGCAGAGCAAACCTGAGCTGTTCAGGAACAGCAAGATTGGAATGAGTGAGCAGGGAGGAAATGGCGTAAGAAGGTAAGATGGAGCCAGATAAGGTAAGCTCTTTTAGCCATTATGAGGATTTTTGTTCTGAGAGAGGTAGGAAGCCACTGGGATTTTCACACACTGGCGTAAAATATCTGACTTCTGTTTTAATGGAATCACCGTAGCTGCAATGTTGATAATAGACTATAGAAGAAAAGAAGGGAAGGAGGAGACCAGTCACGAGGGTCTCTAGGCAGGAGATGCTGGTGTTACGAGCCAGAGTGTTAACAGTTGAAATGGTAAGAAGTGCTCTGATTCTTGATATATTTTGATAGTAGGGCAACTAGGATTTGATGATGAATTAGGTGTAAATTGAGACAGATTAAAAAGTCAAGAATGACACTGAAATTTCTGATCTGAGCAACTAGACAGAGTCATGCAGTTGCCATTAACTGAGGGTCAGTTTTGGTGGCATTAGAAGGAAAGGTGTTCAAATTTAATTTAAGTGGAATTTTCAAATAGATATAAAATCCAGTTGCGGATTTATAAATTGGAGGCTTTAGGATATAGATATAATTTAACCATGAGATTGGATGAGATCAGCAAGGGGAGTGAGTATAGACAGATAAGAAAAGCAGTCTGAAGTCTAAACCTTGGATCATTTCAGTGTTAGAGGGTTAGCAAGGTAGGAGGTAAACCAGAAGAGTGGTTTCCTAAAAGGCATGTGAATAAAATGTCAAATGATGCTGCTGGTCAAATAAGAGGCAAACTGAAATTGATCTTTGGATTTAACAAGGTACAAGTCATTGGAAATCTTGACAAGGGTTTTATTGGGGTCAGTTCAACAGATAAACATAAGAGGACAATTGTGATATTGCATATATACTATTCTTTCAAGAAATTTTTCTGTCAAAGGAGTGTATGAGCTTTAGGTGTGGTGGGGGTGATAGGGTTAAAATGAGAATATCAGTATACAATGGTACAGTTGAGAAGAATAATTTGATGATGAAGGAAAAGGGAGAATTGCATGAGCGAGGTTCTTAAAAGGGGCCAGAGTAGATGGGGTCCAGTGGAAATGTGCATATTTTGACTTTAAATAGGAACACTTAGAGTTTATTCAAATAGAAGGAATGGAAAGATGTCTGCATACAGATTCTAGAAGATGAGTAAATGTAATAGTAGGATCTCCTGGAATTTTTGTTCTCTAATTGCATTGATCTTAGTGCAAGTAGAGAACTGGAAAAAAGGACAGGAAGGAGGTATTGGATGGATGTTTGAGAAGAATATGAAACAGAAAGAAAGGAAAGAAGAAAAGAAAAAGTAATATAATGCTCTGAAACATTACATACCCACTTGAGTAACTGCCATGAGTTAAAAAGAGTTAAAGTGACGGAGAGATTTGTAAATACATATATATGTTTACATATATATATATATTCCAGCCACATTCAGCAATTCAAGTGCTGGAATGAAGGAGATATAGAGCTGTTTAACCAGGGTAAGAGTTTTGCTTAGCAAGTTTAGCCAAGAGAAAGCCAAGCGAGTTGAAATCTGTGAAAGACTGTTCAAAATGATTGATATGAAAAACTAAGAATGTTTGAAAGGGAGTGATTATAATGGTTGACTAAGCTGAGTATGTAGGGAAGCAAAGGCATGATGGGTGAGGGAAACGGTGGCAAGATCAATGGATTATAGGCTGGTGGGAGGGAGGGTGAAGGGTATTTGGGAGGCAAGGATTTGAGGACCTAATCTAGAAAGACAGGAGATGAGTAGACAGTGGGTCTAGAGTGTGATCATACCGTTTAGTGACTGGGGTAAGGTGGAAGAAACTATCATTAGAGGGAGATGGCCAAGGAAGCAAAAGTATTGGAGGAATTACAGCCCTAAATGCTGAAATCATTCATAGTCAAGGAAAGAGTCATGGTGGAGTGAGTCAGGAGCTAAAGCTAAATTTGCCAAAGATTGGGGAGAACCCCAAAGTCCTTTAAATCATTTAAACAAGGAACAGTTGATGGTATAGTGTGATGACATTGACGTTAGAGCCAGCAAGGGGGTGCTGGGGAGTAGATCAGTCTGTAACTGGCAATGAAAAGCAAGGATGAGCCTTCCCTATTTTCACCATTGGAGAGAGCTACAGGGCAGCAAAAGGAACCACATTTCAGCAAGATTAAGAGGAAAGGAACCTTCAGAGAAGTTCTTGAGGACATGGGAATTTTGCTAATGATAGATGATCCATCTCAAGAGTCAGGAAGATGGCTACTGAAAGGTGAAGGTAAAGGGCTGTATCAAAATGAGAAAGTGGAAAATGAACTATGTCCCAGGAATCCAGGGCTTCTGGTTGTAACTGACAAAAATAGGGATAAAGTGAAAAGAGAGATGAGCCTGGCAAGCCTGATGTGGAGGTGGATGTTGGGAAGGGTGCAAAGGTGATCTGTGGACTTCTCTTCAGCCTTTGGAGGAAAGTGTGGAGACCAGGAAAGGGATGATCTTAACTACAGAGTTATCCCTGGAACCATACAGCCTTTCAAACTCTTCTCTTAATGGCAAAATGTCCTTCTTTTGGGGGCAAGCTCAAATAGCACCTGTCTTCCACATAAAATAAATAATAGTTTCCCATAAAATAAATTATGAAATAATCATAGTCTTGGTAAGTGAATGAGCAGAAGCCAATTGTGACATACTCAGAGCAGTAATAGTAATGGGAGCTTGCCAATCTCTTCTCAAACCCATTAGTGGTGAAAGTAAAGCTGCTCAGAGTACAGTCATAGGACAGCCCCTGGATGCTTCTTTCAAGCCTTTCTGGACCTTGTAAGCATCATTCTTCTGTGGATCATTCAGCATTTTAGGAATAACCTTCCTTTGGGGTTTTATTGTCACTATCTCCCTCCCAATGAGTCTTTTTGAATCATCCTCCTTGTCTTCTGAAACTTATCTGTTCTATAAATAAACTGTAGGCATTTCTAAAAAATTCTGTTTGGTCTTCCTGCTCCATTCTGTAGCAGGGGTCTGAATCTAAGATGTCCTTTAGAGACAGAATGGCTCTCCTCCCTTCAAATTATTGTCTTCAGTGTTTGTCAGAGGGACATTTTTTAAAAACCTGAGAGTGAACATCCTGTATTCAAAACACTGAATGGCTTCTTCTTACTACTAAACAAGTCTTTTTCCTCAGCATAACATTAAAGGTTATATGCAGTCTGACTCTATTCTTCCCATCTCATCTCCCATCACTTTTTCTCTTCTTGGGGGACCCTTTATTGTAGCCACATTCGACAACACACCATTTGTGGGCTGTGATACATACTTGTGTTGCCTCAACTTTTGTTCATACACTCTTTCTTTTAGACCACATAGTCTTCTGCCTCTTCTCCATTTGTTAGTCCTTCCATTCCAAAGAACACTTCTGTGAGGTCTTCCTGAGAAGCACCCCAACCCTCCAGGATGTTCAGTCCTTCCTGCTTGCTGCCCTTGCACTCTGGTTACACTTCCAGTATAGACATTTTCAGAGTCTGGTTTCTGTTACGCTTTACCTACTCATTTAAATTCCTATTAAAAAAGAAGTAAGATCATTGTCATTAGGGGTGTGTGTGTGGTGTGTGTGTTTTCTCCTTGTCTGAGCACTCTGTTAGATGCAGTTTCTCATTCCCTCAGCACTTGGTACTGTGTTGTGCACATAACTGGTGCTTAAGAAGTGTTTATTCAATTAAAATATGAAAGGCTACAAAGGAAGAGTGGATGGTCACCAGCTAATGAGATGACAGTAAATGTGAATTCCACAAGGACGGGGATTTTAAACTATTTCATCTTTGGGGAGCATTGTAAACATTCACTGAGTGAAGAGATTAATATAGGAGATTTCACACTTACATTTGGGCACTTAACCTTGAGCGACATTCGGATGTTACATGAAGGGTGGAGTTTGTCACATCTCCATTCAAATGTACTTTTGAGAAATGGTGGCTATTTTTCTCACAGTCAACCTTTTAAAAAATCTGAACAGACTTAAAGGAGAAAAATGTTTTCCCAAGTACAATATTATAAGAAATAGTCTTTCTTTCTGTTTCCAAACTTTTAGATTTAAGGAATGCTTATGCTCCTCAATTCTATTCAATTTTTTAAATCAATCACTCTTGTGCTGAATATTTTTAAATGAATATGACACTTTGCATGGATCCTATAAATAAACAAAACGTGCACAGCTTTGTTTATGTTAGGAACCTTCTGCTAAGTGTTGCTTCTATTTATTTACTTTTAAATTATGCCAGATTTTTGCAAATTTGAGTCAGTTTGGGGATCAACTTGAAATTTTAAAGACTGGCTATTTACTTTGTTTCTGATACCTTGCAAATACGTTGCATTACCAGTTTTAAGGGCCAGCAGAAAGTATAAGAGGAAATCATTCATGATGGACTTAATTATGGAAATAGATGTGCCATATCATAAAGTTTTTACCTCTTCTCTTAATTTAATTTATTTTAAGTTCCTCATTCTCTTTGCTATCTCCTCATATCAAGAGTTTTTAACTCTACTCCTTAGAGCTCAAGCTCAGAAGCTCCCTGATTTTTGTAGTACAACACAAAAGTTCTGAGATGAACAAGAGAGGATTCAGTAAGGATAGTCTGATAAATCAAAACTCTGTCCAGAAAGCCATGTTGCTAAAAACAAGCTCTACTTATAGACATTCATAACTGAAATTATAATTCACTTATTAGTTCATGATAAAGAGCTGGCATCCATTCACTGACTTCCTCTTATCATGTATAATCTGGCACAATTCATGAGATTTAGGGCTGGTCAGCTTTTCAAAGACAGCAGAAACAAAATGATGGAGTTATATATGGCAACAGCAGACACTGATACTTGTCTCTCCACCATCCATCCAATCCCCTTACCTCCTTCTTCCTGTTTCTTAGCTGAACCA
Organism: Smutsia gigantea; assembly: GCA_032199065.1. Taxonomy (NCBI): domain Eukaryota; kingdom Metazoa; phylum Chordata; class Mammalia; order Pholidota; family Manidae; genus Smutsia; species Smutsia gigantea. The sequence goes on along the minus strand of JAVSCE010008742.1, from coordinate 132,989 downwards.
CAATTATGTTTAGATATTTATCAACTCCAAGCAGTCATGTGTTTCAGGATGACTTCATCTCTAGCTCCAGAATTGGTAGATACCTCTAAGACAAAGTCAAAATCATTCTTTTGGAAAGTGGGTGGTTTGAATGTGTCCATGTGTCCCAGTCTAGCTAATGAGATCTTAGTGGGAGTGAGCCTTAGCACGCCTAGATTTCATCACTGTGAAGATGGAGATGCACAGACAAAGTCCTTTCTTTCCTTGGATGCCTTTAATGCCTGGATGTGATGGCGGGCACTGCCACGACGGTGCGGGAGTGCGCCTGAGGGAAGAGCCGAGATGGCGGGGTGACAGGGGCAGACAGGGTGAGAACCTGCACCCCCCCTGGCTACTGAAACCAGCTTGTTCTTTCCTAGAGCCTTCTTATCCTGGGACCTCATCAGTTAAGCAAGTTGGAGGAATTTTCTCTTAAACGTAACCAGTAGAAATCTGACCACTTTCCTCTCTCCTATGATGGAAGAATAAAGTTATGTTTTGTATAAGGAATGGACAAACATATCTGGATTTCTTTTGTAAACTGGATTAGTGGTCAGTACACCATCTAGAGGTTAGCTTTCATTACACATTGTTCAAACTTTGGTCTCTTGAAATTTGGTAAAGAAAGAGGTGGATACCAGAACTGTTCCATTTTCACTAATAGAAGGTAGCCAAAATTTGAGAATAGAATAGCTCTAAAAATAGAAACACTCAAAAGGAAATGCCATCAAATCAACATGCATTCTAAAAGAACCAAGTTACAAATACATAAACACAACTGCTCATTCCAGCAATGCTACTATTGTAAAATGTTAGCAGTTAACAGAAAAAGATTAGGCTGTGAATAGAGACCCATAGAAAGTAGTTATCCCCACAGAAAGAAATATACTATTATTATCACTATCCAATATACACTATGCTTTTAGTTATTTTCTTAATTTTCAGTTAAATACAGCTCTTGTTTCAGCTGCAGTGAGTTATCACAATTAAAAATTTCAAATTATTTATATCCTATTTGAAAAGTAGTTCATATTAGAATGTTCTTTAAGTGAAAATGGTCCACAGAAAAGGGGATACAGATTAAATTTAATATTATTTTAAACAATCTACATATAGTCTCATGGGATATAATTTCAAAGGTGGGGTTCAGATTTTTAATGCTAATTAGGGGGAGTTGACATTCCCTGTTCTATTTAAGTGACTTGTAGCTGGGCCATTAATGACCATGCCGTTTCTGGTTCCTAGAATGCCTTTGTGCAAATTAGACCCACCAGAACATGGTTTGGCAAGCAGAGCAAAGGGCTGGATTCCAGCTCCTACTTGTCCATTTGGCCAGGCATCATTGTGCAGTAAACAGCTCACACAAATGTACTCAGAGGCCCTGAGTTGCAAATTCCAAGTGTTAGACAGTAGGGAGTACCCATCTCTAATCTTAGCTCCAGCTACTGTTTCCAGGAGGGAATGTAAACACAGTGTTTTCAGATCACCTAATTTTTGAAAGAGGCTGGAGGTGTAATCTAGCTTATTTCACATCATGGATCCAAGCAAAAGATGTTTGAGACCCAAATTCCAACTGTGGGCTGATGGGGTGTGACTCTGACTCAAGAGAAGTGCACAGCCACAGGTGTCACTCAGCTACTACGTCTATCCTGATCCTGCTGGGTTCAGGACTGTTTGAGCTCCTGGGGGTGATGGTGCAGAGAGAGTGCGCAGAGGCCATATTTTTTATCCAAGGGAAGTCTCCAGTAGGAAAGACCACAGATACAGATATGGAGAGTGGAGAGAAGGGAAAGAACAATAAATGTGATATTCACTCTGAAGAGAAAAGAAAAGGAGTGTAGAAAATTAAGTACTGTGTGGGGAGGAGGGAGCTGTGATTCTCAGGTAGTTTGCCTTTTAGAAGACTGTTCTACTAAATAGTTCCAACACTCCTCTAACATTAATTAAACCTCACAAACCCTGTGAGATAGGTAATTACTATAATTAAACTGGTATCCCAAATCAGTAAAATGAGAATTAGAATGCCCAAGGTCATAGTGAGATTATGTGGCCCAGTTTGGCAGGCAAACTACATGTTCATACAACATATTACTTCTCTCTTCCAATCTCTCTCTCAATGTTTAGATTACAAAAATATAATGATAGATATAATGATCATTGAGAAGTTGAACTGCAAGTTGATTAGGGAAGCTGAAAGACAATATGGAAAAATATCTAAATGAATGATCCATATTCCATAAACATGTAATATGCAAATTCTGTTTCAATTAACTCCATTTATTTAAAATATTTCTATTTAAATTGCTGGTTTAGCTAAATGCATTACTAAATCAAGAAATCAATGCACATAAAGAATTCTCCATACTACACAACAGCATAGAAAAGACTGTCATTAGTTTGGAAAGAGAACACAGCAGACAGACAGAAGGAACTCTTCTCGTTGCTATAACTACGGCATACCAAAGGTCAGCACTGGAAAAAAATACCTTCCTGGATTGAACTTTAACAACTGAGGGGTATTATCCTGAATTCTTCCTTTCAACTAAGAAATAAAAATCCTTTATTTTTAAAGGGTTAATTGAAAATAAACTAAACAATGGAAATATATATATTTTAAAAATCAAGCATAAAAAATGGTTTTGATTTGAAATAAAATATTGAGAGTAATATCAGACACTGGTACTTTTGCAGATATGGCTATCCAAGCTACATTGGAAGTCAAAATCTCAAGTTCAGGAGAAAAAAATTAAAATCACAAACACTTTGTAAAAAATCTCTTTACTGTATTTAAAAATGACAAAGGCAAAAGTGGTGATTTTAATTAGCATTATTTAATAGAAAATAGTTTAAAATTAATCTAATCTCAAAGGCTTGCAGAGCATAAAAGCAATGATTTTTATAAGCCTAATTTTATGTCTTTAAAAAGTGAATTTTAGAAATAACTTCATTATTCAAATTCTTGAAGACTTTGTTTTGATACTTGAGGAAGTTGTCTCTGGTAATTTGAAGATCCAGAAACCTATTTTAAAAATGTCCACTTTCTAAATTAAAGTTGATTTTGGAGAAAAGTCCACCTCGTGACTTTGCGCTAAGGACATTAGTTACCAGAGTTATTTTGAGGTTTTAACTGAGAACAAGGAGAGGGATTGAGAGAGGGGACTCTCACTTGCTTCCCAGTGGGCTGTAAATCCCGTCAAATAAGACTCTCGTGTGCAGAGGAGAAGGGCTGCAGGCAGGGGGGACCGCGGCTGCCACATTCTAGGCGGCTGTCCGGGAAACAAGGGCCGCAGAGACGCTGAGAGCTGCTGACAGAGCTCTGCCAAGTGTTTTCTGGTCAGCTCATAATTAGCAATTTCACAAGATTTCCAAAGCTTGTATTACTTTATCATTACTTATCTAAAGAAATACACTTTCAAGAAAGTGCAAGGTAGCTGCATACCTAAAACAAATGCGAGAGGCTTGTGAAGGCCACCTAGTCACTGCCAGGCAGAGGGAAAAACAGACCCCAAAGGCCAAGCTGGGGCTCATATTGCCAATTTGTGTTTAGATCTGATAGTGTCCGAAAGCTGCTCACCATAACCTGGTGTTTTGTACCAAAATTGACCCATTTATTATTTTCTTCATGAGTAAATACTTTGAAAAAATCTGGAGTGTTTTGCCTGGGTTTTCTAATAATCCAATGGACAAAACATACCAAATACTTATGATGAAGTACAAAGAAACCCATATCTCATCAAAATCAAGCCAATTTAGGGAACCTGCAGAAGAAATGTTCTTCTGAGACTTCCCCTTCTAGTCTATTGCTATTTGATTTATACGTGTTTCTGGGTTTGGGGACAACTGCTATTAGACTGCCATGGAGCACCAAAGACGTAATTTTATAGAAATGAGAATTTATATAATGAGAAAGTGTGCCATGAAGAAATAAGAATAGCCCTAGGCCAAATTAGGTCCTATGAAGAACAATTCTAACAATTAATGTATGTAGAACAGTATTTGGTACATATTTAGTGTCCAAACTGTATGTAAAAATAAATGAATGTATATACATGATTAGTATTGTTGATTTGAATACAGTGCTAATGAGACCAAGATAATGGGTTTAACCCCATGAACCCATTATTTTCATTATCGTCAATAGTCACAGATTTTATCCTAACAGTGGCCAGACATCCCATAAATTCATCCTCTTAGTCTTGAAAAAGACAAGGCAAGAAAGTATAGATAGCTTAAGACAAATTTATTATTGCTTAAGAACAGCTCAAAGCACATAACCTGCTGTTGGTAGGTTAGGAGGACCAGCCTCTGAAGATGAAGGTCAGCATTGTGATAATGATGTATCAATATTTAATTACAAGTGCAAGAAAATAACAGGTGTGCAGAATATTGATTTTAAGAACTAATTTCCTCAAATTCTATTTGTTGAGTCACCAAGAAAATCTCTGAAAACTTCCTTAAAATGTGCACTTAAGGGATTTTACATAATTATCTCATTACTATATAAGAATCATGTTAAGCAAAAGTCTCTTTTGTGTAAATAACAGTACCTTCATCTTAAGTTACGTTTGTTTATTTACTAAAGTTTTTTTTTAATACGGTCATGGTAAGGTGAACATTTTCTGGGAGAAATGGAACTGCTGGAGTAAGGTTCTTGCAAGGTATGATAGGAGAGGAGATTCAAAAGATGGAGCCAGTTGGAGAAGGGCTTGAGTGCCCCTTCAAGAATTTTACATTCTTATCCTTTAAACAACAGGAAATTACTTCCACTTTTTGTGTATGCTACTTTCCTTCAATGTGCATGGCACAAAATGTTAGGAACCTCTGTGTGCCAGGCAATGTATGATATGAGACACAAAGGTGAATAAGACACAATCCCTGAGGTCTAGGATCTTAAATTCTGGTGAATAAGACAGTTAAATAAAAATCCCAGGTAGCTACAAAGAAGAGTGAAAGAAATTATTCCCTATTCGTTTTTTTGGTAGATTTCTTCGGTGCAGCCTGTGGTTATTGTGTTGTTATTTACACTGGAATCACTGCAGGAAGGGGCAGTCCTCAGCGGTGGTGAACACAAACTGGGAAGGTGGTTTCTAGGATGTTAGTTGACAGAGCTCCATGCCCCTTTCCTAACCTGAATGATGGGTATTTTTGTGACCAGTAGAGAAACCTTATTGGTGGGGAGATCGGGGGTTAAAGATTACCTCTGGGTAATTGAAAGCACTAGCAAGCAAGCTGCTAATGCCTAAGATGTAGTTCAAAATCAGTTTATTTTAGATTTATAGTAGTTCCTCTGCTGTGTCATATCTGCTTTCTTTATTCCTAGGTAAATTCTTGTTTGAATATTCTAACAATGGCTTGGCTTTCATAGCTGCCAAACTTTCCCCAGAGTCATTAAGACTGCTTTTAGTGGTAATCTCTAAGGGTGGTAATCACCAAAAATGCTCCTAGGGGAAAAGGAATCTCAAGATTCGTTCAGGGCTGCGTGGTCTACTTATCCTCTCCAGCAGGTTATTCTCCTTCCGGTATTACTCTGGGGAAACTTCCAGCTGTCTACCAAAATAGTTTCTCTACTCCACAGTAAGAGTTGCATCCAGGAAATGACTGTCCAGCAATCTTTGCAGCTAGTTGTGGCACGTGACTGGTCTTGACACTTGCATGTGAGCTGCAGCGTGGATCACTTCAGGATCAAGGTCTTTAAGAAAGGATCGTGCTTCCTCTGTGTCCCTCTGCTGGCTTGACGATTAGATGAGCAGTCCTGTGGGTTCAGCAAAGTCCTAAGGCAGAAGGAAACTGGATCCATTAATCAGTCATAGAAGAGAGCGGTCTTCTGATCTGAAATTCCCACTCCGGACTGTTTCATGAAAAAAAAAACTATATTTCTATGGTTATTGCACTAATACATCTCAGAACCTATCTGTTACAACAGGTCAGCTACCTTTTTGGAGATTCTGGGATCATGATGATGATATGGATCATGATCATGATGGAAAGTAGCAGTGCTTTAAAGATGTTTCATTGTACAGCACAAAGTTTCTGCAGGAGACAATTTTTTAGATGATACTTAAATTGGAATTTTTAGTTTCCCGTAAGGAGATCAAGGAAGCCCCTGCACTCCTGCTACAGATCACAAAACATATAAAGCAAAGGTACAAACCAATTCCAAGTAACTGGAGATTGTAGCAGGCATTTTGCAGAGGGAAGCAAACTTAAGTTTTAATATTTTATAGATTCTGAAAGATTTTCATTGATATATTGTACTTTATTGATTCTGAAAGAGAATTAAGAGAGGACTAAGTGTTCTCAGCAGTTATTATAAAAATCCTGACACATCATGGTTTAAAAAAAAAAAATCCTGACACATCATCCTGGAGAAGACAACACAGGTCATGGAGTAGCATGAACCCTGACAGGTAAGCATGTGACAAAACTAATATTTAAAAAAAGGATATGAGGTAGACCAGAAAAGAAATATTTTCCTTTATCACATTTGCCTATGGATGTAATCAATTCCATGGTTGAAAGACAATGGATGTTGCATCAGAGCCATGAGGTATATTGTTTATCATTTGTCTTATTTGTTCAATTAATGTATTAAAGAGAGGCCTACGACCATAATTAAAGCTAAGGTTCTAGTATGGAGAAAGGGTTTACTAATTAATTAATTATTGATGGGTGAGACTGGGATAGAGGTTATAAGCATAAGGTTTCGGAGACAGACAAGATTAGGCACAAATTTCAGCCCTGTTACATACTAATTTTACAACCCAAGCTAGGTTATCTCGTTTCTATGGGCCTCAATTTCATCATTTGTAAAAATGGATAACAACTACCTCATAGGGTTATTTCAAGGACAAAATATCTATAAATTGTTTCTTACAGTGCCTGACACAGAGGTGTCATTAATAGTAGCTCTTCTTATTAATTATTAAGACCAAATGTTCTGTAGTTTTTCCTGTATAAGCTAGAAAATGAAATTCTTTGGAATTTAGAGCTTATTTTCTCTCATTTAAGGTTTCATTTCAAAAAGCGAGCTTGAAGCATTCTATAAAGAAAAGCAAATTTGTTATGAGAAAGCATGATGTTTTGATTTTTAAAATGACTTACAAACTTCAAAACTTCTATCATTGCACTGATTCTTTAAGTATTGTGAAAAGAGGTTGAAGAACCTATCATCTTTCCAGTATGTTTTCACTCAAAAAAGTACCCACATTTTGCTGATAAACATCCTACTATGTTCAGCTACCAAAAAAAGGGGGGGGGGAATGGGGGAAATTCCTTGCCTTTTCACTACATTCACAAAAGTATAAAAAATATCAATGAATTAAATTATTAACTATCTGGTCATTTTGTTTAGAAATTAAAAATAACTGGTTTGATTAATTTTATAATCAAATTTATTCTGTTTAAAAAAACGACAAAACACGGCATATAATTTAACCATTGAGTCCCAAAACAATCTGCCTCTCTGTCAGTAGTTTCCCATTCCTGAAACAGCGCCTTCGTTTGCACACCACAGTTCTTAACATGTTATTGATAATCGATCCTTCATAGTTGGACGAACCTTGATATGGTCAGGGTCAATCTTTTGCAAATTCAAATACAAAAGTGTCTTAGCCATTTTGTTATTATAAAAGAAACGACTTACTGTGACACTTTTATTCTTTCTCTGGATCTATACTATTGCATTACCTAGAATACAGTTTTAATTTTAATACAAAATTTTACTCTGCTTTATAACACCAATTTACACAATCTGAAAATTGTTTTCTATTTCTGTAGTTTATCATTAGCCACTCCTAGGAAAAAGTTATCAGAAGAGATTCGTATTTTTCTATCTTATTTCATAACCATTTCCAGGGCAACAGTAGGTTAGCGTGTATCCAGGAAATTTTTTTTTGGTAAGGCAGCAGTGAAGAAGTTAAAATTCATAGCACATTTACGAGTGAATTTTATTTATATGTGACCTGTGGTAAAACATCTTTCAATTATTAAACTGTTTTTCTCAAGTGTCAAGAAGTCTTACTAGTACAGATTAATGTAGATATAAAAGTAGTTTTTAAGTAAGTTTGGAATTAAAAATGGACAAGTTAAAAATTGGATTTAATCCTGTTTGAGTAGTTGGTAATTCCACCTACCAGATGGAACAATAAAAGAAGGGGGCTTGGATAGGGGATGGAGAGAGAGATTGAGGTTGAGATTGATTTTGAGATCGGTCACATCACCAATTTTTTTACCTTCTGGCATAATAATAGTTAAAAGATCTGGACAACCAGAACACCGGCCCGTTTTCTCATACTTTAAAAACCTAACTGATAATGACTTTTTTTTTTTTGGGTCTTTCTGGACACACCAAGAAAATAATCTAAAAGCCATGCGGTAGGGTGCGAACTAAGAACCTTCTTCAAACAAACACGACCTTTTCTCCGTTTCTTGAACTGCTCTTCTACACCCAGCCAGAAAACCCAGACAAGTTTATTTACACACACACCCGCACACGCACACACACCCCCACACGCAGAGAAAGCGCGGCGGAAACGCCCTTTCCATCCCTTCCAAACAATTATCTGAGAGCCAAAGAAAATAATCAACAGCCCTCGGTGCTGGGCGGCCGAGCCGGAGCCCGGCGTGGGGAGGGAGGGCGAACGGCGGGCGAGCAGGGAAACGTGGCTCCTCTGCCGAGCCGAGGATTTGTGAAGGGGAGCGCCGGCCCGCGTGCGCCTCTGGCTCCCCGTGTAATTTGCAGCCAATCGTCAGGAGGTGTCCGCGCCGCTGCGTCCTGCTCACCTCGGCGCCAACCCCCGCCCCCGCCCCCGCCCGCACACCGCCTCCCACGCCTTTCTCTCGCGCTCCCCTCCCCCAGCAACCACACACACGCACACACACAAACAGAGAAGAGGGGGAGGGTGAAAGCGAGGAGAGAGAGGGAGAGAGGAGAGACTCCCCGGCTCCCTCCCTCCCTCGCACACAGCGACTGGAGACGGACGGAGAGCAACGCGCTGGGAGAGGAGCGACCACCGAGCACAGCCCCGCGCTCTCCCACATGCACTCACACTCGGCTCTTCCCTCTCCCCCCACCTCCTCCGCCTCCTTCTGCCCCCACCACTAACACCATCTCCTCCTCCTTCTCTCTGCAACAAGAAAAAAAAAGCCATTTACAGGTATTTTTTTTTTGATCCGCATATTTATTTATCCCCCCCTCCCCAACAGTTTGTTTACAAGTATTAAAGTTGTAATTGGGAGCTGCCAAGACACATCTGGATTTGTGTTTCTTTGTGTTAGGGGGTGATGTGCAACTAATTAAAGGCAGACTAGCAGCGTCTGCAAATTCTAAGGCTCCCCAAATAAAAAGAGACTGGTAAGTGATTGTTCTTTCTTTCTCTGGCTTTTTTTTTCTCCTAAATGTTTGCTGTCCGTGGGGATTGTAAAAGTAGATTATGAATGCTGGACTCCAGCAATAAACGGCATCGCTGTATTAATTTATTAATTAATCTGCACCCGCCCCTCCTCCTGAATGTTAAATATGACCTTTGATCTCTGTGTCTGTGGTAGACCAGACATACAATATTAGGCATATACAGTCACATTGTTTAAAGGCAAATCAGGATCATGAAGTATGGATGTCTAATTTAGCTTTGGAATAGGACTATAGTTATTTGTGTGTGTGTTATTTTGTTTTTTAAAGAAAAATTAAACAATAGCTGTGGCTTAGGTACCTTTTTCATGCTTCCGAGATGCATTGATTAAACAATAATGACCTGGATACTGGGCACAATCATTTTCTACAGTTTCTGGTGGCATTAAACCTTATGGGAGAAAGGGGGAGGTGATGGCTATAAGAAACGCAAGGAAAGCTGCTGTTTGGAAACACCACTCTAATACTCTGGAAAAAGGACCTTAAAATATTTCTTTATTTGGAACAAGGTCAAAAGACTAAAATGTTGAAATTGTTCCCTCTACTCAATGTGATGATATCTAATGCATGGCTGGCATAACTAGTTTTTACTAAGTAGCAGTTATTATGGTCTTGCAGTTACAATGTGATTCCCAGAAACTGAAGCTATGTGCATATTCTTGCTGTGTCTTCCCTCACACCCTTCTAAGCATCAAGAATATTTAGCCAGGAGCGTTTTGGGGGCACCCTTTGTATTGCCATCAGACCTCTGAAGGGAGCAGTTTTCCCTGATGCGAAACCACAGAGGTGGTTCCGGAGTGATTAGGGACTTGCTGTGATTGAAAGATGCCTGCTAGCTTCTAATCCAGCCTGGGGTGAGGTTCCTTATCTTGATTTACTTTGCCTAATAGGGATTTGTTTACATAAATCCCTCTTTTTAGGGTACCTCATCAGCAGGTCTTGAAGTTTTTGCACTTGGAGTTTGGGCGTAAATGGTTCATTAATCTAATTACAAGCATAATCGCTGTAATTGATAACCATTTGGAACTGAATATTTGAGGCTGAGACTACTGAGCTCCCATTTAGAATTCCCTGAACTCCACATTCTAGACCAATATGTGGTCTTCAGAGATGTCACAAAAAGATATTCTGGCAAAAAAAAAAAAAAATCTGGAAACAAAGAAACTGGTTTTTAAGGTTATTATACACTTTATGCCTTTGCATTACTTCCTGAAAGGCTGTGATGTACTTCTCCCTCTATAACCAAAAATTAAAATACCTCTTCCTAAAGCATAATAATGGCCTCTAAGTAAGATGAATGCAAATACCCAGTTAACATTAAACTTTCCTCTTTAAAAGAGCAAAAGAAAAAAAATCATTTAATAGTTTTTTTCTACAGGTAAACACCACCTTAAGGTGCCCCCCCCCCAACCTCTTTTACTCAATGTAAAACCAGTGACTGAGAGATCCTTTAAAAAAAAAAAAGTCCCATGCTTTCCTCTGGTCTTGTAAAGAGATAGGAGTCTCCATTAGGAATTACTGGGGATATTCTTACACAGGCTGCAGGCACTTGGTTTAAAACCTGTGACATTGTATTATTTAAAAAATTTTTAAATTTAATCCATCTTTCTTTTAAACAAATAGACCACCACCCTCTTACCCGCCCCCCCACCCCAAGCCCCACCACCAAATGGCTTGTACAATTGAGACCTGTCCTTGGTCCATTGAATTAAGACCCTAACAGAGCCAGCTGTGCAGGGATTCAAACTAATGACCGCAGACACAGAAGGACACAGTGGCAGCTGGTAGTTCTTTTTTCCCTGCCTCCTTAGTTCAGATTGTATGTGGGCAGTCTCTTAGCTCTCAGTTGTATTGTGTTTGCTTACAGTTTATACTCGGATGTATTGTAGACTTTCTCAGTACTTCATTTGCTAATTTCCTGTTCATTTTCCTCATAGGGCCATTGCTGTTTTCTACTTTACAGTATTTGCATGCCCAGGCAGCACTTGTTCACACATTCATAATGTTTAAATGCCCTCTGCTTATAGGTAGTATCGCCCTCCCACCCGTGATTTGCATGTCTTTAGCACTCCGATTGCCCTTTTCCCTCGGCATTTGTCACCCTCGTCTTTCCTCTTTCCCGGGGCATCCTGGCTATTAATACATTTTCTCAGGAGGGTTGTAAGAATGGGGGGAGGAGCTGTGCTGTGCTGTGGGGTGGGAGGGAGCGAGGCTGGCAGCGTTGGTGGGGGTGGCAATGGGGGGGGGGGTCGCGTCTCGATGATTGTTATGCAAACGACCTGACGAAGAATGTGGGAGCTTCCAGTGTCTGCGGTGGGGTAGTGAGGGGGGCAGCTTATCTTTAATCTTCTTCCTCGTGCAGCTCGTGGAATGACTTTCTTTATTTTAGTTGTAACAGTTGGAAGATAATGCCAAGGAAGACGCTGCCCGGGAGCTCACCGCCTGCGGACATGCGCCCCAGAGAGGAATAAAGCAGTTCTCACCTTGCTCTCCCCACCCGGGCCCACCTTCCCCTCCCGCCCCGGCCCCCACCCCAACACCACCATCACCCCCTTCCCTCCCCCCCGCCTCCCCCCCTTTCCCAACCAGGTGTCGGACCAGGCGGTCCCCACTTCCACCCTGCACCCCTTCTTCCCCCCCTGCACCATGAACACCAATGTCTGCGTGGAGCCCGGGCCGAGCCCGGAGGCCCCGGGCTTGCCTAAGGAAAGCCACCTGCCCGAGGGGGCCCTGAACAGCCTTGTGGATTACAACTCGGAGATGGAGCGCTACCGCTCCTTTGCCACCTCCTTCTACAAGACCAACGGGGGCGCCTTCCCGCAGGCGGCCAAGATCGCGCGCATCACCACCCCCATCTTCCCCAGCAGCGCCGCGGCCGCCGCGGCCGCCGCGCGCATCGGCATGTCCCCCTGGAACTGCGACAACGCGGCCACCGCCGCCGCCACCGCCATGCTCTGGGGCAGCGGCGGCGGCGGGGGCGGCGGCGGGGGCAGCGGCGGCGGCGGCGGCGGGGGCGGGGGCGGCGGGGGCGGCAGGAAATCCTCCTCCGCCGCCGCCTCCTCCTCCGCCTCCTCCTCGGCGATCCTCCCCGCGGGCGGCGGCGGCGGCGGCGGCGGCGGCGGCGGCAGGACCAGCATGCACCACCGAAACGACTCCCAGAGGCTGGGGAAAGCTGGCTGCCCGCCAGAGCCGTCGTTGCAAATGGCAAATACTAATTTCCTCTCCACCTTATCCCCTGAACACTGCAGACCTTTGGCGGGGGAATGCATGAACAAGCTCAAATGCGGCGCTGCTGAAGCAGAGATAATGAATCTCCCCGAGCGCGTGGGGACTTTTTCCGCTATCCCGGCTTTAGGGGGCATCTCATTACCTCCAGGGGTCATCGTCATGACAGCCCTTCACTCCCCCGCAGCAGCCTCAGCAGCCGTCACAGACAGTGCGTTTCAAATTGCCAATCTGGCAGACTGCCCGCAGAATCATTCCTCCTCCTCCTCGTCCTCCTCAGGGGGAGCTGGCGGAGCCAACCCGGCCAAGAAGAAGAGGAAAAGGTGTGGGGTCTGCGTGCCCTGCAAGAGGCTCATCAACTGTGGCGTCTGCAGCAGTTGCAGGAACCGCAAAACGGGACACCAGATCTGCAAATTTAGAAAATGTGAAGAGCTAAAGAAAAAACCTGGCACTTCGCTAGAGGTCAGAGGAGATGATTTCTTGTTTCCCAGCCTCCCCCACTCCCTCCTCACTCCCCTTTCCTCTCCCCTTCAGGGCTTCTTGTCTGGCTTGAAGATGCAGTAGCCCTTTCCTGAAGCTTCATTCAGGTTGTGAGATTCAGTTGTGAGTGGTTTGCAAAGGGCATGGCCTCTCCACCACCCTCCGCAGCTGCACATCGCGTGGAACTGCCCTCCTGATGGGGAGGTTGCCCCTCCTTTTTATCTCTAGGGAAAACTAGTGTAATTGGTTTGAAAAAAATCATAATTTTCACACTTGGTATGGTCAAAATTTTCTCTTGGTCATTAAAATTGTCGTCGTCCCTCCCCCCCGTTATTGTTTTTTAAAGCACCTCCACCCAAAGGATTGGACACATCATATTCCATATACTTTTCTGGCTAACAGAGGCTTGTTAGTGGCCCAGTGACACAGTTTGTGGTGCACAAGCCTATGTTCCCATTAAAACACCGCCCCCCCCCCCGCACAGTAATCATTGAGGCTGAAATAATATGGATTCAAAAGATTTTCTACACCCTTCTAGAATAATTTTTCTCCTCACCATGACAAAATGTTTATTTCCCATTTTATTTTCTGCATATCTGTGGTTTTTTTTAGAAAGCAGAAATAGTATAGAAAGATGACCACCTGCAATTTTAAAGATCTGACTTAGTATAAAGGGATACAATTAGTTCACTTAAGGAAGGTGATATTAATTTTATTTAAGAATTGCTTTACATAGTTTCAGAAACTAATGTTTCCTGAAACTCAGTTACCAAAAAATGTTTCCTTTGGGCTCTGCATTTGACAAAGTAACCAGTTTGTGGTCACAGAATTGTTCTATACACTAAACACAGTTCTGGTGATACCCAGATGGTGACTAATCGTTCCTTTTTTCCCTATATGATCTTACAGCAGACAATGTACAGATTATCACTACAGGAATTGTTCAATTAGGCCTTGGTTAAGTTAAATCCAAAGACTGCTGTGTTTGGTGGAAATTTCATGTAGTAACCTGATCAAAACAAAAAGGGAAAAACTGGAAAATCACAAATAATTTTGGTGGTATATTTTCACAAACAAATATAGACGAGTAATATTTAGCCCCTTGATCAAATTTAACAAGTAGATAGCTAGAAGTTCATATATCCATGAGCACATCGGTGGGGGATTTCTCATTTGGGAATATTCTCGGGCTGGATTGTAGGGTGAGAACAGCCTCCACAAGTTATCATGAGAGGGGGACCTGCACATTCTCTTAAAAAATTGTGAGCACTACTTAAAGAAGTTTTTGCCATGTAGACTGGTCTTTAAAGGATAAAAGAGACAAGTTAAAGATCTTTGTTGCATGTTGGAACACAAATAAGATACAGATTTTTCCAAAGTTTCATTAATATAAATTAACACAAATAGCACTTTGAAATTAAAAAAAAATCCCAGTATTATATTGATACCGTTACTGATTGTGATCAGTTCCATCAAAATATTGCATTTATTCCTCTTTATAAGAGAACCCATGTCTTTATTGAAAGTTTGGCTTTCCTCTAGGGTAATTTATTACATTTCCTTTGGCAGCTCTGCTTAAGCAAAGAGAATAGAAATTATAAAAATGCAGGTCCATGTATTTTCTTAGGTGGCAAAAATTCGTTCTTAGCTTTTGCATTTTCTTCTCTGAATTAATTTATCATAACTTCTTTAGGTGTCTAAGACCTATGGGAAATTAAAATTCAATTCATACTGAAATTTCCTATTAATACTCAGTTGATACTGACCAAAAGGCATTTATTTTTTGTCTTGAACTACAGTATCTAGAATTATAGATTTGGTGTTCCTAGTAGGCCTTGTCTTTAGCTAGACCCATGGCACTGCCTGCATCCCAATTTAGGTTATGTAGTGGATAGGACCACTGAATAATTCTGATGTATTTAGTAAATAACCACTGTGAAGGAGCTTTTTGTGAGTACCAGTAGGTTTTCTGCACAAGTTTCTATGCTGACTTATCAGTGTGAACAAGCTTCACAAATTTCCTTTTCTCTTCCTTTTGATAGTTTTTCCACACACTTGTTGTGATATTTAAATTCTTTAAGCATTTTGATCACAAATGATCCTTAGAGTATCACCTTTTCTTCTTTTTTTAAAATCTGTGTGTGCAGAAGTTCTGTTGATCTTCAGAAGGTGGTGTGTGGATGGAAGGGGAAACAAATTTGTCTCTTTCTAGCATTCTCTGAACATGTTTTCATTAACCACATACTCCTTCCTACCAGAGACTCGATCAGGGTTCAAGGCTAAGATTATTAGTGGAATGACATTTGGCAGAAAGAAAGAAGTTTTGTGTTTGTTTTTTTTTAAGATTCTATCTAGTCATTTTAAAAAGACAGTGGCTGTATGATTGCCTTAAGCACATGTGTGACCACAGATATGGCTGTAGGAAACCAGCAGGATGCATGTCAGAGTGACAGGGTCTACATGACTGAACCAAATGGGAACAGTTGTTGTGGGGCAGTAAAAAGTCACCCTGCTGACCTGCTTCTCTCTGTAATTTGGTTCCTGTAAATTATCATCATCTGTGGAGATGTTTTAGAGACTGGATAGACTCTCTAGCTGAGGATTGTGATTTGAGGACTCATTATGATCTTACCTGTGGATTTCAGATGTAAAAAGTTTGGTAGTTAATATTTATTGACTTTTAATTATGGACACCCATTAATATCTGGATCATAATCATTACGTATATTCTTATTTATCACTTCATACCTCGTGTGCTCTTCTTCTCTTTGACTTACTGTCATCCCAGACACTGGAGGCATAATCAGATTTTCAGGATGAGTAAACTGAAGTAAGACAGACTCACTTGGATGTGTTGGAATTCTTGCTCACATTTTCTAAAGCCTTCCCTCTATATTCATTTTAAAACTGCTCCATTTTCCTGCTTAGTCTCAAGTTTAATAGCATCTTAATGCCTTAGAGATATGTTTAAAGAATCACCTCCCTTGATAATATTCCATATGACAAAGCAAATTTCATTTTTATATATTGTGTTTGTATATTTGCATATAACACCGTTCATTACTCAATTAACTATATTAAAAAATCATTAATTACTCAAGGTAGTTATTAGAAATGCTGTATGCTCCTTGTGTGACAAAATATATCTTAAAAATTTGTATCCTAAATTATCAAGTTCCCAGATATTTCAAGAAACATGAATTTTGTATTAAGTTACATAATAGCATGTTGTCTCATACAAAGGTAATCCTTTGGTTTTTATATTCACAGCAGTTTCATTTCTGATACTGAGATCTAACTTTTTAAATAGCCCAACCTGATATGGCTCAAGGGATACAGTTGTCCCATGGGCAACCCCAGCCTCTTAGTCCCTGAACATTGTTCAGGTGACATGATTGATCTCTGTGGGACAGCATTAGAGACCACACAGATCTGGTTTCTCTCCCATTAGCTGATTTATGGAATTACATTAGTAAGCAGTGCCTCAAGAGATTTCCCTGCTTTCACTCTTGCTCTGGGCTGTGTGAGTTCCATATGGCCACCGCCCAGGCTTTCCATGAGCTGGAGGAGAAACTTGCAAGGGGCATCTTATAGTGAAGAGACTGAGAACTGGAAAGTCAGGAAAGAAAGGGCAATTCCATTCTCTTTCTTTTCTTTTCTCTTTTTAAAATGTACCTGCTGAGGGTACAGACCAACAGTAATTTTCCACATTAGTCTGAGCTTCTAAGAAGTTTAGTGGATAATATCCAGATATTGCCCCAAACATGATAACTTGTTTTAGAAGAGTAGAAGAGTTTTCATATGCATTTTGTTAGGTTCTAAGTGCCCCAACTACACAAATGGCAACTGCAAAATCCTGGACAGAGCATTGTCTACAATTTGTGCAGGAAGACGGGTACCTGCTTCCCAAAGAAATTCATTTGTAGACCATACATAAAATAGGTGTGCCACTCAAACTCAGTCTGTATAGTGAAATAATGAAACCAGTCAATAATTGAACATGTCATAAATTCAAAGTTTGGTGACTTTAAAATATTTTTTAAGTAAAATACAAATGTTTCATGCGTTAAGTTGAAACATCTACCAGTTTGTCATTTTACATCATAATTTAAAAATGAGTTTTCAATTCTCAGTTTCAAGAATCAGAAACACACCATTATAGAAAAGTAATTTTTTAAACTTCAGAATGTAAATATTTAACTATCAAAGAGGAAGAAGAAACTTCAATAAATTCAAACAAAATGATGGTATATTTAAACTAAAATGTAATGTAGAAATAAAAATGTAGGAAAAAGATCCCGAGTCTCATAAGTGATAAGAAAAAAGTTCAGAAAAGTTCAGCTTTGACTAGTCACAAAATAAATTTGTAGCCAGGGCATGAAACTGTAATACAAGTCAAGTGAGATTCTCTTTCCATCACTATATTTAATACAAGGTAGTCAAAGCTGTTTTTGAAAGAATCATGCATTTTTAACAATTCCTATATGAAAATAATACCCCATCCATCCCAATATCATATGGATTCTAAGCAATCTTTTGGATGGCAGTTAGGAATGATAAGTGCAATTAAATCCATTTGTAAATTATCCTATAAGAAAGTTTGTTTGAAATTTAATCAAACAAAATGCAATCAGAAAGCTTATCAGAACAAATAACAACAACTATAATCTTTAGACTTTAAGGGATAAAAATATTGGATATCTTCAAGAAGAATGGAAAGTGTATCTAGTGATGCAGGAAATAAAAGTTACTTCATTTTAAACTTTTTAATGAATTGATTACTGAAGTATTTCTGCTTATTTTGGTTAGTCTTAGCTAACTGTTTTTCTGGGTGAACAGTTAAGAGTTTTGCATAGTCAGAGCTACAGATTGATAAATACAGAACCATTTAATCAAATGGTCTGTAAGAGTAAACATTGAAGAGTGTGCAAAAAAGGAGAGCAGTTCATCCATATTTGCTCTAGTGTACCAGGTTAGAGACTAAAGATCTCTAACCTATTAGGCTGGGGTGACCCTAGAAACACTGGTAGAATATTCTTTCTGGATGCAAAAGTAAAACATAAAACTATTTTCATGTTCTCCAGGAATAGGATGAAGTGTGTTTTTAAAAATTCTTCTGAAGTAGTTGGTGCTTTGAGAACTTACTGATTAACTTCAATTGGTCAGATTGTCTGAATAGGTAGTTCATTTGTGCCAGAAAAAATTCACGTTTTAATTTTGCTTTGAAAAAGCATAACAAAATGTCCTACAATACAATAAATTTCACAAGAGTGGATGATAAGCTTCCATTTCTTACATTTGTTTTCATTCCACTATGTAAAATATTAAACATAAACACGTACTCATCATAAAAAAATCTAATTACTAGACTAAATTCAAGATTTATTGTAAGTCCCATGTAAATATGCAAATTGGAGAAAGGACTACTTCCCTTTTAGTTTTCCTTTTATTTATAGATTAGTTTTTAAAAAGCAAAAATGAATGCAAAATAATGGTAACATCTTTCATTTTTATAAGTGTGATTTTCAGTCACTGATTAGAATGTAAGATGATCTTGGCTGGGGAAGTAGAGCACTCTAGGAAATACCATTTTTTACTAAAACTTGTTTTCAAGAAAGTATTTTTTGTAATCTGTGTAAATTTTGGAGATTTGGCACATGCATCATTTTGTTCCTTCACTTGTGCTGAAATGTTTCTGCTCATTCTTAACATAGTTTTTCATCTAGTGTTACGCTGTTATCCCTATGAGTTTCAAAATATTGGGGAGGGGCACACAGGTGGCCTCATCTTTCATCATATCTTGTTCTATCACATGCAAACACCTGTCCTGAAATTAAATTATTCTGCAGGGTAGTCGAAAAGCCTCCCTCCATTCAGAATCATATGTTTTCTGTTGTTTATTGAGTTATGTTGCACCATACTTCAGATGCGACAGCCATTTAATAATGTTGAAGACTTAACTCTGCAGGGGCTAAAAGGATCCCAGCAGGCTTGTTAACTTCTACTCTAAAACATTGTGAGAAATATTTTTTCCTCTGTGAAACTTCAGGGCTTTCTCTTAATTTATTTTAAGAGCCTAAGAATCCACAGTTAAGTATGAGAGTGAGCCTGTTACATTTTTGTTCCGTGTTTCTATTTCTTAATTCTTAACCCACCTATTTCATGTAGCATTTCTTACTCAAAAGAAGATGACAAGGCAAACAATTACATTTTCCAAGAATTAATAGTAAGGATGCATTTTTTTGACTGATGGAAAACCAAATCCAAATTATTTTCAGGGAATATACTACTAGTTTTTTTGCTTTTCATTTCTTTTACAATTAATTATATTTGGGTCATGTGGCCACAGTTAGATGATCGTTTGTGGGAAGAGCCACTAGTATGGAGTAACTTACCAGTTGAACTATATTAGTTCCATCAGCATAACTTCTCTGAACTTTATTTCCTCACCTATAAAATGGGGGCTCAGCCTACCTTATAACTTTTAAATATTGTATGTAGGTTAATGTTCTTTGCATATTGAAATATGCTATGCAATTTCTCGTTCCTGTCTTAGTCATCAGTAAAAAGTAGAAAAGAAGACAATTATATTTAAAGATAACTCAATACCCTAACAAGTTACTTACAGTTTTTAGAAATTAAAGCTCAGGTAGACAATTCTGTGGCTTGTGTTTTCTGAATAGTTGATGTAATCATCCAGTTCACCTAAGATCTGGCTTGATTTCACTTGGAAAGAGATAAACCTGATAAACAAGTTTTCCTTGTTCTTGTGCCTGTGTTGTCAAACACCCGTTAAACCACACATTAGCTAGTGAAGTCAGTTAGTGTGGTGAGCCAACTCTGGTAACTGAAGCTTCTTCCTCCTTCCCCACCAAAGGCACACCATCACCGTTATGATCTGTATTTTTAATAGTGTGTGTGTGTGTGTGTATGTGTGCATTTCACTTTAACTCAATAACTTCATTTGGCTGCTCTTGTCTTTATCTGGACAGACACAGGGAGTTATTCTAAATGTGAATTTAAGAAGATCATGTAGGAAAGACATGATTAAATGCTTGTCATGAATTCTAGTTGTAAAACATTTAACAAATGCTGGAAAACTGTAGTTACTTTTGTTTTGGAAGAGTGTGTGTGTGAAATAAAACTGCCAGATACTTATTTTGAGATACAAAGTGAAGTGACTATGAGGAGCTTTCTTTTTTCTTTTTAATAAGAAGAGCGTGTTGATGAAATTAAGAAAGTTGGTGAGCAGTAATAGAAAAGGCTGGTGCTTTTTTCTGGGAGAAGATAGTGATAGGCCTGAAAAGACTGGGAATACCAATCAAGAAAGCATTAAAGGGCAAAAGAATATTCAAGCAAGGATGCACTGTCTACAAGGGACTTGGTCAAGACAGCATATGCTTATCTGCTTTGCTCCAGCAGTTATAGAGGTTTTCCAGAGAATGGAGACTATAAAAAGTGGGAAGAAAATATTTTCATGCCTTGACTCCCCACATGTGGTTTAGGAGTTGGAGCTGATGACCAGGTTCAGTGGCGTGGCAGCCGAGTTAGAGACAACGAAAAACAGATTGTGTCATAATCTGATGTTATGATTTTTATTTATGCCTTTGAAATATTTGGTAGAATAATTCCAAAGTGTAACTAAAAGAGAATACTTCCAAAATGGGTGTAAATATGGGATCCTATTTGGGTCTCATCTGCATATAAATTCATATATCAAAAGACATTTTTGAGAAAGTGAAGAGAAGTATCAGACAATGAGGAAAACTGTGCTGAAAGTGCTGTTTCTTGCTCAAGGACTTAAAAATTAAAAAAAAACCTGGATGATTGATAGTATCAAAGGGTAGAGATCAAGGAGAGTGAGAAGAGAAAGGGATATATGTTTATAGATCAGGAAGAGTCATGGACATTTCTGCATATGTCAGCAAATCTGATAAATTCTAGAGAAGATCTATTTTCTCCAAAACTTTACAGGTGAAAAGAAAGAAAATTTTAAAAGAATTATGACTATGCACATTTAATTGTATGGAAATTATGATTATGAGTGATGGTGAATCAGTGGTGGAAAAGTAAGTGTGCTGGAGAAAGACTACTCTATGAGAAATGATGTTTATAGATTAAATGAGATCAGAGATGGTTTTTATGGAGTTAAGGATAAGGAAGAGAGATAAAATTCTCAGTTGTATGCAGAAGGATGGGAAGTGAGATGTGGAATCTTCTAGATAACATTAAATACTTCGTGTGCTTTCTCATCCATGAGAAACAAAATAGCACTGGCCTTTTCCACCCCACAGGAAATAGACACTGGATCTAATACATAAGCCTGCTATGTAGAGTTCAGTTCACTGGGAAGTGGAGTGGTTTTTGGATTTTCCTCATGTAAATCTCTTTGCATGACTGTGGTATATGGCATGCAGCTGCATCTTTCAAACTGCAGATGACAGTATATTAGTGGCTCGTGAAACCAGTGTGTTGACTTAACACCAGGCTTTTTAGAAAGTAGACTAGAATAGCGTGGAACAGAAAATATATGAGTGCACTGCAGGTTGTGAGAATACACATTAAACTTTTGTTTCAGTTATTTTTGTAAAGGTAAATGTATGTGTATGCATGAACTAGGCTGCTGTGTAAAATGCATTTCTGACTGTTGGTTGTAGTAAAAAAAGTTTGAAAAACACTAGTTTAGTGACAACAACAATATTGAGCAAGTCTATAGTGAGGAAAAAATTTGTATTTGTAAATGGAACGATGTTAACAAGATAAAGAGCAAAATTTAAATGTGTATTTATAAATAGTGTGTCTTTACTTCTCCAAGGCAGGTCTGTAACTGTGCTGTATATTCATGAATACTTGGTATGGTATGAAGCACATAATAAACCCTTGATAAATTCAATTCAATTTAACACATCTTTAGGTAGAAACTATTTTCTAAGACTTGTAATAAGTGCTGGGGATATATATATATTATATGTATGTATGTATTATATATATACATATATACACACACACGCACACACACACACCCTTGCTTAAAAAATACAACTTTTCTTTATTCCTAACTGCCTTTTGTCAATACTCATCTAATTCCTTAAACCTGCATTTTAGTCCTTTGTCCAAGATATTTAGGTCTCTACTTATATTCTTAATTCTCACTCCAAAGAAATAGACACAATTAAAATGATATAACTGATATTTTATAAAACTCTAGAGGCAATTTTGCACCTATTTAAAAGCCTTGGTGTTCTTTGAATTCATCGTTGACTTAAGTTCTTCCCCAGATCTAGAAAAGAAGTACAGACTGCTACCTGTAATCTTGACCTGACCACCACATGTAGTGGCATAGTATTGTGTTTTCTCTTAGTTTTCCAGAATTTTTTAAGGACTAAGAAAAAATAAGAGTACTTTTCTTGAACATTTGAATAAATATACTGAGAATCTACAGTATAGATTTAATTATTTAATAGATTTAGCTTAGCTCTATTACATTTAAATATAATTTATTTATTATATAGATATAATAATTCTATTTATTATTACATAATATAAAATAGAAATATAATCAATTAATATATGTAATAGATCTTATCTACAGTATAGAAGTAACAGACTTTTATTTCAAGGATATTTAACACAGTACTGGAAATCTTTGACTTGAATAAGAGATGGGGCTATATGGAAAGAAAGAAGTAAAGAACGGAAGTAAAAAAGAAGTGGGGCAGAGTGGGAAGGAGCAAGTAAGGAAGAGGCAAGCAGACTGCAGTGTTACAGATTAAAGGGAAATTAGTAAGGAGAATGCTGTCAGAAAAGATTGTCACACTCAAGGTCATCTTTTTGAATCTGGTTTAAATTGGAAATTAATGGAAATGGTTAAAGTCTCAAAATTTGTGGAAAGATGGCACGAGGTTTAAACTAGAAACACCCAGCATCGTCTCTTCTCATTTACCATAGTGGAAAAAAGTCTCAGAGAAACTAACTAGTTTTTTTTCCTTCTAATTTCTCTTTTAGAGCAATTCACTCAGGTCTCACAATTAGAAACACAGAAAGACCAAGATGAGAAAAACACATTGCTCAATGATGGTGTGGAGGCCATCCAGCATTTATAAACAACTAATTGTTCAAAAGTATAAGTATAATTTTTTAGTGGTTATGCGGAGAACTTCCTGGAAAACACAGAACTGCACGTATAGAAAATGATAAAGAGAATATTAATCACTACATCTTATAAATCCTATGCCTGAAAAAAGTTAGTCTTACTAATTTACTCTGCTAGTTAATTAAGTATGTGAAGGTGACTATGTTTGCACAAAGCTGGAGCACATGACACTAATAGAAAAAGAAGTACTCGAAGATTCCCTGAGGAGAAATTTACCTTCAAATATTTCAGGACTGGCTCTAGTACAGGATATGCTGATATCCTGGCAGTGGAGAATGCTTCAGTGTGTATATCCCCTTAATGAGGGGAGTAACCAAAATATATAAAGAGCTAAGTAACATGTAATAACTTGATAAAATTAAGTTACAATAACTGCAGACTGTGTAGCTTTTAATGTTGTTATTTAAAATGAGAATTAAGGAGAAAGACCAAAACAGTCAGAGTGATTGTGAATTTGGTGTGATCGCAATTGCAGTTATTACAAGATTAAAAATGAAATACTCCAAAAGCTACATTATGCTCAAAGTATAGTTTTCAGCAAGTATATTATTTTGATGATAACAGCTAATGACTGAAATGTTTAGAATTTCTTCTAAATCGCTCTAAGTAATTCATGCACATAAAACATACTTTGGTTTCTAAACTGGGTCCATCTCAGGGGCTGGATTTTTGTCATAGAAGATCCTGAACCAATAAAGTTCAATGACTACATCTAAAATTGCCATGGACCTTAACCAAAGGGAAATTTTATTAAACTTATTTTCACTTTTTAATATAATATAGGAAAAAGGAATATTTCTCAAATTCTCAGATCTATACTAATCATTGAGAAGCACCATAATTTCTCATTGATGAAATATAACTATTGTATTTTATTCGACAATAAGTTAGAAGCTATCTAAATCATACCTTTGATAGTTTTAAAATCACATCTTAATACTTTTTTTAATGACCTCCCGTTTCCTCCCATTTTACATAAATATTTGTTCTTCTCTTCAGTAAAGGAATGAAAGAGTTCACTGTCTGTTTTAAAATTACCAGAATCTTCCAAATTGTTCAACAACTTGGCCATGAAAAGAATGCTGGTAGTTTTTCGATAGCTGGTTAGCCATGACCCCACCTAAATGTATTGTTGTATTCAACAGTAATTAGTAGAGTCACTTCCATAAGATAGAATTATTTAACTAATATACATATACAGTATATACACATATATAAATATATATGAATACATAATACATTCAGATTCACTTATATAAGCATATATATTTGTATATATATTTATGAGTGAAATATAAACATGAACATATAAACAAAATTAAATCTTTAATCATTCTTGACATATTAGTGGGTTTTGTAACCCACTAAAATCAATGTTTGCTTTTTTATTCTCAATTTTACTTTCAATTTCCTCTCACACTTTCACAAGCACCTTTTTAGTTTGTGGATCATTGAAAACTTTTCCTCATTCTGCTTACCCTGGTACCATCTTATTATAGTTCATTTTTATGTGTCCAAGAACATTTTAATTACTGAACTACACATTTATAATACAATGAATTTACTCATTTGTTGGAATGATGTGGTGTGAAGTGTTTTCACCAAAATTAATTGAAATGCAATCCTAGATAGCATTAATCAAGAGACTTGCCTAAATAAAGTAGCTACGTTAGATATTAGAGCCAAAAGTGGGTACCTTTTTGGTCACCAATGGACCAGTGTGCATCACAGTGTTAAGCTGTTACTCTCTCCTTCCTGCCGACCTACTCCTACCCCATACACACATTCCCCTTGGGACTGTTGTTTTCCTAACTGACTCTACCATCCTATTGACTTGACTTAGCACCTTTACAATGTAGTGTAAAAACTCATCTTTCCATTTACATAAGCCGACTAGGTTAACTTCTAAAGTCATACCTAGAATCTTGCCATCATAGTGGTGACAGTGAGGTGGTAGTGTCCCAACAGGCAGGGAAGGGAAAGAAAAAGCCTACATATTCTCAAGGCAGAACGACAGCCCACAGAGAATCAATACTAATAAGAAAGCCATCTCTAGTTCGTCACCACTAATCAGTGAAATCCTGGCCACAAATGTCAATTTGGAAACCAAAAAAATGGAATGCTCCTTATGTTTACAGCCTCCAAAAAATTAGGTCATGAAAATTACCAGTTACTTATTTGGTGCTTTCTCCCCTTTAAAGAGGGGTCTGACACCCCAGTTAATGGTAATATTGATAGATCTTTTAGTTTACATCTGGATAATGACCAAAATAAGTTGTGAGTATACCAAAGACCTATATAGTTACATAATAGTGCATCCAAATTATGAGAAAAGTTAATCTGATGTATATCACATATATGATATGTATACAAGAGGATAGAAAAGGAAAATAAGGATAATTTAAAAAGTGGAACTAGTGTATACTGATATTAATCCATATTTTTTAAATTTAGGGATTATTAAAACAAAGTTTTTTATAACAATATTAAACTGTGAGATTATCATTTATTATGACTTCTCAGACTGACTTATGCTATACCTGTGCTTGTAATAATTCTATAGTTGCTGGACTGTCATTTTTTAAATTTATTATTTGTAAATGGGATATGAAAATATTTCTGCTATGAACATTTTGGGGAGTCTCGAACATTTGGTAGGTATCATTTTCTATCATAATTCTTAATTATCTAAAGATTTGTATTAATGTACATATGTATGTATATTCACATTCACAGTATTGTATTTATAACACAGTTTTCCGTTCTTCTAAATAGGTTTAGAGATTTTTTCAGGAGAAAAATGGAGGACCTATGTAACTTTATATTTGAGCATTCCTGTTGAATCAAATCAGAAAAAAAGTAGTTCTTTACACCATCAGGAATCCTTTTTCTTTTATTCATCCCAAAATACTCCAAAGTTTGAAAGTTTCACATGGAGCTGAAACAAAATATAATCAAATATCAAAATGAAAACAATGGGACTACTATTATCTTTTGTCATATTTTTTCATGTACTTTGTATTGCAAAATTTCAGTGATTCATTAAAGTTTTCAAGTTCTAGTACCAAGATGTAAATCAAATGTAATGAGGGGTTCCAACTTCAAGGCTATAGATGCTTGAAGTCTAAGAAACTTGTGGTGGGTGTCCTCACAGTGATAACAGTATTTCAAAAGATTTTACAAGAGGCTATATTGTCTAACCACAGTTCAAAACTGCTTTACTTTTGGTTGGGAAGAGTGTATTTCATATAATTATACGGAAATCAGAAAGTGGTTGGATGACTTATGTTTCTTTAGTTAATAATAAATAGGAAAACAAGAAATTATTAGTTTATTAATACAAGAATAATGGTACTCCAACATACTGACCTCAGTCAGCTTGGAAATCATTTTATTAGAGCCATCCTGCTTCATCATAGAATTCTGAAGCCCTGTGTGAATAACTGAATATTTGAATTAGAAAGTAAATGAATAAATATTGGAAAGACATTTAACTTTAGTTATAGAATTTGCTGTCATAATTATTACCTCAATTTATAACTTTATGCATTCTGAATAAATTTCAGCATCTAGTTGTTTTAATTTGCACTTTAAAAATTCACGTCTAGCTTTATTAAAAATGATTGGTTGTGTTTAGTGTCCTGAATACTGCTACATTTTATATATTGTCCTAGACATGAATAGCCAATCCCATATATCTTCATATGTAGGTATGGATACCCCATTTTCAGCTGCTAGAAGGTGAATTTTTATTAGACTTGATGTATTTTAAACAAGTGTATATAGATGCGTGCTCAACCAGAAGATATTACACAGTTCACATGACCAACATGACCACTTAGCAGACACCAAAAAAGAAAGTTATGCTCAAATTTGTAAGATGGTAGCTTTTGGGTTTCTTATGTATTTTAGGTGTTTAAATTATTTCTCCATTAGTTATTTAATGAAAATCAAACTGTAATACATTTCTGCCAGAGATATAGCGATTCTTTCTGCATTCATTTTTTTTTTTTTTGTAAATCTAAAATGTGCTTGGGCTTGGATTATATCATTCTTTTATTCAAAGAAATACCCTTGCTTTTAAAAGTTATTTATAAGGGAAAAATAAGGCATTCCTTTAAGCTTGAAGGTCACTGGAATCTGGCTCCTGTAGGGATGAATTCTGTGGAACACCATGCTTCACAGCAGTACAGGAAGACTGGGGGCTGTGGTTGCTCCGCAGGCCTCCTGGGAGCAGGGCTGCTGTTTGTCATGCTGCACCTGCATGAGCAGTGAAGGCTGCCTGAAACAACGCTGATCAGCTCAATTCTATTCTTCACCTCCACGCCCCATTTCTTCCTAGGGAATCTGGCCTTCCTGTCACTCAGGATAGCGATTTCCAGCAAGCATCACTGGGATCCAGAAAGTCACCGGAAGCTCATCCGGAATGTGATTCCCCAGCTGGGACTCGAATTTTTATAACCCAAGGTAGCTGGTCAGGGTGCTTAATCCCCCACGTTGGTGTGCTAAACTCCACACCATTTAAAATAAAGTTCCCTTACAAAGATGATCTCATTAGTTGACCGAGAAGATATGCCCCCAAATTAGTAAAGAATAAAAAACCTATACGTTAACCCAGTATTTTACATATGAAAATGTATTGCTTCAATCGTCTTGGGAGGAAAAAAACTCAGTCCAGGCCTAAAGTAAATTTCCAGTGAGCCCAGTGAAAATCAGGCAAGAGGCTGGACATACACCTTCTGTTTTGTGTGGCCTGTGGGACACTAAGGAGTTTTGTTACTTTTATAACCCTGAAATAAAACTTAATGAAACCTCATTTCAAGTTTCTGGTGAATGCCTTGATAATTTGTTTGACTTAATGCATCAGTAGTTTTCCTAAGTTTTCTCACTCATCTTAGGTGATTTCCCAGCTAATCGTTTTAGGCTTCATGACCTCAAAAATCTTAACATAAGGAAGAAATATTTTTTAAAAGAAGCCTCCCTGCTTGTCTTTTTCCTTCCCCTGCAGCAGTGGGTTTTCTGCATCCTTATATATAGAGATGCATACTCGTCTCAAGTTATGCATAGTAACATGTACACATCATTGTATTTTGTGATAGGTCATATTAGTAAAGGAAACCAGCTCTCTGCCTGTGTCATACTTGCATTATCTAATTAGTTTTTAGTGCTAACAACCATTGGGAAGTGATTATCTTTTTACTGATTATCTTTTTCTCACAACAGTGACCTTTGATCTCAGATGGCATTTTAGAGCATTGCTTTTTCTGAATATGGCACATAAAATCGAGTAGTGTGAAAGGCACAGGAGGAGCAAAAAGTTGGAAAAGAGATTGAAAAACGTATCTAAGACATAAGGAGTTCATCTCATTTAAAAAATGTACTCCATACATTTTTTTCTGTTTATCTTCATCAACATAGATGTTTATCAAGACACAAGATTATATAAGTATATACTTACAGTCTTGTTTCCAGTTGGCATCTGAGAGTAAATTGGCATCTCTATGTCATATACTATGCACATAAATGTTAATATATATAATATATATGCACATGTTTATTTTTCATATGTGAATCTGTAATTACATGGATATGCTTGGATCTAATTTATCTTGTTAAAAATGACTACATTTATATAAGTATGCATACTTATATAAAACTTATTCTTAGTTGGCATCAGATAGCAAGTTAGCATCTGGTATAAACCTCAGAGTTTTAATTTACTGCTTATGTGTGTGTGTGTGTATGTGTGTGTGTGTGTGTGTGTGTGTGTGTGTGTGTGTGTGTGTGTAAAGCATGGATATTAGAATGAATATGTTTTTTTATTCATATAGTTACTTTAATAATGATTAAATAAATGATAAATGTAATGAGCCTATATAGTTATATCTACCATTCAAAATTTAATTTTAGGGAGGTTTTTTCTCACCAACCAACCAAATCAAATGATGGAGATCCAGGTATAGATAGTAAGTTGTAGAAAAGAAAACATTAAACAGTGAGGATTTAGAAGTAAAATATTAATAAGCACTATTTTTATGGGAATAACTGACCTTTATGTTTGTGCTTTTAGAGAATAAAAGTTAAATATCTTTGTATATACATCCATGCAAACTTGAGTTAGATACCATTACTTCGTTCTTAACATGTTGATTTTGAAATTTGTGCTTACTGAGAAGACAATTTTTAAATTCTTTTTAGTACAGATAGTGAAAAGTGGCTTTGCTTTCCAGAATTTTTTTCCCATTTAAATTTCAATTGACAGTTTAATCAATTAATATACTTTTTAGACGACATTACTACAGTAGGACTGTGTCAACCAAATAAGACATATGTGAGAAAGTAAATAAAAATTAATCTCAACTATTAAAGAGTGTTTGTAGAATTTTTCATGTATTTTGTAAAACATGAAATTCAAGTGCTGTTAAAACTGCGTTAAGATGTGTTTATAAGGGTGTGTGTCCGTGTGTGTGTGTGTGTGTGTGTGTGTGCATGTATGTGTTTCTGTAAACCTACCCAATATTTTGGTCATTCAACAATTTATGTATTTATTTATCATTAGCAGCCACATTACTGTCTACTCAACTTGTTGGGCTGGTCTAAGGGATAAAATCAACTTTCATTTGTCCTTCTAGGAAAATGTAGTTTGTTATTTCTTTTGTACCTTCAATATGTATTCGTGTGATTGTGTTTTATAAAGAAGAATATAGCATGATGAATTACAGTAATGCTAATATACAGAGGAAAATCCAGTATCTTAACTACTATCTATCTAACAAAAAATCCTGAAGTAACTTTAAGCTTTCTGTTAAAAGGATTGCTCAGACTTTTGGTGCTAGTTATTAATCCTTGGGAAAACTATGGTATTTTTATGGTGCAAAACAATAGTTGTACTCCACTGAGTATCATTGGATAGTGTAAGTTTGTTTCATATATATGACATTAATTTGTTGAAAATACAGACTTATTTTTAAATAATAGGACATTTTGTCATTATAGTTCTCATTAAATTATACATAGGAGTGTTTAGTATTGGTAGTTGTTGAATGATAGAGGTAATGTCAATGTAAAATTTGTTTTTTTCCTGTCATAAAAGAAATTATCCAGAATAAAAAAATTACTACACTGAATTCTAAACATCAGCCTTACAAAGGATGCATGTGTGCATGACCGATACAGCTTTTAAGTACACTTGGTGGCTGGTCTTCCTACTGTTGGTTAATAGCTTGAACCTTTCCCTTTATTCTGATGCTATCCATGTTTTAGGCTGTGCTTCCTGTATTTTTTTTAGACCAATGTGTTTTAATCATGTTCAGTAAATTAGCCATCAATTCAATACTCCAATTTTCATAGCGTTCTAATATTGAACATGTATTTTTTATTAAATGTTGAAACATACATGTTATTATGTTGTGTATTGTTGACTAAAAATATTGCTGAAGTAGAAAGGAAAAAAATCTAATTTTATATTGGCATAGAAAGAAAGCTTAACTTGTTTTCTTGCTCTTTTTTTATAGAGAACACCTGTTCCCAGCGCTGAAGCATTCCGATGGTTCTTTTAAAGCAGTAGTGTATCTTATTTTCAAGGCATTTGGAAATGAAGGGCAAACTAATGTCTTGTTTTAAGAAACTGCTTAGTCCGCCACTGAAGAAAATATCCAGATATTATTTTCATTTTATGTATAGGGGTTTGTTCAAAAAAAAAGGGAAAGAAAAGAAAAAAGACGTATAAAAATAATCTGGGAGCTTGGGGAATTGGCCAGTCTATTTACTTTCAATACATTGATTCTTTCTTTGATGTAATTTAGCTATTCTAGTGAAGTCGTTGTCTATTTTGAAAGTGGCTGTAAAAAAATAAGTTTGGGTAAGCCCCTGCTGTAAAATCATGTATCTTTGCAAAGTACATATCTATACTTCATTTTCAAATATATGTGTTTCAGTACTGTAAACTGTACAGATAGCAGCTTGTATTTTGTGTGTTTAGACACAAGGAGACAATCACGTCTGAGCATCTATGGAGATTAACAGTTTGTACACAACAGTATGGTTCTGCAAGTTAAATCTGGAGCAATAAATTTTAGCTTTAAATATTTTTTGCCAGTTGTTTCTAGAAGCAGCGACAGCAGTGGCATGTGTTGCCCTGCATATTTCCAGAGACTTGATGCCAAGTTTTACGAGATTAAGAGATTCTGATGCATCCAGCAATTACCTTCAGTTGTATTGTTGTAAGAGGGGAAGATGTGATGAAAGTTTCAATTAATCTTTTGAGCACTATATTAGAGTAGTGGTTATGCACTTGCATTGCTTACAAACGAGCTGTACAGAAGGGTATACCTCCCAAATCCTTAGTGTAGTTGACTTGTCTCGGGTTGCACTGTAAGGCGGAGTACTTGTAGTAGTTGGAACACGCAGAATCAGTTGTAAACATTTATTTTTTAAATCAATGTTTTCTAGGATGCAGAATAAAGTATCATACCTTAGGGGGAGAAATTCATGATTGACTTTTTTTTTTCCAGCCCAACGTGGGCTGTATGTACTTTTTTTTTATTTATTTATTTTTGGTAGGAAAAATAAACAGTTAATAAAACGTATACAAATGTTTTAATTCCATGATATTAAAATGGACAGCTTTGTTTTAAAAATTGAACATGAAGGCTTTCTGTGTTGAAGCGTGGCTTATGGCTTGGTATATTTTTTAAGTTAAAAAGAATTAAACGCATACATAAAAGTGAGGCTTTTAAATCTTTTTATCTTCCTTTCTCACAGCCTCCCTGCTAGACCAATGGCTTTCCCTAGGCCCTCAGTGGAACGTTCCACTGTTCCCATTCCCATTCTTGCCACTCAATGCTTTCATTCCCAAGAAGGCAGGGCCACAGTCGGTGGGATTCCATAAATGCAATCAGCCCCCAAACACAAAGGAGTTAATGCTACATAGGACCTGGGTTACCTTTTCATGTAGGATTTGGTTTTCTTACGGCAGTCAGAGCTCCTAAAGCTGTCCTAGTAGGACAAATACTGTTTGTGATGACATGATGCCTAAGTAGTTTCTCTTTGTTTGTTTGTTTCTTTCTTTCTTTCTTTCTTTCTTTCTTTCTTTCTTTCTCTCTCTCTCTCTCTCTCCTTTCTTTCTTCTTTCTTTCTTCCTATCTTTCTTTGTTTCTTTTTTTCTTCTTTCTTTTCTTTTTTTTTTGTCAGATTATAAAGACAGTTTAGTGAAAACATATAGAGTACGGAAGTTGCCATGTTACTGTAACTTTTTGTTCTTTATCCACTGGCCAGCCATTTTAGCCTATGACATCCATTAACCTGCTGAAAAATGTTAGCAAAATGGATCAGGCAGAGAAACATGAACTTGAGAAGAGAAAGGGTGGTGAAAAGGACTGTGAAGTTTTAGAAAAGTTAGCAGATGAATAATTTTAAAGGGCTAGTTTTAGTTTCGATTGGGAAATAACATGACAGATTTTTAAAATAACACAGAAGGAGCCCTTCCCATTACAGTACTAGCAAGAGGGGTGAAGGTACTTATAGACACCGAGGTGAAAAACAAGTGTGACTTACCTTGCCTAGAGTATGAATGCAAGGCCTATGGTGTGGTCAGGTAGCCCTTCTGAGGGAAATTCATTGTCTACTGCACCTATCCATGTTTAGAGAAGAGAATTAAATAATCACAAGCTAAAACATGTATATTAATTTTTGAGATAGCTTTCTACTTGATGTATATTCCTTTGAGGGTTTCTAGTTAGAATTTCTATTTCTGCTGTGGGACCAATGAGAGCTATGAGTTCTTCCTTGTTTCATCTTTATTTTATTTTACCTTTTCTAAAAACCAACTTGCTAATTCATTACAAGTAAGTGAAAACTTATTTTCACACTTGAATGGTAAGCTTGCCTTGCTCTTTGGAAAATGATGGTTATTACAGAGCTGACACAAACTTCTCTTCAGGCTACCTTAGGCATACAATAACATAAACAGATCTCATAGCAATGTACTGAAAGTCTAAAATACATGCTAGTATTGCATGTCTCTGGTGTGTTTTTGTTTGTTTTCTTAAAGAACTAATGAATCTGTGTATTGTGAAATGTGGTGTTTTACATGTCAATTTGGTTTTTTAATGAAAGAGTATCTTGATTATTGAAATGGAAAAATGCAGCTTTTCTTTAATTCTCATATGTTTTTCTTGATATTCTATTACACCACCCATTTTTTGGATTTTTGGTAAAAAATCTATTTATATAACATAGGGGGCATATAAAATTCTCGTTGATGATGTTGAAGAAAGGTATTACTCTTCAGGCCGCCCTCTAATTCTCTTCCCCATAAGTTCATGAACCGAGAACTCATAAAACATATCATAATAACCCTGAGGGAGTGATTTAAAGGTTTACATTTTTCATAATTCTTAAATATCAATGAATTGCAACTTTTAAAAATTTCTCACTGTATGTCTCATTCAGTACCAAGAAAATTCGGAATATAGATTATGGTAGACTATGTGTACAACTTAAAAATTATGTATCGGGTAAACCAAATAAAAAACTTTGTAAGAGAAGTCTACATACACAGGAGTCTTGCCTTCTCTAGGTGTAGATGAGAAGATGCAATATTCTGTCAGCATTTGGGGAGAACATGGAAAATATTTGAGTTGTTGGTACATAATGCAGTGAACCAATTTCCTTGTTAGCTGGCACCCTAAGAGCACAAGGACATCGTGATGCAAACCTCTCTTTCCAGCCTTCAGACCAAAGTGGCTTTCTGATGGATTCAGCCTATCTGTACAAGTGAAGGCACATTTACAAACCAGAAATATATCCATCCTTGGAAGAGAAAACAGTACTAGCCTCCCTCCAGTGTAAGAGTATATAAAAACATCTCTTGGTTCCTAAACTCCCAACGCCCAACTTCCTTCTTCTCAAACACATTTATAAGGAGCCAAAGATGGTGGACTTCCTATGAATTAATATTAAGCAATCACTAAAATAAAGGAATAGTCTCTTCCTTTGATTTAGAACACCTGGCATGTAAGTTGGACAATTAAAACTAAAGCATATAAACTCTTTAAGGTGATAGTATCTGTAATCAAATAAGGAGAAAGGAAAGCAGCTAAATGAACACACTATTCAGGGTCAAATATGCTCAGCAAAAACCGTAGTGGGTCTTTGATCATGGTTAGATTCACAGCGATATCAAACAGTTGGTTCTCATGTAACAGCTCAGTGTTTCCAATTTGTTTTTTATTAAACTTGGCAGTTTCACACTGAGATCTGTATTCCTAGTGAAGAAAAGACAGCTACTATGTTAGGAGGGATTCCATTTTCACAACTGCAAGGAAGTCAGATATTTCAGGAACGTGGGCCACAAAATGTACTCCTTTCACGGTGTTCTCCTCTTCTGAACTGTGCAGTTATCTATTAAATTTTCTAATAGATATTTGTGTAAGGTGTATGTATGCTTGTGCAATTATTAAAAAAGCAGTTTTGGAAAACAGTGTATTTATTAAAGAAAATTACTTATGGGGCATGTACAAAACTGTAAAAAAAAAAAATTAAAAAAAAAGCATTCAATTTGCCCAGTAAAGTTGTTTTTGTGAAATTTCTGTGTTGTTGAATAAAGGACTTTAGTATTCAAAATATCTCTATTTTTCCATGGACACATTTTTATTTCTGGGATTTTAAATAATGAGCATTTGATCCTGAAAATCTAATTTTGTTTATGATAAAAAAAAAGTTTATAATTCTACACTTGCCCTTATGTCAAAGGAATGAATACTGTATATAAATCTTTCATAAAATACACCAGTTTTGTTTTTGTTTTTCCTCTTGTATCTTGTCTTATACATTTAAAGAAAGGAAAAGAGAAGAAAGTGATTCTTTTCACACTTCTAAAGGATATATTTTGTGGAAAGCTTTAGAAGGTCACCTCTATAGGGGAAGAAATGAATGTATCCAAACTTTTCTCCTTCTTTCTCCACCATAAATGTGCCAGGAGAAAACATCCCATGAACCCTTGTGCCATGAAGGAATACTTTATGCATTAATGTGCAATGAAGAAATATGAAACACTGGAATTCTATCTTCAGCATCTTCCAACAACACTCTGAGATTAAATTTTTGCGTTACATTTTTACTATGGAATATTGCTGTTCACCCATGCTTATTATTTGGAGGTGAATGTGCTTAACCCTTATTTCACTGCTTCTCAGAACAAAGTTCTACTTTTTTTGATGCCTCACAAACTACAGGAAATGTAAAACACAGTTTCAGATCTTGGAAATCTTTAATATGATTGGAAACATGGAACTTCAAACAATTGAAAGAGTTCATGTACACAGAAAATACCACACTAGAAGATTTTCGTAAATTTCATGAAACTCAGGATTTGTTCTGGTAGTACAATATCACAAATATAAAATATCTTGCCCATAGCAACGGAATTGGATTACATAGAGTGAGAAAGAGGAATTAAGGTAACTTGAATTATGACAGTTCCTGGATACTCAGCAATTTTTCAGGTGAGTCACTGTACTTCTTTATTATATTTTGGTGTAAGCAACAGTATGGCAAAAATATAAAACTGAATTTTCATATATACTACTTATTTCAAAACTTCAAAGATACAAATACTTTGAGGTTCATATATAATAATTCTTCAAAATAGTTTGAATTCACCAAAAAGGGAGGGGAAAGGAGTTCTGTACTTTATTTAAACATTTGACAGATAATAATTTCATGTGGTTTCTGCAAAATCATATATTTTTAAGTGTGTTTATTGGTAAAAGTCTTTTTGTGTGTTTTATACAGAAGTTGTTTTCCATTTAATTTCTACTCATCTTTATTTTGCCTTTTTTTAATGGAGGAAAAAATGTTATTTGAAATAAACACAATGAACACAAATTTAAAGTTTTGTTTGCATACACTACATAAGTAGCACAGTTATATGGGAAATATTTGCTTATTTGAAAATTTTGTTGCTAATCTTTTATTAATATCTTGGCCTAAGAGGTATCTTTGTGTCCTTTGCAATTCAGATTTTTTGGCCAATTTTTAAGTCAATATTTCTTATTTTCAATGCATTTATATAAAATGAAATGTTAACCAAATTATCCTTTTAGTCTGTGGTTTGTTTACAATATGTTACTTGTGACAAAAATCATTCTGGTTAACAGGTGTTGTGATTTCACAAGTTGGAAACAGTATACAGATCTCTTTCCAAGAACAGTGCTTTTAAAAGCTACTCTTATGTATAAACTGCATGTAAAGCATTTTTAATACAGGAATGAACTACATGACTTCTTTAATAGATGGTAGGAGAATCTGCTTGCCTTGTTTGAATTACAATATGATTATAACTTTTCTGAAAAGTGATCTTCTATTTAAAATTATATGGGTTCAAGAAAACCACAGTTGGAGAGGATGTTGGGAAAAAAACATTTCAATGGTACTATTTAACCTTTGACACCATCACAAAACACACATAGCTTTGAAAATTCGTATTCATTGTATCTTCTAGGAACTTTTCTCATCTTCCTGTGAATTGCCTTATAGTTTCACTTAAATTTCATTTACTTACTTATAAATATATGCAATTGTATTTATTAATGTGAATATGTGTGTGTGTTGGGGATACATAGATATTAATCCATGCGTGCATTCGTGTGTGTGTGTTCTTTTTAGTCTCAAAATTTAACTGATGGCACACAATAGTGAGGGTTATTAGTAGGTTATTAAATATCTTTCATGGAAAAGATCCTGTCACCATTATACAGTTTTCAGTTGAATTGATTGATACTCAGCAGCAGCAATACTACCTAACCTATTTCCTGGAATCATAATTTAGGGACACTACATGGAATCTTTTGGTCTCTTCAGGTGATTTTTAATGAGTTAACACTTCAATTCACTGTGTCCTACTTTCAGTCATTTAAGGAACTTTGTTGAAATTATACATTCAATTTGTTCCCCAAATACATTATTTATATTCAGATAATTTGAATATTTTAGGTATGTTTATATATTATTGAGCTGTCTCTTTATACGTATGTGTATTTGTGCACATTCAGCCACTAGTAGATGGCTTAATCCATAGCTTATATACTTTGACCATAGGAGAAAACTTTTATTTCCCCCAATTCATGATATCTACAGAGAAGCAGTAAGAAGAACATTGTGAATATTTTTGTGTGTGTTGGCAAACCAGCAGTTGATTTAATTTCTCATTTAGTCAACAAGTATTATTGTGAATCCGCAGTGTGCCAGCTACTGGGAATATCAAGATGAATAAAACATAGTTCCTGTCATGTTTGCCATCACCATAGAACTCAATTACATGGTTGAAATAAATATTCAAATAAAAACAGTGGAAAATGTTGTGAATGGAGCAGACATTGTGAGGAGGGGTGGCAAGAGGTGATGGAGTAAAGTTTTTTAATTTCAAATATTTCCCAGCTCACAGAAAAATTCAAGGCTTGAGCATTTCTGGGATGTAAAACATGAGGGTAAAGTAGTCAACCAGAAAGTTTGAAATGGAAGAAAAGAAAACGAGGATGGTGCAAAAGGCCTGAGAGAAACCACCACTGTACTCCAAGTTGCTATCATTTCTCATGGGGGCTACTGTAGGACAAGGGGTATTCACTCTTGTCTGTCTTTAATACATTTTCTTTGCTGGAGTCTGCAAACTCCTTTTAAAACACACATGCACACACATGTGATTGCATTTTTATTGCCTGTGGTTTTCCATTGCTCTTACAATAAGCCCCGAAATGTGGTATGCAAGAATCTTGTGGACTGGCTCTGCTATCACATCATGTATCATGTCATCCCTTTTCCTGTGTTCCAGCCACTTAGACATTCTTTCAATTCTTACACTTACAAGATGGCTTTTCCCTCCCACCTCAGGACATTTTATTCACGTTGTTCTTAATACCTAGCATCCTCTTCCCTTCTCTCCTGGATAATACCTCTTCATTCTTCAGAACTTAGCTAAAGCTTCACTTTTTAGAGTGAAGTTCTCCCTAAGTTTTGTCAAAAAGCTATGTCAAATTCATCTGCTATAGGTGTTCAAAGTACGTTGCTCTTCTTCATAGCAATTATTAACAAATGAATTTTTTTTCATTTTACCATGTGCTCTTCACTCACCTGGTAACTAGAATATATTCACAGGCAAAAAAGGCAAGAATCCCTGCCCTTATAGAGCTTACAATCTAGTGGAAAGAAAGAGGTCATAAAGAACTCAATAAATATAAATGCCACATAGTAATACATGCTATGGATACAATTAAGGAGGGGAAGTGAGATTAGGAATGCCACTGGGGTGAGAGGCTGAGGAATAGAGTTGGAATTTTACATAGGTAGTTAGGGAAAGCCTACCTGAGAAGATAACACTTGAGGTAAGACACAAAGGAGGCAAGTAAGTAAGGAAGCCGTGTGGTTATCTTGGCAACAGCCTACCCAGGAAAGGTAATAATAAATACAAAGAACTTGTGTGACAAGAATGGGCCTGCAATCTTTCAAGGACCCGTAAGCAGTCCATTGTGTCTGGGTTGCAATGAGTAGAGAAAGAATAGTAGGAAATATGGTTAGATAAGTAAGGGAGACAAAATTGTATGGTGTCATGTTAGGGGCTTTGACTTTCACTCAGAGTGAGGAAGGAATTCTTTGGAAGGTTTGTTTGGAGGGAGACATGATCCAACAATATTATAAAAGGACTGCTTTGGCTACTGAGTTGAGAATACACTACTTCTCCATCAATGACGGAGGAAGGGAGACCAGTTTGGGGGGGCCATTGCCATAATCCAAGTGAAACATGGTTGAACCAGAGTGCTAGCAGTAGAGGTTGTAAAAAACAGTTGAATTCAGCATATAGCTTGAAATAACAGGAATAGAATTGGCAGACAGGCCTTTAGGTATGTAAGATAAAGAAGAATCAATAGTAACTCCAGGGTTTTTGATATGGATAACAGGAAAAGTGAAGTTACCATTGACTGAACCAGGAAAGACTGAATATACTAAGTTCAAGCTGCTTCTCAAACATTCAAATAAAGATGTCGAGCATACAGTTGGACATATGGAATTGGAGTTCAAGGTAGATTTATAGGAGGATAGAGATGGTATTTGAATGAGTCTGGATAAGGTTGTCAAAAGAGTGAGTGTGGATAGATAAGGGAGAGGAAGGGCAGGGACTCAGATCCGGGCCTCACCTGTACTGGTTGTACTTCCACTTTGATTCTCATCATTATTTGATTAGTGCCCATCTCCCACACTGACCAAGGCAGAGATGAAATGGAAACCCAGGGAAAAACTCTGCAGGTGAATTCTATTATTTTCTCCTCTTCCCAATGACTCATATTCTTTTGACCTTTAGTTACCCTCAATCTTTATCCTTCATCCATATCCCATTTTATCCCATCTTCTCAATTTATCCCATCTTCACTGCGTGCAAAAGCTTACAACTATTATTTATGTTTATCCATACACATTCTAATGCAATAATTGCATAGAGTATTTTTTCTCCTAACACAATGTAAATGCACCAACTTAAAAGTTTAATGATGACCAGAATTAGCACATTAAGAAAATTAAATGTAATTCTACTGTACTTGACATAACAATTTATCTTTCTGTTCTTATATTCTTTGTTGGCAATTCCATTAAAGAAGAAGAAATCATTCTCTCTTATTTAACAACTCTGGGGACTAAAATGAGCAGAAAGTTGACAGATGTTAAAACTACAAATTGAGAATTGAAATCAAATTTGGTTGACTTCTAGTCACAAGAAAAGATTTTCAGATTTGCCTAAATTTCCTTCACAAGGGAAGAAGTCAGTTGGTGACTGTAAACATATTAGAATGCAAATTTCTTAATGCTTAAATTTCTTGTTCTTTACCTTGATTCTTTGCAGATTTAGTCATGCTCATTTTCATTAATAGCCTATGCATTACAGGGACCATGGTTAGGAAAGAAGTGTTTCTTTATATTTTATATGCAAGAGAAGGCAGTTTGTACTAGTATTGCCTTAGACCTGAGTTTCCATTTCAAACCCACCATTTGACAGAAATCTCTGCGTATATTACCACAAGCTCCCCATTAAATACCAGAGTTCTGAGGCCAAAACGCTGAGTAGCTCCAAACCTGAAAGAACTGAATGGTAATTATTTGAGTTCATTACAATCCCAAAGACCCTCAATACGTCCAGAACAAGAAAACGAACAAGCAATAACTACAGGAAAACAGAAATGTTTAATTTCACAGGTTGGTACAAAATGTTGAGAATCTCATGAAATGTCAAGAAATAAAAAAGAACATCGAATCGAAAAGAATTTCACAATAAAACTACAATCTACACTTTCTTTAGTTGTTTGAGTAACACTGTCACCATAGGTATGGCTGTAACACTGCTGAGTTTTGGCAACAGATTCCACCAGTTGGAAAACCATCACGTTAAGTATCAACAGCACTGTATCTGTGGTATCAAGTAGGGACTAATTTGCACGCTTAAATGTATCCCCAAACCTTAGCAAAACTGTGAGCCTGAGAAGATAGAGTACTTTCCAGTTCATGAGGTCTGTCAGAGACCGAGTTCTTAACTGGCTAATTTAAAGGAAGCTGGCATACAATTTAAAGATGTAATTTGAGTCATGGCTGATGATATACTTTTACTTGTTTTGCCTTTTATGCAGCTTGTTTGTATTACTTGAACAGATTTGCTGTTTCTCTTCTAACTGCATTGTGTATGGCATGAGGAATACTGATTAATTCTTGTCAGTAATCATCACACACACTGCCAATGTTGTACATTTATATCCTCCATTACATAATCTATGTATGCATGCCTTATGTTATTAGTGGAAGTAGCATGGAATAGGTAAATAAACCCGTTCTTGATTTAGATTGAAATAACTGTTGATCCTTTCCTGTGTTTAAAAGATAGAAATGCATTAGATGGAGAAAGCTGGTATAGGCTTTATCTGCTTCAAGTAACTTTAATTAGAATTCTTTAATTGTCCTGCAGCTGCCACCAATAGTAAACTCTAAAATATCAATTGTAATTGGAAGATAAATTTGCATTTTATTCATGACATGAAGCTATTATGTCTTACTTTGAGAACTTTAAAACAGTGAAGCTATTCAGTAGCATTAGAGTGTCCCAGAATAGCCTTTTCGATCATTTTGATACTTGCATTGTAGATGGCTATCTCATTTACTTGGTTTTAAAGAGAGAAGTAAGTAAAAAAATGACTTCTAAGTGAGCCTAATTTAGTAAATGACTTACTGGTTTATTCAGAGACTAGTGAGTACATAGGTTTTTAAATGACAGGTTATAGTTTGAAAAAGGTGTTTCCCAGAAGTCCTAAAGCATTTAAAAGGAAGTAAAGTATGCCACTCCTTACTTTATACTCTTAGTCAAATTACAATTTACAGCAGAGTTGTATAGGGAAAAGATGAAAAAAAATAGAAAATTAAAAAATACCTAATGTATCCATATCTTCTCAACTTTCTTAATCTTTTCTTGAGTTGCTAATTTGGAACTACCAAATCAGTTAATTAAATTCAAAATAATTAGTCTTCCTGTTTTCTAGAAGAATAAACAAAGTTCTGGTTTCTATATGAGAATGGCACTGTTCAGAATTTTTTATTTCAGAGTCATTTACTCCTTAAAGACAGTAGAAAGTGTAACTACTCACAGTGGCTTCAACAATAAAAGCAATTAATTCAGATAACTGAAAAGTCCTAAGGAAAGACTAAAGCAAGGATCACACTATTTTATCTTATTCTTTCTGTCTGTATGGTACTCTCAGTTGGTTAATTCTGAGGTCTTACCTGTTTATATTGTGTCCTTTACCACCTCTAAACATTTTCCATTGCTAGGATTCATTTAGTGGGAAAAAGTTTCTCCCCAAGAAGTCCAGCAAACACCTCAGAATTAATTCTTGGTGGATCTAATTGACTTAAGTTAGACTATGTGCCCAAGAATTAGCCAGTTGCTAAGAGGGAAGTTTGGGTTAATCTTATGAAAATGCAATATACAAAGTTTAAGCATTAGGCTACCTTTAAGAACTATGTGGAGATAGCCTCTCCCAACCACATTTATGAGAATGGAAGGATAGTCTTCCAGGGTATAACTATCAGAAACAGAAAGAGAAATTGATACTGAGTAGAAAAAAAAATGAAAGGAAGGAATGAAGAAAAGAGAAAAAGGGGAACAAGAGAGAGAGGAACGGGCAGAGGAAAGAAGGAAGAGGAAATGATGGTAAATGTCTACTACATTATATTTCATCGAAGGGTTAATAGGCAAGGAAGCCGTGGGAGGGAGGAGGCAGAGAACTGAGATCTTCACTGGAATTCTAATAGGATAATTAATTTCTGTATAATTGTGTGATAACTCTATTTGGTTAACTTGAAAGATCCATTTTTATTAATTAGTCATGTATATGCATAAACACACACAACACACAGGGGCACACAACTCCGTTATATCTCTGATTGGGTCTGTATGAGCACAGCCCTTCTGGGATGAGGAAGACAATTGATGAGATTGGTAGACTTGACAGCAAAATTCCATCCCTTATAGCTACCCCATGGCTTTACAGAAATGTGCACAAAGGTTGATCGTGTAGACTAGCTATAGGCTTTATGGGAGAATTTGTTTCAGAGAACTAAGACAAGATCAAAAAATCTCAAAATACAAACCAGTTTCTAGCCACCAAACTTAACATGCATTTCACACAGATTCCTTAACTGCATTTGCTGCCTCATCATTGAGCGAGCATTTCACTGACTGAGCCCAGTGAGAATGACTGAAGCCAAAGGTTTGCTCCTTTCAGCACACTCAGTGCTTTTCACCTTGGACTCAGTCACTGCTCATGAGAAAATTACTTTTTAATCCTAGGAACAGCAAAGTTATATTTCTCATGTTCTTATTTTACCAGATAATAAAACTGTATATAATAAAACAATTCAACATTGCTGTGAACACAAAGATGGCACAGTTGAAGAAGCTGAACCACAGGTGGTAGTGATAGCTTAATGTGTATGTTCTTTGTTGAAAAGGAAAGTCTAAATCCTGTATTTTCAGCTTTTCACTTAGGAATCTAGAGAGCTAGAAAGTGTGTCCCTCTCAACTTTCCTGAGAGGAAAAGGGACAGTGTCAAAGGAAAAAGTGAGGTCAAAACCACAAAAAGGGGAGTAGATACAGGGCAAGCAAATGCAGTAACTGTCCACTACATAAGGAAATGGAAGTTCTCATCATTGCTGGCACTTAAATCTCTTAGCTAGAGAAGGAAGAAGTACACAGTAAGTGAGGCCTGAGATGCTTTTAGAGAAAAAAGGCAGTGTCCCTGGGTGTTTGACTCCACTGTTTTCGTTGCCAGTATGAGAGGGTTCCTTCTCTCCTCTTAGTCCCTGTGGCTCAGGTAGACTGAGTCCACACCCCTAGCTTCTGGGGGAAGAGAGGGGACACATGAGCCCTTTTTGATTAATGTATGTGTGGACCGGTGACAGGGATAGGTACAAGATCCATGCCAAGCCAAACCGGGAATGTTTTCTCTCTCTCTTTTGGAAACCACTGGAGAAAGAAAAACATCCTTTCTGCCAAGGTTGCCCAAATGGAATATGGTATGCCTGGAACTGATAAGACCATGTTGCTCATTCCCAAGAGTGGGACATGAACCTGATGAGAATCACGTCTAGATTTGAGACAGGGAAAGACATCTAACGAGATACCTACACACCAAGGGTCAGCCATGCCTGTTACTGAGCCTCTCAGTCATGCAGGTCAGTCAGTTCTTATTATTCATTAACAGGGAAACATGAAAAATTCAACATGGAAAAAAAGGTCTTCAAGTAATTACATAAATGTTCACTTTACACAGCTTATATTTGATTCTTGTACATATACATTTACATTTTTTTATTCTTGTTCTCCAATTTGAAATAAAAAAACTGAAATTTTAGATAATTTGACCTTTTGTATTTAAATAAACATGCAGGGATTAAAATATCCATGTATAAAAACAAAACACCTAAAATAGATAATGCTAAGAAAGAATAATTTGTAAAATCCTGAGTTAAGTCTCTCTATATTTGAATAGTCAGAGACTTTTTTGGGGGATTAAAATAGATCTTTATTACAGATAGCAACATGAAAAGTTTGATCCAGGGACACTGCTGTGAAATCAAAGTAGGGCATTTAAATATGCTTGTAGGAAATTTAATTATGCTTTCTTTTTTTTAAGACAATGAAGCCTTGCAATCTAATTGGAACATCTTATTTAAAATAAATGGTAAGTCTTTATCCATATTTATGAATTTTCTAATTATCATTCCTGTGTCACGAAATACATACACATACATATAAACACTGATATTTTTAAGAAAGGTAGTA
This sequence comes from Smutsia gigantea, assembly GCA_032199065.1. Classification (NCBI taxonomy): domain Eukaryota; kingdom Metazoa; phylum Chordata; class Mammalia; order Pholidota; family Manidae; genus Smutsia; species Smutsia gigantea. Next base: position 88,331 of record JAVSCE010008742.1, on the reverse strand, counting down.
TTCATCATAAACACAAGGCATGTATGTTGACAACATTTGTAACATTGGTAAATTCACATGTTTAAAAGTCTAACTGATTAGTTGACAGAAAGGATTCTTATGTCATTTGACATTGGATAGTTCAAATATAGCTCCTGTTACTTTTATTGTTATGTAATATTTGGCATAAGTTAATGTTTAATCACTTATCTATATGTCTCTTCTTTTTGATGAGGAAGTCTACTAAGTGTATCCACTGCTCCATTCTTTCCTAAAAGGTAACTCCTTTAAGCTAATGTCACAAATATGTAATTACATAAAATATTCTATTTCTCAAAAGCCTCCTCTTAAGAAAACATACATTAAACTAGATTCCAAACAAACATATGTTTTAATAAGCCTCATCTATATTTGATATTGTCCATATCAACATGACATGAATTTTAGTTCATTTTGCATTTTTAAAAGAATGATTGATACCTTTATAAATTATCTTCTATTTTGTAAGCAAGAAAATATTTTTAAAAAATGGAAAGTGCTGAAAATAAAAACAGAAAACCTAAACAAATTTCAGCAACTTGGAAAGAAGCCTACTCTGTTGAGGTGGCCCTCCTGCCCTTCCATAGCCCTGGAAGCTCTTTCATCCAGTGACAAATAGTTCTTTATAAATTAACATTCAATGATTTTTTAATCACCACACATGTGGTGATTCATTTGTAATTGAAATTCATCCATTTGTGAATGATAACCTTCCATATTTAATCAGGTAACACTTACTTAACTAAAAGGAACCATTGTCCCTTCTCTCATTTCACCAGCGCAAAGCTAAGGGCAAACTGACAGAACCGTCTGACTGGGCCTCAGGGTTTCCCCGGACTGCTCCGAGGGAAAGGAAAGGGACTTACTGACCTCCTATCATTTGCCATTATTTAGTCAAGCATTTTAATATAACTCTCTCACCCATCCCCACAAAGGGTATATATGCATTATTACCATTAAGTTTTTAAAAATATTTAAATGATTTTCAAATGTTTGATTCCTAATCCTTTCTTCTTTTATCACAGCGACTCCCAAACTGTTATACTCTCAGCCACCTTTATGTTAAATACTTATTATAAATCTTCATCAGCTTTCTCACTATAACACCCCACTGAGGGGTTGTGATTTCTCAGCCTGGCTTTTAAGATACACTATCAGATCCAAACCTTAGCTTCCAGCCTCATTTCCTATTTTTCTCCTATAAATCTATGGCTATGTTTACTTCTGTGTTAGTACAGGTACACCTAGAAGCAGACGATTAGATTAGAGGTGCAAGAAATTTATTATGGGAAGGCCCAGGAGGTGGGGAGAACTCTCAGAGCACAGTGGATGGGGACACTTGAGTAAGGAGAGCGCAGTATTAAAGCCTGGGTAGGGTGAGTGCTGGGCGGTAGCACAGTTCCAAGGAAGGTCTGTTTAGGCTGACGCACACAAGGAGTGGGTTTGCCCGTCACCTGAGACCCTTTGTCAGGATGCTACATCTGGAGAAAGTTAAGCCTGGAGAAAACACCCCTTCACTCCAAACCAGCAAATTCTTCCTTATCTAGTCTTAACACCCTGACTCTCTTGATCAAGCACTTTCTAAATGCAATCCCAGGGCCGCTTTCCTGGCTCTTGCTGGTACATTCAAATATAGTCGTTTTCCTCCCTTATCAAGCCTAGCATCACCCAGCTGGGTAACTCTGGGATTTAACTTTAATGATGGTCTTAGAAGCCATAAGAGGGGTGAGGAATAGGTCTTTGCAAGGACACCTGTTGCCTTGCAGAATAGTGGCATCTGCATGTTCAAGATCACAGGTTTTCCCAACCAGGACCCTCAGTTTAGATAACAGGTCTGCTTTTTCTGAGCATTCTAAGGTTTCTAGATCTCTGTGACTTTATCAGATCTTTGGTCTCCTGCTGAACTGTTCTAATCTTCCATCCAGGAGACAAGGGCTTTGTGCAGGCTGCCAGGAGTTCCTCCAGCTCTCATACTTACCAATGCTTGTTAATGACCCTTAGTGCCTCACCCTCCATAAAGAGTCAATATAAATACACTTTAGCAATAACCAACCAACTCCCCCATCTTTCAAAGTCCTGAACCATTATCCTTGAAAGGCAAATCATCATCCACTGAAAAGTTCACCAATTGGGCCTTGTGCCAGGGACTTTCTGTGACCCACCTTCCACTCAGAATGGGTGGTTAGTGAGCCATCACCAAATCTCCATATTACCACTTGTTTTTGCAGACTACTGTCAGTACCCATTGCGTTGGTTGGGGTCCACAGAGAAGCAGATGCCCAAAGAGGGTTGGACATGCAAGAGATTTACTGGGGAAAGAAGCAGCAGAAGGTGAGGGCAAGTTTCAGATCATGATACAGGTTTGACAGCTGTGGTAGGAGAGAAACAAGGACGGGGAATTAGGTAGGAAAAATTTCAGACTGCAGCAGAGTTCCAATAAAGATTTGGTTAAGCCCATGGGGATCCTTGAGCCAAAACCCACATCGTTCCCTTGGCATGATCAGTCATTGGATGGCAGCAGCCAGTAGAAGGTATAGCATTAGAGGGAATGTGGAAGTGGACCTAGAAAGAGTAACTGCGGCCATTGGTTAGTCGTGTACGCCATAGCAGGAGATGTAAGCAGTGCATTTTTTATGTAGACCACAGTTGCCATTTCCTGAATAAAAGGATAGCACAGTGATTGGGAACATGGATTTGGGAGTCAGATTTTCTGAGTTCAGGTTCAGCTAGACCACCTAAAACTATGGTACCTTGGCCAAGTTAATATATATATGATCTTCCACTTTTTCATATTTAAACTAATAATAACAGTTGCACTCATACAGCCATTGGAGGGACTAAAAGAGATCGTTCACATAAAAGCTGTCATTATTATGGTGATTATGTCCACAGTATTCACTTATTCAAAAAAATGTAACTTTCTGAACTGAACTTGTTTACAAGTTAATTCCTAATCCTAGCTGGTACTGAAAACTAAATCTTATGTAATTTTGTGTCTTTCTAAGATAGCACAATGATTATGAGCACTATTTAGTATCAGACTACTGGGATTCAAATACTAACTCTGCCATTTCTAATTGAATGACTTTAGATAAATTACTTAACCTCTCTGTGACCTATTTGTGTCATATATAAAATGGTGATACTATAATGGGAAATCCCACTTAATCCGTTTATGACTCAAACTTTGGTAAGAATAATGCCCGGACTTATTAACTGCTTGATCAAGGCTGCCTTTTATTGTTCTTATCCTTGGGTTTGACTATTTCCAATCCTGTTTTTGGTATCTCAGTCCTAAGGGTTTAATTACACTGTCCTAAGTTAGAGTAAGACAGTCTAGGGCACTTCTCAGGATCCTAAAAGTATCTAAGCCCTAGCTTCCTGCTAGGTTATCTTCCATTTCCCTGCTCTGTGGAATCCTTATGTAGTCTGAGCAGGGACAGCTGGTTCTTTGTTCTTTGTTTATGGCATAAACTTTATGCCTTGAATGGTTCAGAGTTTAATTTCTTTCACTACAAAAGCCTTGCCTTTTGAGATATAAAAACCTTCATTTTTTTAAATTAAAAGGTGTTTCTTTGTATATTGTGATATCCTCTCTCTCCCCTAATGTGGGAGGAGGAATAGGGAAGGGGCAAAGAGAAAAGGAAATACATTACAAGAAGAAAATATCGGTTAATATATCAAAATATTATTCCTCTACAGTGTTTCTGTTTAGCCTCTTCTCTGTTCCTGAAATTCCTTTTTGCTACCAATTAGAATTCTATATATTCAAGTTTCAATCAGGATGCCTCCTGTTCTTGGAAGCACTCTTTAATCACTCCAGTCCAAAGGCTTTCTTCTTCTAACTTTATTAATGCAATCCTTACCACATTCATTTAAAATGGCCTGGTACATATCCTATTTTTCTCACTAGACGACATGCATCTGTGAGCTGGGACTAAACCTTATTCACTTTTGGTACCTATATTCTTTTTAGAACCTAAAACAGGGCTTGACATGTAGAAATTCTTAAAAATGTGGAACATATTAATTAAACCAATTACAGGAAGCTGGTAATAGCAAAGGCTTCCAGTTCTGCCTGAATCTACTTACATTTTCCTGGTCTTCTGAAAAGGCTTTGTCTGTTGGTATGGATCACTCATTTTGAGTAACTAGATTCAACACATTAATTTTTGTTTCAGTTAAAAAAAATATTAAGCACACTCCATGCCAGCCATTTTACCAGACTCGGGAGATGCAAAATTGAATTAGTCTGGCCACCAAAGAGAGAGATTCTTAAAACAAGCAATTTGAGTAATCCACATGCTTATTACAGTCCTGACACGTGGTAGCTGTGACGACCATTGGAGGAGGAATGGATAAAGAACTTGGATGCAGTTAGGCAAGGGTTTACCTGAGAGCAGAGAATAGATGCCTTTTGTTTATTTCAAGGAATTCTTGGAGAAGGCTGTGACCAAGCTGAGTCTCTGAGGGTGAACAGCCATCAGGCAAGGAAAAAAAAAGTTAAGAGACAGGTTTGGCATCATGAACAAGAACATGGTGGTGTGAGGCAATAAAATTATGTACTTTATGTAAAAGAAAAGCACGTTTATTTCTATTTCAGCCAAAATAAGTTTCCTGGGCAACAGAGGAACATGGTTTAGACTGTGGACTCTGAACCCAGACAGCCTAGGCTCAAATCTCGGTTCTATCACTTATGAACATACTCTGTGATCTTAGTGGAGTATTTTATCCTCTCTGTGCCTAGGCATTCTACCTGGAAAGTTGGAAGTTATACCTCTTAATATTGTTATGAACGTCAAATGAAGCCATATATTTAAAGTGTTCAACAGTGTCTAGTAAAGTAAGTGTTCAGTAAATTTTAATTTGTGATTAAACGTCATTATCTTTTTTTACAACTTTTCGGAAGAAGTAGTTCCCATGTAACATCATTGCAATCCTTGTTTTTCATCCAGAGATCCTCAGTTGGGAGACAGGGAATAGGTTCCACTGTCCTTGGAAATTCAGTAGAATCACTTGGAGATCTTTTAAAGTCACCTTATCTATTTGGCTCCCCTCCTACCCCCCAATTTCAGAAGTACTGTCACTGCTTTAGTGGATCACTGTTAGTGGTGGGAGGGTGGGAGGACGTAATATGACATTTCATTCAGGGATTTGGGACAGAAGAACTACTTTGAATTTAATTTTATAGACATTCAAAATACAGAATAAATGCAATTTAGTTCTAGTTTAAAATAGCTGAAATATCTGAAATAACTCTTTATATTTACGTTTGCCTTGTTGCAAGGATTAGGAAAATACCAAGGAGGCACCCTCTTTCTCCTGAACACACTGCAGCTTCAATGGCTTCTAGAAAGTATTCTGTAATCAATCCATTCCTTTGCTTTTTTCTGATGAAAAAGGTGATATTTTTTGGACATTTTTCTACAGTGGATCAAGAGAAAATAGAAATGAACAGGGGGAAAAAATCCAATGTTTTGACTCAAAAATCATAATTTTTAAGTTATGGCAAAGAAATTGTACAGTGATGAATATTACTTTATGCAAGAATGGATTCTGGCTTGCCTGTAATTTTCATTTGCTGGAAAAAGTAATTGGGAAGTGAACTGCGGGAATGTGGAGCGTGTTACAATGTTTTTCTTGGCCCAAACTCATTAACTTAGTATTTAAAACTTGGTTTCTTCAATGATGTACGTATATTTACAAAGACATTCATTTAGCTAAAAGTGATTCATCACTAGGATTTTATTTCCATATGTTTGATTCCTGACTTATACTGTAATTTTGACCTAAATGGGTTGCACCTATTTTGTCAGAATATTTCAATATTAAACACACCACTAGGTGTTAAAAGCAGTTGCTTTATTTGTAACGCAGAATAACTCTTGAAACTAAGATTTGAAGATACAAATATGGTATGCTTCTTGCTATTTTATTTGTTAAAACAATATAACTCAAGAAAAATATGATTTGAAAAACTGGGACACTGTATGACATTGTAGTTCAGTGTCTAACATATAATTAATTCACAAAGTAATATTCTGCAGTAATCTATCAGTATAATGATAATGTTATATGGCAACCCAACAAACCAATATAGGTATGGCATATTAATTTGCTACAAATTGCTACTTTCAAACTACTTTTTTGATTCAGTCCCCTATATCATAAATAATTATATGTAATAATGATATCTTAAATTTGTATAATATTTTGCAATCTTCAAAATGTAACAGTTTTATAAATTTCTTTTCAACCTCATGCAAATCAAATAAAGTAGGCTCCATTTAGAAGTAATAATAGTTTAGGTTTTGAACATGTAGGATGTGCCAGGCACTGTGTTAACATGCATTAATTATGTATAATTTAAAAAGTCTTTACTCTTCTAATTCTCAGAAGAAACCTCTGAAGACAGGATTAGCATTATCCTCATTTTACAGAAGAAGAAACTAAGACTGAAACCAAGTTAACATAACTGCTCATGGGTAGAACAAGAATTGGCATAAAGATATGTCTGACGTGAAGGCCACATTCCTAACCACTATATCACACTGCCTCATATAATGTTTCCTTGCTGGCATTGATGAAGTCACGCCTTTCTTTCATAGACACAAGGTTTGGATATTCTGACACTGCATGATTAGAACCTTAACCAACTATTTGATTTATTTGAAACAAGTTCTATATACACAGAATGTGAAAATTATAATCAGGGTAGCAAAGAATTATTTTGTACTTATACATTTAATGAAAGATAGCTCTAGGTAACTGTTGGGGGTGCATTAGTTTACACCTGGATGGCTGGGCCCAGATCTTCTCATCTTTTGGTCATATTTCCTTGTCTTCCTTAAGAGCCTACATTGCTGGCTGAGCAGGCTGTCATTTCTTGGACAATCTTTCCAAGCTAGCAGACATGCTATTCGAAGGTTCCCACAGTTGTTACGAGTTCTGTGGGAGATTTGCAGATTCTTTCTGCAGATACCTCATTTTCCCACTGGTACTACTGCCTGCTTTCCTTGCAGTAAATCCTTATTATCTCACTTTATTTCTCCATTTTCTCTTTCCTTTCTAATCGTGTTGCTGCTGCTTCTCGCCACCTATTACTAAAACTCTCTTTTCTTTATCCCTGTGCTGCTGGCATTCTCAGTGAGACATCACTCTTGTTATGTCTACTTGTTTATTTGTGGTTGTATGCAGACCTTCCTAATTTTTTGTATCTATCCTCCATAAACATCATCATTTTGTCAGAAAGGACCACCTTCTGGGTAACACCATTAGCAATACATTTCTCCCCAAGGAAATATGACAAAACCTTTCTTTCCAATATTCCTGCTCTTTCCCTTTAAAGCATTTCTCTGCTGAAGCAGCTAAGTGGCTGCACAATATAATCCTGTATAAAGCTGGCAGAAATGCTATTTCAGAGCATTTGTGTTTAACTCTTTTCTGTCCATTTTGTACAAGTTGCAAAGGCACATGAATAATCACTCGATGAATTTTTGCTCAGCATACACTTTTTAGACAACTGGGATTTGTCAGCCCCTTTAGACCCTGCAATTTATATTTCCCTTTGTTGTTCCAGTTTGTTTTGGGCACTCCCACCCCCACACACTCCCCCAAGAAAGCTAATCATACTGGATTACGTCAAGGGGCCGCATGTTCCTCTGGCTTCTGGGCTGGGTTCAGAATATAGGAGACGTTAGCAAGAAGGAAGAAGATTGAAGCAGGAATGTTTATTACCTTAGTTCTCTCTGTCCAGGTTTGCTTCAGGCTGGTGACATCCCTGTAGCAAATGCTGCAGCTCTTGGGCCACAGGAGGCCCACTCCATGTCCCTGCCCTCCCTGGGTTCTGTAATGGCTCTCTCTCTTCATCCTTCATTATGGCATTCCTCTATGTCAGCTTCCAAGTTCTGACTGACCCATTAGTGGTCTCCCAAATCCCTGTCATACCCCTTGAAGTAAGTCTCATTATTGAGCACTCCTCAAATTAGAAACTTGAGTGGGCCCCTGACTTCTGAACTGACTGATAGAGACTTGGAACACACAGTGAAGAATCAGATACAATTGTTGCCATTAAGGAACTTGATCTGTAGAAATGGAGTCAACCTTGTAAAATACATAAATGATTTTCAAATTATAGACCATGCATAGAAGCAGATATAAGATACAGAGAGGTCACATGGGAGGAAGTGATTGCTTCTATCTGGGAAGAGGGTATCAGAAAGGGCTTCTTGGAATCATGCTGGAGTGATGCCCAGAAGATGACCTGCTTATCAATGGGCTGACAGAAGGACTGGGCTGGGGCTGGGGCAGAAAGGCAGTTCTTCAGTGAGGGGGCAGAACTGGTGAAGCAAGAAAGCCTGGGATGTTATCATGTATGTGGACACTGCAAACTCACCATAGCCAGAGCTCACAGTAGGAGAAGGGACATGTGAGGCCAGAAAAGTCTGAAGTTCTTAGAAGGCCTAATACATCACAATAAGGAATTTGGACCTCATTCTGTATGTCATGGGGAGTCACAGAAGTTTGTACCCTAAAAAAGTAGAAGTGTTTTTAGGCAGAGCACCTTGGTGACAGTGAAACTCACTCAGGAAAACACTGGAGGTATGAGAAGAACAAAGAAACAGGGAAAAGGCAAGAGACTGAGTAAAGCAATGATGATATAAAGAGATGTTAACAAAGCGGAACTGATCAAACCTGTCCATGTATTGGATATGGAGGTGAAGGTGACAGGAGAGCCCCAGAATGCTCCCGGGCTTCTGTCTGGGTGGTTGGTGGTACCATTCATGAGACCTGCAGTGCAAGGGAAGGGTGAGTTTGGGGATAAAACAATAAGAAAGGACAGTATGCTTTGGGGTTGAGTTTCCTGTGGAACATTCACATGTAGAAAGTGGAATACAGAAGAGATCTCTGATCCAATGATAAAGATTTGAGCATTGACACAACATAAATGTACCTGCTGCTATGGAAAGGTTGAGACTGCATGGCAAGAGTGTTTCATTAATAAGAGAAGACAGAATAGTCCCAGCAAATTTTATGTATGATGAAAAATATAAATGTTATTTAGTAGTCAGAGTGTGCCAAGCATTTCAATAGTCAATTTCTCATACATCTTATTAGATCTGTATTATACAGCTAGTGTACAGCTAGGTTATAGACATCAGATTTTCCTAATTTCACAAATGAAGAAACTCTTTCACAAGAACCAGTGGATAAATTTGTGATTTACTAAAGGAAAAGAGTTCATCAGAAGGGTCTTTAGAGATATCTTAATGCCAATTGCTGAGTATTTTGCTGAAGCCTCACAGTTAGCTTTAAAGAAACAGATTGAATAAAAGTAGACTCATCATACAGGCCTGCCTCACTCTGCAGATGAGAACAAATGAATCTGATAGAATGCCTCCATCATCAAATTAGATGCATATTAAGTGGGAAGAGAATAAGAAAGCTCTTTTCCAATTGCTTCTTTTTCTTAGTGAAATAAGAAACAAAGACATAATCTTTGAGTCAGGGAGTGAGAAGGTGTTGGTGATAAGAAAAGAAAAGAAGAAAACTCAGGTAAGTAGTTTAGGAGAACAGGAATGAAAGTTGGCTGGGGAAATGCAGTAGGCTTCTCAGGCTGGGGTGAAGACTCACTTGAAGTCTGTGGCCATTGATTAGAAGCAGGTGCTCCTCCACCCATGTTCACCGCACGAGTATAACCTAATATAAAGAGAGTTAGATTTGTCAGGAAAGAACTGTGAAGAAATAGAAGGGGCAAGGGAGTTATGTTTAATGTAATGCAATGACTGTAATGATGTAACACAAAATCTAAGCTCGTTAAAGGGAAAGAGATATAAAGGGATTATGGCCAGTAAAAATGAGAGCATTCAGTAGATCAAATTGGTGGTGGATGCAAAAAATTGTTGGAACAGGGCTACCCTAGGGAATGAGATGGATTAGCAAATAATTTTCTTAAGTTTTCAAATTACTGATGAGAAATTGTAAAAAAAATAATTAAAATAATAGCAGATACACTAGTAGATGTTCAGTTTGAGAATATTTCAGCAAAAAGATAGGACAGACAAGAGGGACATTTCCTCCTTTTGCTAGACATCTGATAACCTTGCTTAATGTACATATTTGAACAGTATTCTCTTTATTATGAGCTAAACAAGTCAGTTTATTTCATGAATATAAATGCACAAACATCTCAGATTCTAATTGATTTGTACATAGTAAACCTATCACATAAAGTGAGACCAAAGCGTGCTAGTTGTCTATTTAAAACGCTCTCGTTTTCAAAGGGCACTAGCTAAGAAATCATTTTAGTTATAAGACCCAATATATCATAATTTCTTGGCAAGATTACTTTATATTTAATTTGATGTTTTATATTTCTCCTAGGAAAGGAGAATTCTGAGAATGCCAATGGTATGAGTTTCTGGAAAAGTATTTACTAAATCAAAATTTAAAAAAAGCAAAAGCTCTGATAAATTTTGCAAAAATGATTTCAAGACAGTGCATATCAATCAAACTCCTAAAAGTACCTCTGTTTAATACATCTTTATCTCAATACTGGGTTTTATTATTCACTAATTTTATGATAAAATCATGTGTCATAGATTTTTAATTGGCATTTGTCTGTTACTAAAATAATTAAAATATTTCCCTAATTTTAGTTTCACATATATTTTGTTAGGTATCAGCTCATATTTTTTGTCTTTTTTTTCCTACTCAGCTTCCAGTCTACTGCTTAACAGTTCATAAAACCTTTTTAAATATAACATTAATCCTTTAAACTTATTAACAAATATTTGTCTTTTTGTTTTTAATTTGATTATTCAGAGTTTTTTGACATATGCCTTTTAATTTATATGTAGTCATTGAAAAGTCATAACAATTGTGCATTGTAAACATTATTATCCCCATCTTGCCTATGAGAAAATAGGGCTTCAGTCAGGTTGAATAATCTGCCTGAGGTTCCACAAAGCAAAGTTTTGATGAAGGTCTGCCCAGCCCCAGAACTCATTCATGTGCCGATGTTATACTCTAACTGGACACAGTCTGATAATGGGAGGATTTTAATGTGAAAATGGAAGAAGGGGATAAAGTGAAAGCACAGTGAGAAGAGCCGTATTTGCTAAATGTAAGTACAATTACAGTGAGAGTTGAAGAAAATGGATCTATAGAACAAAGGACAGTGATGAGTTGACAATTACTCCAAGATTTCCTGCATGGCTGGCTGCTGATATAGTGGCATTACACAGTGTGACAAAGAAACCAGGCACAGAGCTCTATCACCGCAAGATGATAAGCCGAATGGTCTTCTCCACATTTCATTTCTGTTAATGACAGTCCATAGTGTTTGAAATGCCTGATACAGAAAACTCTCTCCCACTTGGGTGGAGAGGCCAAGTTCACAGTTAGACAAGTATATTTGGGCAGGTTTTCCATACACAGTTGGAACAACGACATACCCAAGGTTTGGTGTATGGTAAGAAAAGCAGGGCACCTATTAATTTCCAGAGGAAACTCCAAGGAAACAGTTTAAGAAGGAAGGGGTAGATCTGGCAAAGAGGTAGAGGAATTTCTTCTATAACACAATACATAAGTTCCTGAAAAACCTGTGGTTCATAACATTTACATGGGAGTAGCAGGCATATCAGAGGACAGGTTTGGGATAGACCACTAGAAGTTTTCATAGTTTTATGAAACTAAAACCTTCTAAAGTTTATGATCAATGTACTAACAAACAACAATAACAATCTGAATAAAAATGTCAACAGTTTAAAAGATGCATTAAATTCTTTATACATTGAGAACTACTAGAGTAAATACAGGAATTCTACCCTTTAAAAAGACAGGTGAAAGTATGTTTATGGAAGGATTTTAACAGAAGGTTGAGGTTGTTCAGTTAAGGAGAAAAGGGGAAAATGCGTAAGGGAGACCATGCAGTACTATTTCCAGACAGAGCACATGGCAGACTGTGCTAAGAGCAAGAGCAGGGGGCGAATGAGCGTCATGCCCAGGACGATAGCCCTGTGCGCTCCTGCTGGGGTCAGCTGGGTAAGAACTTGGAGGAACAAAATGTCAACATGCTAGGGAAGAAAACTACATGAGCCAATGCAACTTCCATGTTATGCTGACATTGCTCTCTTATTTACAAATCATGACTGAGTCAATCTGCCCACAGAATTAGAATTAGAGCAAATTGTGGTTCAGAATTCAAATCCATGGAAAGTCTACTTCATAATCCAAATTAGTCCTCCCACCCCTGATATTTTTATTTGGCATACAATTGTTCTTCTTCACAATTGTCATTTTTCACAATTTATATCTTTTTCCCACTCTACACTAAGCTCTATGAGGGCAGGGACTGTAATTATTTTGTTTACCATTCTATCCACTTTGTTTAGCATAGTGTCTGGCATATAAGGTATGAATAAATATTTGTGAATTGAATCATTTATTGATTCAATAATAAATGCTTACTATATGCTAGTCCCCATGTAAGCTGCTAAGTAAATACTGCAGTGAGCAAGTCAGAGACCTGCTTTTGGAGAAGGTAGCTAGCTGGATCTAGGTGGAGAGAAAAATAAACAGGCAATTATAATGCAGTGGGTGGGATACATGCTTATGTAAAGTAGGCACAAGGTCTTATGAAATCACACAAGAGGAGTACTGGTTTGGCCTTGGGGAGGAGTAGTTTTCAGAAGAAATGGAGTTCAATCTGAAATCTGACAGGTGAACAGGAGTGAGAGAAATTAAAGGAATAGGGAAGGCAGAGAATTGTAGACACTGAACAGCATGTGTTAAGCCTCGGACTGAGCTAACACCTGAAACATTCCAGGAAAAGTAGATAGCTGAGGCCAAGCTATCAGAGCATGTAGAAACTAAGTGGATGCTAACTGCCATTAAAGATCAGCCACGAACTCTAATCCACTGCCAGTGCTCCAGTGGGACAGTCTCCCATGTAATGATTCAGGGATCCAGGCTTCCTTTGTCTGATATGTTTATCCTTTCCTAAGTTCTCTTTCTTTAGCAGGCAGATAGAAAAAACATCCTGGGAAAGATACACCCATGTCATAATCACTCTGACTCAGAAGAGACATGAGACACATCATATTCCACTGGTCAGATTTTTGTCATATGGACACAATAACAAAGGATGCTGGGAAATGTAGTCTAGCTCTGTGAACAGTTGAAAACTAAATGGGTTTTAATGAACATATAGCAGGGGAACAGCAGAACAATAAGGTTTGAGAGTCAAACTAAGTCTAGTTTATGAGGGACATTTTATTCCATGGTTAGACTTTACTCTGAAGTAAATGCAGTGCTAGGGAAAATTTGGGGTTGGAATGTAGCAATATCATATTTGGACTTTGAGTAGATAATTTTGTATGCAACTGTTAAGAATTGATTTGATAGAGACAGCTTAAAGCTGGGGAACAATTTAGATTCTAGTCTAGACAATCGTGGTCTGCTTGTGAGTATGGCAGTGAGGTTGATTCCAGAACTGATAAAGGGACATAAATAGTGCTTTTCCAGGTGTGCAGGGACCATGAAACAGACAGAAGAGTCACTATTTCTGGCCTGAACTAACTGGATAGATAATGGTGATGGTATATGCTGAGACAGGGAACGTACAGAGGTAGGTGGAGAGTGGAAACATAGATGATTAACTCAGTGAAAATTAAAGTCCTTGATGGCTCTAATACATTGCATTCCTCAGTTTCTAGTCCCTACGTTGTACTTATTACAGAGCCCAACTGATGCATATTCATTATTAATCCAAATGTGGTGATTCAATTAAATGTGATTGGTTATTTGGAATTAAAATTTCAGTGGAGTGGAAACAAAAAGACATGTTCTAAAGATTCATATACACACTGCAGGAATTTGGTTAATCTCATGACCTCTATTTTGTAGTTGTGTCACATCCAATATTCTAATAACATGGTTCATAACCTTAGAAAGTAAGCTCAGTGACATCTGTTATATCTTTCTGGAGGCCTGTTTGGGATTCTTCCTTACAGCATGTTTCCAGTGTTTTCCAGATTTATATATATAAAACAATGGAAACATATTGCCAAATACATATTTATGTAGTTACAAATATGTACATATGTATGGTTATTTCCTGATCTTACAATTCTGAATACTTCTGAATATGTCAGAAAGTTATTTCCTGACAAGGAGTTTAAATAATGAAGCAAAGAAACTCTCACATATAAGATTAATTACAAATGAAAATAAGTCTACAAAGGTTGGTTCACCCAACAAAAGTCATCCTGAAGACTGAGAAGTTACTTGGTAAATTCACACACGTGGGTAACGTTTACTTGTCGTTACCCTCGCTATATTTGGGACAAAGCTAGTTCATGTAGCTAGTTAATTCAAATTATTTTCGCTGGCATTACCTTGGTTGATGTTATATATACTGAAGATCATTCCTAGAGAATGAATCCCCTTTCTGTTTAATTTCAGCTCTCTACAATACATTTATAGCAGGACCTATGGACTCACTAGCAGAGGCCAGAGAAGAAGAAACCATCAGGAATCTTGGTTTATGAACTCAACTGCCTGAGCGGCACATGTGTGCATTTGGTGCATTGCTTGACCTTGGTGACCTGTTCTCAGGTCTTGTCTTGGTCTACTTGCCTTCACCCCAGCTCACACAGCCCTTCATGAAGTTAATGAGGTTGTATGAATTAAGCTCTTTGAACCAAAACAAGAGAGGGATTACTATAAGGGGATATGATAGAGAACACAACCGAGATGAACGAGTTTGCTGGAAAGATCCTGACAGGATCCATCTTGACACTTATGTCAAACTCATTATTTTCATGAAGGAAAGAATATAGGAGGAACAGGCTGTTCCACACTTTGTAAGTCAACCTTTTCCTCCAGGATTTTTTTAGAGGCAGCCTGGAAAAAAGAAGGATTTTTTTTTTTTTTTAAGAAAGCTGTGCCGTTCTCAGTCCCTGTGGGAAGAGAGCTCATGGGTTATAGTGCAGCTGCCACTTGTGGCTCCTGGGAAGATGGGGAAGTCCTGACTGCCAAGCTAAATGGTAGTGTTCTGTTCGGTGATAATGTGACTGAGTTTGTACGACTCACACCCAATCCTACATCTGACTTTGCTGAGTAAAAGGCAATAACACTTCATATCATTCTCCCCTGCCTCACTGATTATATTAATATTTAGTTATAGCTTTATTTGATGAGGACTTATTTTTATATGGCATTTGAAAGAAAGCAGATCACATCATCATTCCCAGGACTGGATGTGCGTATGACCTTCACAAAAATAATTTTGTAAGTTTTTCTTTGCTATATTTCAAGCACAAAGAGAGATTTAATTGTAGAATAACTCAGCAGTGAAGTGGGAGGGGCAGCAGGGGAGTTTATGACCATTTCAAGTGAGCTTATATTTGTGATCCTCAGGAGATTCACATCAGGAATTTCAACTGAGCATGCTCTACAGAAGCCAAACATTCAGGAATGAGAACAGGTTTTACCATAATCTTTTAGCTTCTCCGAGCACACTCACTGGGGTGGCTACATTGTAGAAATGAATCAAAATACCCTGGAACTATAGCCATCTGCTTCTGCATGGATTTAATCTTAAACAATTATTTATGTATCACCTAGTGTGTGTAGAGTCCTGCATAGGGTAGGGAGATATATGTTGCCCCTATCTTCACAGGAATTATAGTCCATTTGGTGGGCAAAGTGTTAAACTAACCTTAAATGTTAAATGAAAACACAAATTGCCATCCTAAAGACCAACTAAATTTTAACAGATAGCAAAAGCTATCTCCTTTCCAATGCTGAGAATGAACAATGGCTGCTAGAGCACTGTGTTTGAGAAGGATTATGAAAGTAATCCTAAATTCAGTAAAAACTAAAATTTCTTGATTAGTTTTTGACATTTGTCCATGGTTAGGGAGAGAGAGGTAGATGCATATTCATGTAAAGAAATTACAATTTACGAATTTTAGAATGTCTGGAACTTAAGATTTTTTTATTCTATTAATTCTGAGCACTAAGCTGTGTAATAAGTGCTGGTGAGTAAAAGCAATTGACCATACTTGCCTTCATGGCTTATGGGTTTGTCATCATGTGTGTGTGCGTGTGTCTGTTCCAAGTTGACTGGAATTTGATTTTTGTAAAGGGCGCTCTCAAATCCAATTCAACATTTTTCAGCACAACACACACACATTTACACTGGATGATAAGTTCTAGTGAAAGCCACTGCAATCCATTTAGGTGCAGATGTGTGGCTATTTAAGGATGTTCTGAAGTAGAATGAGAACAATTTGATAAAAGGAATGACTTGATTGGTAGTGAAAAGGCAGGAAAAATGTGAATAATGTACAGGGATCAATGAGTTGGAGCCGAGGATTCATGTAAGTCAATCTTGAAAGATTGGATTGGAATAGAAGTTACATTTCAAGCATTAGAAGTCCTTGAATTTTAGACCAGCTCAGCATGTATTGCTTCATCTTGTGAGCTGTGGAGAAATATTGAAATTATATGAGCAGAGGAGTATTGTGGGCAAAGCCAGACTCTATCCTATCAGGGCCTATAAAGGGAGATGTATCCTAATTGTTGTAGATAACTATCATTTACTCACTGCCTCTTAAGGGACTTTGTATTTAAAAGCTTTTACTGCACTGCATGTAGTCATTAAGTTTTGATAAAATAAGTATTACCTAAGTATGTATACATCTCTGTCATGATAAATTAAAAACAAGATTTGCTACAGTGAAATGCTGTTAGTGATAAAGACTTTTTGTTAAGTTTTATAATTTGGGAATATCAATTTAATGTACTATTTTGATTAGAACAGAAATTTTTTAATGCTCCTTAAAACTCTAGACTTAGCTAAGTGTTTCAGGAAATCGAAGATTTGACTGGGATTTTATAGATCCTGACCACAAGTGTCATCTAGAATGCCTAATATGAAACATTTTCAATATCAAAACAGCTTTATTTGTTCTCAGCAACTTTTTAGTAACTTGTATTATAATACATATGAACTTAAAATTTACACATCTGCTTTGGTCACTTAATGTATATTACTGCTTATTAAAATTTCATTTGAAAAAATATTGATTTTGCTGCCAACACTATTTGGAAATCACTGGAGTCCAACATGTGTCCTTTCTCTCTTACAGTTGCACATTTTATATACCCCCACTGTTTATTCAACAAACATGGTTTGCAAGGCTACTGCGCTGGTTATTTGCCTATTGTTGCTCAGCTCCATTTCCACCCTTCCTCGTTCTCCTTGAATCCCAGCAGGATGAAATCTTGCGAACTACTTTCCTAGACTCCCTTGCCAGCTGGCTGCTAGTCAGGTTCTGCCACTGGGAGGCGTTGGTAGGAGTTTGGAAGAGGAAAGAAGAAGAAGCCTGCCCCTCCCCCTCCCCAGCTGTCGGAGATGCTCCCCCAGGGGCGCAGCAGCGGGAGACCGGCTGCTGCTCAGGCAATGCCATTCTAACAGCAGACGCAGCATCTCCAGTGGGACTGGCACAAGGATACGGCCCTGGGTCTCTCTTCAGATGGTTTCAACAGCGTCAGAGCTGTAATGAGTAGAGGCTCCTGGCTTCAGCCTGCAGGCCATAGCAGCTTTGGTCTCTGGGTACTCCTCTTTTGTACTGTAACACCAGCCCCAACCTTCTTTTAGTCCTTAAAACTCTTCTAACTCCCTTGGTAGGAGTTCCTGACATTAAATTCACCTCTCCTGGATATACCTTGAGTACCTTCTTTTTTCCTGATCAGACATTGGCTGACTGACAAATTATGTGTCAGGGCTAGACTGTACACTGAGGCCATTGGCAAGTCAAACAGACTGAAAACCAGACTTCATAGAGCTAGAAGATATATTGAACTTCCTGTGCAATACTTTAAATACTATTTGCAGGTCATTCACCTTTAGCAGAATATAAACTCTATGTGGGCACTGAACCCTATTAGTCCTTTGTAGAATGGACCACAGTGAGTGAAACTTAAAGATACCCAGGAAAGGCTTTCTAGCTGGATCCATAGAAGGCAATGGGTTCAATACCCTCCATAAGTTTATAATATCATAGGGAGAGGCAACCCGTGTACCTTATACTTCTCTTTCTTTAACTCTTTCCTTCTTCCTTGTGTTTGTGATCTATTTAGTCAAACCCTCTACTTTTATGAGCCAGAATATTGAGATAAAGGGAAATGAAATGGACAGAAAAGAACTAATTCAGACAGAAATAAATAACATATTTTAAATCTCTGTAGGATATTCCTATTTCATTAGAAGAAAGAGCACAGAACTTGTGGAACAAAGCCTTTTTTTTCTAGAGTTGCACAAAATGTCTAAAAATGAAGCTTCCCTTTTATGATGTGAACTGAGATTCTTCCTAGATAACGGTTTGATGCTATGTTTTGAATTGTCTTTAATCCCAGGTAAGAATGGAAATGGATGAATGTCTAGGCCTTAGCTGGCTAGGTGGTAGAATTTACATCAATGATGTTGACTATGAAATAAAGATCGATTATTTCGAATACTGTGTTAGAGAATCTATTAACAAAGGAAAAATTCTTAGTTTCTTGGGTAGATGGACAGACCATGAGAAATTTCAAGTTATTTCTCATTGTGTTCTAGCTGTTGTAGAGGCAACTGATATTTAATGAAAATAAGGATGTTATGCAGTATAATTCTTAGATACTCCCATGTTAGATATAATTGTGGTGACACTCTCAAAATTGAAATACCAGCAAAGGTGATTAAAATTCATCAACAAGGAATTTTTTCCAACCATGGGGGTAAGAATATTAAACAAAAATATTTGCATTTTCTTCTTGTCATAACCATTCGTATTCCTACAGTCATTTTGACCACACCTTTGTTATTGCTGGTTTTTTTTTTACTATGTGTTTTGCTTGATTTAGGCTTAAGAACCAATATATTGATAAGAAGTCATCTTCAAAAATGATTCTTTTTTATGCAAATTAACCTGTAGTGAAATTTCTTAAGAACAGTCCCTCTTATTCAGCCAGTTTAGAAGCAAACAGTTCAGCACTACTGCATGGGGTGTTGTTTCTTTCCTTCTCCCGCATCTTTTAAAAAAGTTTGTTAGAAGTCTTCATTTATAAAACTCCATCAAAATTCCTCCTACTATTGCTGAAAGCTTACAGCCACTGCTTCACAGCATTCCACCTCCCTGGGAGTTGCAGGAAACGCATAGATGGTTTGTTTTCACAAATCTCTAATTGAAGGGCTGAGAAAGGGAGGGATTTGGAGGGGGAGGGACTTCTAGGAAGATTATAGGGCTGGGGATTTTTCATGTTAGATCATAGCTGTTTGTGTTATATGCCCAGTTGAAAACTGAGCTGGCTGGCTTGCTTTCTCCATACTGAATGATAGAAAAAAAAGATACGATTCTAGTGGTACAACACTTTATAAACATTTACAGTTTATTTACCAGTTCTGGTAATATTTTAAATCAAGTTAGCCCATGGAATTCCATTTCCTCAACAAAGTAGTCAAAGCATAGTTTGGTTTCTTGTGCTTTTACCTTTGTTTTTTTTTTCCTACTGACTCTGAAGTGTAGTTACAGATCACTTAAGAAATAGACCTGTAGGTTAGCATCTCTAATGCTATAACAGAATAAGCATGCATGAGAAACTGCCTCAAAAGAGAGTGTTCTTATGTGTTTCTAGGAAACTTGTGCTGATGAGCATATTAACAGCTTAATAAGTTCAATTCCTACTAATTTTTTTAAAAAATTCATTAAATAAGTAGAAAAATGAGTATTTCCTGGAGTATGTCCCCCTGCCCCTTTCATCCCAAGCAATTGTGCCAATATTACCACAAATAAAACCTAAACAGATTGGAATTTTTTTAAGGCAGCTTCCTAATAACCTGAGGGCTGCCAGCCTTATGCTTGCATTCTGATGTTTAAGCATGGAGCCACGCACCCGGGGTTGCATGCTAAGCCCTACACGCAATTCAGAGAAGACCCAACAAGCAGTCAGGGTGGATTCAGAGGGCTGTCAGGTGAGCTGTGCCGCGCTAAGTGAAGTGTGCAGGAAAAGGAGAAAAGAAAAAAAACAAAAACGCAGTTATATGCCAGTTCCTCAGCCTTCAGTAGGCTGA
Source organism: Smutsia gigantea (assembly GCA_032199065.1). Lineage (NCBI taxonomy): Eukaryota > Metazoa > Chordata > Mammalia > Pholidota > Manidae > Smutsia > Smutsia gigantea. Next base: position 68,191 of record JAVSCE010008742.1, on the reverse strand, counting down.
CAACCTCACAAGGCAACAGGACTGAAGGTGGCCAAACCTGATCCTCTAGGGTGAGGCCTCTGTTCCAGACCACTTCCCTCTTCCCCACTCATGCTGGTAGTGTACTCCTCCCCCTCGGGGATGATCCGCCTGAGCCAGCTGTTTCCGTGGGCTGCACCGCGATGCACTGAGCTGGAGCAACCTCCTCTGAGCACTAACCTGCAAACAAAGAGAAACAAGGAGAATCAAGAGACTGGCACTGTGTGCTTCCCCATACACAGCTCAGACCTTAGCCTCTGCTCTGTGCTCAGGCTCCAGGGCTGCTGAGGAAGGGAGATTTTCATCTCATGGCTGGAAACAGGGAACTTTAATGAACCACTTTCTTGCCTACTTTTATCTCAAGTAATTATACACATATAAGTACAAATAATGACATGATAGAGTTGCATGATGGTGGTAAAATTAATTTGTGCAGTTATCAGGAAAAAAAGGAAATCACTCATGCACTAATTTTAGTGTGAATAAATTATGTGAAAAAGGACCATATAAAAATGTGTTCTCTTCTCATATGGGAAAAATGACTGCTTTTCCTATATTATGACTTTTTTTCTTTCACATCTAGTAATGAAAGAAAATAAATACCATTTGGTTACAGAACTTCGAGCTTTCTAAACTTCATTTCTGAATTGATACCTTTCCCCAAATAACACAGCAGTAGCCTTAAAACACAATACCTTCCTTCAAACTCTAAATAGAAGTTAAAAATAACATGTCACTCCTTAAAGCTTTACATTCCATCCTGCTTCTAATCAGCCTTCTGGAGGGACTATACAAGGTTACACAAACCTGACTGATTTATGAATATAATTTTTGTTTTAATTGAAACAGCAACATTTAGGTTCCACCTTAACAGTGCACCTTAAAAGATTATCTCGGTTATTTCACAGGCACCGAGCCGGCACTAATAGTCCAAAGCAGATATTGAAAAGCAGCACAGGGCCAGGCAGATCTATTAGAAATTCCCATCCACGCGCCTCATACATATTGATTTCTGACACCAAGCAGCAGTGAAAGCCCCCGTGGGAATAATATATTTAGCAGGGTTCGCTGCCAGGAGGTCACAGAGTGCATACAGATTAGCTCCAGAGGACCAAGGCGCTAGTGTTGGAGCCAAATGCTAGATTTTATATCATTTTAATCTGAACTTTTATAATCCTTTTAGTTCTTCTTTCTCTGGATGGCAGAGAGAAGGCTCCTTCACATGTATCATGCATTTTTTTCTTTATTCCTCCTATAAATGTGCAAATGCCGTTGTAATGGGGAGGAATGTTCCTTTAGCATAAGCAGCAGAGCCCCAACCAGATTTGCTTTTATAAACGGTGGTCAATTCAGATGAAGACATCTTTATTTAAAGATTTCTTTCTGTGGGGGGAGGGAAAGTCTTAAGTCCCCATCTCCAGTTTTAAGACATAAGCATAAAACCTGCTCTCATTAAAAGAACCCGTCCTCCCTCCCCTGTCTCTGAGACTGGGGCTTAATTGAGCAGAAGTTGCATTTATACTGTTACCTCTGTGAAAACAAAAATCTAAACATTTTTTTAATTACCTTTCTGATGGGTAGGGAATGGCTGCTCATTATGCAAAGAAGTGTTGTGACTGTATCAGATAAAGGTGTCAGATGAGAGTCAAACAGGCATTTTAGAGACTGGAGAGATGCCAGCAGTGTGAAGGGAAAGGTTAGGGTGGACACACTTTGACAGAAGGGTGAAATACATTCAGACAACAAAGGGAAATAGGAGGTTTCACTCCACAGACACAAAGCCTTATTGTCTTCCTTTAGACTGCATTTAAATTTTAGGTGTTCTATGAAAAGTTCCCATGATTACAAATAATCAGAAAAAAAAACTACATCTGTGAAGTGCCTTTTGAATGCAACTTATTTTCTCTGGTATCCCAAAACCAGCATAAAATACTATTAAACAAACAAAAAAAAAGAGGAATGTAGGGATAAACAGTCAAGATTTATCTTTGAAAATGTAACAGTAGTTAAAAGGAAAGAGTGAATTTAAGCTTTGTTTTTATTAATAAAGATTTGCTTTACTAATAAGAAATAATTAAAGTATCCAATCAAGATCTGGAATTTTGCTTGTTGGATTATCTCACTAAAATATGCCAAACATTTAGATTCATGTTTCTCAGGACAGTCTGCAATGATATATGTTAAATTTTATTTTGTTTTCTAATATGTTCAAGCTGAGCTCAAACCAATAAAAGAGAACCATTAAGTTTGGAAAAGGAGAAATAAAATTCTCAAACACGATTTTCAAAACTTGGGTAATCGTAGGAAGATCTGCTTTGGGTAAATGCCTCCTGTCAGAAATGCTTGACTATATTACTACCTAAAAACCAGACTTAAAGCATATGCAGAGCTAATTACAAGTACACTAAAAGAAAAAACAATGGTTCTTCTCAGCAAATAGCCAAATTATAGGATTAAGAAGTACTGGGATGCTGAAATCCCATGCCTCTTGCTCAGATTGCTGTGGTCTGGAGGGATTGTACCAAAACACTCAGATTATGGAAGGCAGGTGCAGAAAATTTAGAGGACACTGGATCAGCTAGCTGGTTTCCCAAGCCAAGGAATGGTGCTCTGTAGAAGTTCCTTCCATTAGATAGGAGAGAGAGTGTGTATGTGCATCCACTTCATGAGCTTGGTTTAACTTTAAACTGCCAGATAACAAGACAGGATGTTTGGTATAATTCGTCATGTTTGCAGGAGCTGATAATAGGGTATGTGATTACCAACCAAAGAAAAGTCCAAGGTAGATACTGACCAAAGATAGAATCACATCTTTGTTCAAGTCTCCTCTTCCCCGGTGGAAGCGACCACTCCTTTGTTTGGGAACTCTACACGCTGTACCAGCTTCTGTATGTGACTGTCAGGCTCTGTGCATGCCCTTTGGCCAAGGGAAATATCTTCTGGTTAAAAAAGGAGAAGCAGGCAATTTTGAACCTGGGTGCCTGATAAGCCTGGAATAAGCAAGGACTCACTAAGGATGGGGTGCAAATCTATCAAGAAAGCTAAAGAACTGTGTAGGCGCAAACTCCTTCATCACCGGGACCCGGGTAAAGTCCTCGTGCAGTGGATGGCAAGGAGACCTGGAATATTGATTGTATCACCCACCTTTCCCAACTGTCAGCACATTTCTTAATTTCCTTGTACGTAGATGTTAGTCAATAAATATTAGCTGACTTAAATAAATTATATTTGATAGACATTATACCTGGGGGATGGAGACCAAAACATAACTGACAAAAATCAAAAACGAAACAAAAAACAGCATGTCATTCATCCAGCAGATCTGTCTTCAAGGTGCCCACCATTCTGATGGCCTGCTTTTTTCCAGACTGACCTGTTTCTCTGTTAGGTAGACAGTCGGAGACTGATGACCTTGTTCATTTTTGCCTGAAGGAGGACGAGCATATTTTCCCTCTCAGAAACAGGCTGACGTTAGTACGGGGCAAGGAAAGTACAAGTATTGACGGTTGATCACCTGGATTTGACTGGAGTTACACTGCCCAGTGTCACTTAACAATTTACATTCCATTTTTCACCCTGAGTCCACATTACATATCTCTCTGTCATATAATCCCATCTGGCACCAGCCCTGCTAGCTACCTGCCTGATAAAAGTTTAAAAATTGAACATTTCTTCCACTTGCAGCTCTGAGCTTGTTTTAAGAGGTAAATTGCTTATGGGGGATGTTACCTGTTCAGTTTCTTGTAACAATAACAAAAGGATCACTAAAAAGAACCAAAACTATGAATCTTTATGTATTGTCCCTCCACCAGGTAAATTTAACTTCCTCTGGTTTTAAAGCCATCATTACATTGCATTTATTTTTGGTTTACACCTTGGTGAAGCTCTCCCAGCAGGGGAGGGGCCCATGACACCAGCAGGGGTTGTGAAGGTTGTTTGGGGTCCTACCAGCATTTAACCCCAGGTCAGACCAGGACCTGCATCTGGAGAGCCTGCTTGGTGACTCAGAGACTGTCCTTGGGGTTATTGACAGCAGAATGCAAGGGTTTGGAAACCATTTCCCCATGGGGAGATAATTCAGAATTTTTATTCACTTGAATATATGTATATAATCTTGGATATCCTGAAGGAACCAGGCAGCCTCATTTTAATTATTTATATGAAATCTTCATATAAGTCAAAAGAAGCTGGATAGTAGAATTTTTTGGATAATTTTTTGAAAATGTAATACTTGGTCTCTACATAGCTAAGAAAGTATAAACAGAAGACAGAAATTAAGTGATGGAATTATTCCTAAAATTAACTGGGCTTCTCGCCTTCCTAGCTGGGTTAAATATTTCCTTAATCTCTATGAAGCGCTTAAACGTAATAGGCAATGTGTGTCAGGAAAGAAAATATGAAGGTATTATAAACCAACAGCATAAACTATGTGTGTGTGGTCCACAATTCCAGATTCTGACAATGTCCACAGTGTAAGAGTAAGATGCAGAGAGAATATACAGATGCCTTTGTGAGCAGGAAACAGGGAAAAAGTCCCTTTTAGTTGGGGGCAGAAATATGCATTTACTTTCAGTAGAAGTAGACACACTTAAATCCCTGCTGAGCGCTGGGGAGGGGTTGGATGAGCTGTCTAGAAAGCATTTTCTCTCTCTTTAGAATGTTAGAAATCCTTGGACTGCATTGTGCATCGCAATGCACGGCTTCCGCGGTGTAAGAGCACGTCAGGGCATTGAGAGAGGCTTAATGCTTCTCATTAGAGGAGGATGGGGAAGGGGGAGGGGGCGCCTCGGGGGATGGCGAAGGGCTCGGCCACTCTGGGAAGCATTACAATTCTGCGCCTTCTTACTTCAACCCCCTCAATCCCCTAGCTTTACATAGCTCTTTCACAGACAGTTCAGTAAAATGCCTCCCAAGCCTCCTGTAAAGAGAGCAGTGTTGTATATCGTTGCTTACAGTTTAACAATTTGTTTGCTTGGGCCTTTTAAATATTTTTTTTCCTTCCTCAGCTGCCTGAAGAAGCCTCCTTTTTCACATTCATTTCTAATCAGATGAAAAGTGGAAAGGAAAAGAGGGCAATGTGATCAATGAAAGAAAATCTAGATGCTTTTAGAGTTATTAAGCTCCCCAGAGCTGCCAGTGTGGCAAAGTCCAGAAGGAGCAGCAAAGCAGGCTTTACAATTGAGATTCTGCGTGGCTGGTATGATAACTATAATCTTCCAGACTAATTTACTTCACTTCCTTTTTTTTTTTTGAGGAGAAATCAAAAGTAGGCTCTTTCCCTTTCTTTTAAAGAACATTTTATATGTGATTTTGGGATTTTAACTTGGAAAGGAAGATGTCCATCTGAGAAGACTGCCCCTTAGCAGTTCATCTTGTGATGAACGAGATCACAGGTCCCAAAGCCAAGGAGAGACCAGAAATGTTGGTACAAAAACGTTGAAAATAACTGGTGACCTCTTGTGTTCATTCACTACTGTGCCTCCTAGAAGGACCATTGGAATTTTGTGCTACAGAAAACACAGCCTACTCACTCCCATATTATGGGTATCCCAAATTAGACCAATAACCAAAGGAAAATATAAAGTCCACTCTAAGCTTTTCCCACTTCAAATTTTGAAATATTAACCAGCTCTAAAATTTCCTGCTTGGAAATAAGTATGGAAATACAGATAATATATTTTCTAACAGAGAAAGCCCCAGACTAGCTAGATCACCCTCTGTGATTCTGGTGAAATTGGGGTCTTTGCCAACCTACCTGGAAATGTTGCTTTGGTGAGTTTCCTAAGTGCAGTTTCATAAGAATCACACTTACTATTGCCTGTATTGAAAAAGTGAATAGTCTCCAGCTTTTATTTATTACAAAAAGATGTGGCAAAACTGTCATTCAAGCAATATGTATTTCATGCTCAATATCCTGAGATTTTCTTTTTAACTTGCAATCCCTCTAAGAGTCTAGAGAAAAATTAAGACAAGTTTTGCTTTGTTTCTTTGGGTCAGGTGTCAGGGAGTGGCAATTGAATCCAAACTGAAGGAGAGTGTAGTGAAAATTTTCAGACAAAATTTTATCCTTATTATGATTGGGCAACTGCTCAGTGAGGTGTTTATGAGATTGGTAAAGAATACAAACATTTGATAACACAAATCAGAAAGGAAACTCCAAGTCTGCTGGCTACTGGCCATAGAAACAATTTCTAAGCTTTCTGAAGGAGGACCGTTTTGCTTATCTTATTAAAACAGCTAAATTGTATCACAGTGTATCACTTAGGTGGGGTAACTAATAATTTATACAAAGTTTTTACCTCATTTACATAACTACCATGTTATTAAAACAGTACCACCCACATAGTTGCCCTTAGACTGACAAATAAATATGGTTGTATCACTTAACTCTCATGAATTGTGTATGCTTTCCAAATTTTTATAATTGCATATATCTATGTGTTGAACATGTCAAATAGGAATATGTTGGATATTTTAATAGGATGCATTTCATAGTTTTTGCCAAAATAAAATGTTTGCTAATTTTTACATATTGACTGTTAACTGAATATAAAAAAAAACCACACTAATTTTTTTCTTCTCATTCTAACATTGTCCAAGAAAATTATAATCTGGTTAGATTCTAATTCTCATTACTGAACTTGAGCAATTTTTTTTATTCCCACATTTTCAGGGAAGGTGTCAACTGATAGTGTGGTAAAACACTTTTTTATCTTATTATCTTCACAAAAATAACAAGCCAAAAGTGCTTTAGACAAGTAATTGACTGATTAAGGTATCTATCTGTATTTTTCAATTTTTAGTGCGGACTATGCACTTATTATTCATTGATTCAGTTTGAAAAGGGGGATTTTGATTTTAATTTCTTTATAGTGATAAGTAATAATAGTTAATATTTAGTGAGTATCAGGTTCTAAGGTAACATTTTTATACATGTGATTTTATTTAGTCTACACATGGTACTAAGCATCACTATTCTAATTTTAATTGATGAAACTATGGCATAATGAAATCAGATAATTTTCCCAAGGTTATAAAGCTTGTAATTAAAGATGTCAGGACTCAAAGCAGGTCTGTTTGACTTCAAAGTTCTGTGCATTGTGTTATATTGATTCTCTAATGATTTGGAAATTTCATAAATCATCCATTTTATGCTAGCCATTAGAGTGACTTTCCCTCAGAGGTAAACAAAATTTTATCATTGACTGAATGGATGCTTTTAGCTAATCTGTTTCCTTGGATAATCCAGCCATTCATTACTTCAAAAGGTATAGAGCACCAATTATCTGGGTAATGTCACACTGTTTTAGGCATTGGCATGCCTCAGATCTACCGGAACAGCATGAAAAGTGCCTGCCCTCACTGTGTTAACATTTTACTGTGGACATGAGAGATAAATAATTTTTAAAAGTAAATGACAACAATGAAAAGATTGTTTCAGGGAATGATAGTTTGAAGGCAATAAAACAAGATGACATCACAGAAAGTCTGGGAAGGATCTACTTATGTAGGGTGGTCAAAGAGGAGCTCTCTGAGCAGTGGCATTGGAAGAGCGATCTGAATATGAGAAGCCAATCGCCAGAGTCTGAAGAAAGAAAACAGGTGAATTGGAGTGCTTTAAGGGGTACAGAGGTGGTGTGATGATCCTGGGAGGTGGAGGTTGGGATCAGTACATTATCTTGTAAACCATGGTAGCAACTGTGGGTTTTATTTTAAGAGCAATGGGAAACTTCCGAAGGATTTCATGCAAGATAATGCATGATCTCTATTATTATTATTATCAGTTAGGAATCATTCTCTGTTGCTATGTGGAAAATGGATTGTTGGGAGCAAAATGATGGAATCAATACCTGGAAACAAAAGCTATTTAGATTTTGTACACCTGAACATATGTCTGTCAAATTACATAATATTTATGATGTTACATCATAATGTTACATTATGACATGTTATGTTACAATTACAAAATGTCAGTGAATTCTATGAGACAGCATAGCATAGTTGTTGAGGTCACAAATTCTGGGGTAGACTCTTGACTCTAACACTTCATAGCAGCGTGCTCTTGGAACCCATATGAACCTCTCTGAATCCCAGTTTCTTCATTTGTAAAATCAGGATAATTATAGTCTCGTTTGACCCTACCTCAGTGGGTTGTTATGAGATGTAAATAAATTTGTAAAAAATTTAGAACAGCCCTTGGCCCTTGTAAATACTGTTAAAGTATTTGTTAACTGACAAAACTAAACACAATATAACTCCAAAGTATTTCCCCACCAGAGAAGTGGAGGAACCTGTTTGAGAAATCTGAGAGGTGGGTTTCTGTCCTGCCACCTGGTCTTCCTTTCTGAGAGTTCTCCGAATTATACAGGGACTCTTCTGAGGGCACAACACTGATCTCTGCTGGGATGCTCTGTTATTTCAGGACCTTCATTCCTGTCTCTTAGCAAATAGTGTCTATTAGCTCAAAGTTCTCATTAAATGCCCAGTTTTTTTCAGAGGCATTAACATGGAGGCTTTGCTTCCTTCCAATGTGCTCCGTAGAATTCCAGCTGCCGGTTTCCCTCACCCCCGAGATGGCTGATGGCCTCGCAGCCCTGTGTGTCCTCTTGCAAGAGGTGGGGTTTAGTCCTGTTAGTGTGGAGAGTACTTCTCTGAGCAGGAAGATCTAGTTAAAACAAATTTGCCTTTTGGCAGGAACTATTTAAAGCTTACTGTTACCTAAGTGAGATCTCTTACTTTTGTCACCTCACGGTATTACAGGAAATGATCATTTTAATCAAGTACAGTGAGAAAAATGGGCACAGACATTCAAGGTCTGAGGTGACTCATGCTGGCTAACTAACTCAGCTTCCTCACTACCCGAACACTGGAAGGGTCAGGGCTGTGCCCCTCTCCCAGCTCACCTGTGTAACCCAACACAAGTGTTGAGAGTTCTGAGCTACAGGATAAAATCCAAATCCTCTGGAATTCAGTCTGTCTACCCTTCCAGGTTAATTGCTAAGGGTTCATCCTTTAGGCATTCAGAGCCCTTGCGTTTTAATTACTTGGGCCTTTGCTCAGCTCAGTCCCTTTGCTAAGCTCAGTCCCTTTGCTAGAATGCACCCTATCTGCTTTATTCTGATTTGGCCCTTATAATCTTTACATTTCCGTTCAGTCACTACTGTTTCCAAGTCTCTTCATGCCCATATGATCAGGCTCTCTAGGTGTCTATTTCATACTCTCCAGCACCCTGTCCATTCATTTGTCATAGCTTTTAACACAGTCTAGAAACACCTAAATCACCTAGTAAGTGAATCTTATTCATGAGTGAGGGAATCTTACACATTTTTGAATTCCTTGAAAAATTAACACAGTTATTAGTAAACAGTAAGTGCTTCAAATTATACTTGTTGAATGGAAACTTGGGTGACTGACTTCTTTTTGGATTTACTAAGTATCTCCCTCAGTGAAGGAACACAGAGATTTTTCAGTAAACTACCCCTTGTCCACATAGACTACATTTTATCTTTTTTGTAATTTTACAAGTAAAGAAGCAGAGAGGTTAATGATGTGTCCCAGGTGATCAGAATAGGCAGAGTGGGGCCTGAACACAGAAATTATGTACCCAAATCCACAAACACATAAATGTTGTAAAGCTATCCTTTCAAATTACATTAGAGCACACTTTCACTTTGGGAAATAAAAGGAAACAAATGGATATATAACAAGTATTTTAATATATTTTTACCTGTTGTCTTTTATCTCACTTTCAACATCCTAAGTAATGTAGCTTTAATAATTATTTTATAAGGTAACCATCCTTTGGATGATTATACTCTGGATAACTACATTTGAATAATATTCTATTTAAACATTGGGAAATACCTTGGGAATCCTATTAATAATACTTTAAACTTTCAAAATGCACAATCCCCCAAATTTTAAGAAATGTACATGATCATTAGAAACATACAGACATTGATTTATTTGAATTTGAAAACCAATATTTTCAAAGGATACCTCAAAAAGCAGCGATTAGTAAGTCTGTTTCTTAAAGGTTGTTTCCTAATAAAGTGATTATCTTAGTCAAGGCATGTTCTATTTAATTTTAAAAGTCAGTGAAATATTGGCCAAGACTTTTCTCATCCTTTCCTATCCTCAAACAGCTTCACAGATACTAAATGATGATTATGGCATTTTCTGAAGATAGGAATTTCATATTTGAAATTTATAGAATTAACATGTTCAGACTTAGGAAATGTTTACTTTTTTTTCTTAATTTATTTTGGTATCATTAATCTACATTTACATGTGCAACATTATGGTTATTAAACTCCCCACTTCATCAGGTCCCCCCCACCAACCCCATTACAGTCACTGTCCATCAGGGTAGGGAAATGTTTACTTTTAAAAAATATATTATCCTTAGAGTTTAAGAAGCAATAGTAGCATCAGTGGAATTTATAATTGGCTTGAAAACAGATGTGACTTAGATGAAAATATAAAATTAGATATCATTATTTTTGTTTTATTTCTTGGCCAAAAAATAATTGCTACTTGCTGTTCAAGAAGTATCTGTATACAAATATACTGAAAATATTTTTAATTTAAGTAAACATTATTCTACTCCAAGTAGAAAAAAATGAACATAATTCCCTTTAAATGTTTTTCTATTTATTCCTCTGTAATTGAGGGATGGAATATAATCTTACTCATACTGTACATTATTGCTGTTTAAGGTACATGTCGATAAAATAAAAGCACAAAATATGGACAGAAGTGTTTCAAACAATTTCAATTTACCAGACAAATCATCACAGTAACTACAGATACTTTCATTTTCACTCGTTCTGTTTTTCTTCACTTGAATTCTTAAATGAAAAATAACCAAAAAATTTTTTTAAATCAACCTGTTTGGATAGTCAATCAGATTGGAAGGTAAAGCATTTGTTACTCATTGAACAAAGACATGAAGACATTGAATACAGACTTCAAATGGTGTGAATATGTACATTCAAGAGAAGATGAACCAAATGACTCAGTCACTCTCTAGTATCAATGTCACTGTCCAGCTGAATAACCATGTACTGCACTCCCCATTTGTTTATTTTAAAAGTGAATCAAATATATCATACTCAAGTATTTAAGATTTTTTGCTTAGAAATAATTTGACTTCCTCTTTCACACATCACTCAGAGAATTCTGTCGGTTTAGCTTGAAAAACTCCCTAGAATCTGACCACTTGCCTCTACCATCACCCTAAGCCAACCCAATATCATCGGCAGCCTGGGTGATTGCAATAGCCCCTAACTACTACTACTCCTGAGCTCCACCTTTCCTTCCTTGCTACAGACCTGCCTGCAGAGCACCCAGACGAATCTTGTCAAAACAGAAGTCAGCTCATGTTGTTCCTGTTTCCCTCCCCAGTCTTCCCTCCTTGCTCAGAGTAAAATTTTAAATGCTTACCATGGTCTACAAGGTCCTGCATGATCTATTTTGTTAATGAACTCCTGCCTGAACTCATCTACCCCCACTTTCTCACCTGCTCACTCGTATAGTCACACTAGCCTCCTCATTCTTTCCAGAGCACACCTGATACATTTCAACATCAGTCTCCTCTTTGCACACACTGTTCTCAGTAAGGCTTCTATGAAGTACCTTACTTAATTTTAAAAGTATTCCTACCCACCTAGGAATTCTTATTCTCCTTCCTTCCAAGCTTTATTGTGTTGCATGGCAGCTATCATATTCTAAACTACCATATTATTTGCTTTCCTTACCAATTTGTTTATTGTCTAGCTCCCACCACAGAATGCAAACTTTATGAAGACAGGGCTTTTGATCTGTTTATAGTTGCCTGGAACGAAGTAAGTGCTGAATGCGTATTTGTTGAATAAATGGATGAACGAGTCAATATAAAAGAGAAGAAGGCTTTAGAAAATGAAAACACCTGACAGAACTCGTGATGTTTGTTGAACAGGTGAGTTTAATGAATTCTTTTGAAAGAATGCTTTGTGGAGAATTTCCTGAGTTGTTTCAATATGGTTCTTAAATAACTGTTACGTTCAAAAACTGATCATTTGTGATGAAAGTTTATTTGTTGCCAATCTTCCTGAAATACATGCTTGTTACAGCTTGAATTAGGAAATTTCGGAAAGATGGAAAGGTGACAACACCTGAAATACTCTTTTTTCAGAAGAAACTGACATGGGCTCTGATGCCTTGATCTGCTGCTGGATTTTGCTTTTTCCTGGATCTAGAGAAGAAAGAAACGGGCACACTTGCCTGGCTGCTGCTGCCATGTTGAGCACACTCACTGCACAAGCTCCTGCTGACGGAAGTGTAATTGTGTGGAAGGCGAATTGATTGCAATTAACCTCAGGACTTACCCTCAAGCTGGGGTATTCTCCCTCCTTTTCTAGGAATGTGCCACCAGGGCCATAATACCTAGCTGCTGAATACATATATCATACAAGGAAACACATATATTATGGTATAAAGTACATAAATCATGTTGAAAAACATGCATTATACTGAGATGATCAAATTATAAATGAAGCACATAAATCATGAGATTATACTGTTGAATTGTATCAGGAAACATAAATTATATAGTGAAACCCCAGGGTCACTGGAGGGTTCACTGAATAATGAAATGAGCTCCTATAACTTAAGGAAAAGTGGAGTAACTCAGTGAAAAACCCATTGCGCATTATGTTGAATATTCCATTTAATCCAATTTTATCTCCCACACCTCTTATACCCAAGGAATCGTGTTGCACAGCATGAGGGAAGGGGAATAAACAAACAAACCACAAATGCAAGCTTGAACAATGATGTACTAGAAGTACATTAAAAAATATAAACTTTCAAGTATAATAAACATCTGTAGCCAAGTTTTGAAGTGAACATTGGAAAAGATGACTGTTCTAAAGTTAGCTACAAATATCAGCAGGGCAATATCTCATTCTACAGTGAAGAATGTCTTGAAACTTAGGTAGAAGATCTTAAAAAGAGAGAAGAGATGATGTTAAGATTGGCTTGTACTGAATGTAGATAAATGCAATTCAAATTGATTCATTGCATTAAATAATGAAAAAAACATTTATTTGATATTATGCATATAGAAAGACTCTGCTTCCCTTCCTTTGGGAACCATTTTTCACATTTGACATTGTTTTTTTCCCTTTACTTCACTGTACATTTGTTCACATATATATTAATAGGATGAAAGAGAAGCAAAATGGAGAAGAGAATTCTTCACCTTAGTTTTTGCTTTTTAAAAGAAAGTCATAAGCTGATAGAGGCCATTCTGCAAGGCCTTAAGAGAAGCCCAGGCTAAGACAAACTTCACACACAATATAGAACAATGATACAAATCAGATCAATCTCAAAGTTTCTCAGTGCAATGTTCATCTCTGTGAATTATGTTCTCACTGAAGCAAGAGCCTGAAATTCACATCCATTCCCAGCACTAGTGAGTTAGGGTTATGGTCAAAGCTTGGTGTACTGAGAGATTTCCTAGTCATAAACAAAGTGTTTGACCCACTCTATTCCTCAGGGCAATAGAGAGCCAGAGCTAACTGAATTTATACATTGGAAATTGATAGTTTATTGCTGACCCTGTAAGGGCAGGGGCACTGACTCACATCCTATTTCTGGCTTTTCTTGGCATTTGGCACTGCAGATAAGGGTAGATTGTGTCAAGATGTGTTGCTGGTCCTGGGATACAACTGTGTCAAAATGCAAGTGCTAAATTTTATTGAAGGGAAGCAATGAATTGGGGGCCCCAAATACCCCCTGCCTTTCCTAAACATCATATTTCAATCTCTCACTGTTACTCATGTTTAGTGCTGGGTAAGGATGTTAAGAGATGTATGTCCTGTTAATTGTGCGTAAGTGATTATAGAAGAAACTGTAGAACTAGAGACACACAGAGCTCCTTTGTCTTCAGCAGCATGTGAAATACAGAATAATAATAAGGATTTAATCCATAAAAAATGTTTAGTTTGTTATTTTCAAATTCAGTTTAGGCCTGCTAACCAAATCTGGTTTGTCCCCAAAACATCTATAAATGGTTAAATCTGTTCGATGTACGTATAATCATTTTACTCCATGATCTATGTGTTTCATTAGTTGAGGTACACATTTTGCTATAATAAATGTGCTTCAGTAAATGATCTATGCATTTCTTTCTGAAATGTATGTGTTTCACTAGAAAAGGTATGTGTTCATCAACTATGAATGATGTTCCTAACGGTACCACATGATATTACTTGGCTGGCATCAGCGCAGCATTACACATCCATTCCCTCCTGACCATGAGCACTGCATCCACAAGGAGACACACATCAGCCCCTGTCACTCACGTGTGGATGCACAGATGCACGAGCTCTGCGGGCTTGGGAAACACAAATGGGAGAGGGGGTGATGGGGGCATTTTGTAGGTGAATATGTTTGTTAAATGAACAGGAAACAAGGGATTTTTCTGGTCTTGCCCTTTTATAGCCAGAGGAGGAAAAACAACACAGCAAAACATGGTTGAGATTTTATTGATTGTCATAGACAAACTTCCTTCTATTTACTCAGCTAAACATTACTTGGAAAAAGGATGAAATCATATAATTCCAAGTTAAATGTTAAAAACATGTTTTTGTACTTACATGATTTATATATTAAAATTCTATCCATTTCCTAGATTTCCTTGATTCAGAGAATTGGCTGCCAAAAGATGAAGTGAAATCACCTTTATAGAGTGAAATTAATTGATTTCTTTAGAAGGTAAATATATTATCCTTATATAAAAGGTGATCACTCTTTGATGAGAGATCATGTTAGTGTACAACTTAAAGGGAAAAGAGAGTTTTTCTTAGATATACCAAAACATACAGTGATTTACTTCTCAAATCATCTAACACGTTAAAATTCAAACAAAGGAATTATTACCAATTAAACCTACAACCAATTCTTTGTGGCCTCCAAACCATCTGGAAGCAATAAAAAACAAACCTTTAGATTATCTATAGAAATCTTTTTTTTTCCCCAAGTGTATGAGTATTTTTTCCCAACTGTCAATGTTTTGAAATTTGCCTGGTTCTTAGAGATGACCATTTATTTCAGAATTGTAACCTCTCTATGCTTTTCTTTCTTCATTGTGATGTAGAGCCTATAATTGAATGCACAGGATATTTGTTAATATTGTCATGAATACACGGAATGAATTAGATTCTGCTCTTCATGTAAGTGTGTTAATTATGACAGAATCACTTATTTTTCACAGATTAGAACTAATGCTTTGTATATGAACTTTCCATTTAAAAATCATTTTTCAATAAACACTAACACTACATATGACATTGAATAATTCATTATGCATGTCTCCATTTAGTGACCTAATTTTCTCTCTGCTTTACATCCCTCATTGCAGGTATTTCTTTCATTCATACCTGCTCCTTACATTTTTTATTCATTGAAATGACTGAAACCTAGTGGTTATTTTTTAATGTTATGAGAATTAGGAATTTCTATAGATCTTAATCAGCTGACAAATCATTCATCTTATATTTGAGACATTCTCCATATGGGAATGGTCTACATTAAATAGTTCTGAAATCATTCATTCAATGCTTTTAGAGAATTGCTGTGATTTTTTCTACAGTATAATGTTTTGATGATACCCTTGTTCTCATTTTTTTTGAAGAATATAAACATGTGTATATGAAAAAAGAGAAGGTTCTGGACAAAAGCAATCTTTCTGATAAAATTAGTTCAGCAATAAAAATGGTTAAATTCAATCTATATATAAAACTAGGTCAGCTGCTAATATTTTTTGGACACTCAGAAGCCATTAAAGAAATAAAAAATGTTGATTTGTACATAGGGATCAGATTCTTTAGTGCATGCTACACTAAGTATTGCTTGGTGATCTTCTGAATTAAGTGTTAGTAACATAATACCTTTGGTATTTTGGATATCACTAATAGATAAATTTTTATGGTAGCTTATAAATTGCTGCTTAAACACAGGAGAGGGAATTAGGCTAAACATGTCTTTAGAAACTCTCATAGATTTTAAATTCTATATTGAATTTCCCTCTTACCAAGTTGGATTAATATCCTACTACACGTTAAATCTTAGTCCTCATTGGGCTTAAATCAGTTATATGTGAATAATTCAAAAGCAAGTGTCTGAAATGGTGTGAGTGATAAACATTTAACTAATTTGATTCTGCTCTACATATGATTGTGTATTTAAGAAAAATCTCTTTGAAAGATTCCTAAAGACCCATACTGAGATTAACCTGAAGTGAAAGTATTCCACTCTGTGAATAAAAATAATATCATATGTGTCCATACTTTCAAAAATATATTTTATTCATATATTTCCACCACCGTACATCTGTACACAAAAGTCTATAATTTATTTATGATGTGTAAAGTTTATTTAAAGACTAAGGTAATTCTGTTTGTTTTGTTTTGCTTCCAGATTCATTATGATTAGCCTCTTTTACTGGTACTACATTATGCTTGCTGAATCCCAAATGTGATCTGAATCTGGGCTCTCTGCACAAAATCTAGATCTGTCATCATCTATAACCTGGATGCTTTCAGCTCTGGATGCCATGGTGTCTTTCCTGTAGCTTCTACAATATTCGGAGGGCTACGTCATAAGCTTTGCTACAAGAAAAAAAAAAATATCCAACCACTGAGGTAAAAAAAATAAGTTGACTACTAAATATTAGTTGAAGATTCCTTTAAGAATTTGTGCAGATGCTAACACATTTAAAAATAGGGTGAAAATCAGGTTACATTAGGCCAAACACACCTTACATTGCTAAAGACTTTTACAGTGACATTTTGACCATCAACTGCCGCCATTATCTGGGGATAAATCAATTTGCAGCAGCTGTGGGCAGCTATTTGAGTGTAGAGCAGAGCAGCTTAGCTGTAGAAGCATGTTAAAAGTTAAAACGCCAGAGTCCTGCTGACTACACATAAGGATTTTTTTTTTTAAGGCAAAACCATAACACGACATTACTTGGTTCAGAAGGCATCAAGCCACTCTTGTTAATTTATCTCACCTAATAGTTGATTTGATTGCTTTCTTTTCTAGCTCCCTTGTTAAGGATGGTGCCTAGTATAGAAACTTGTCTAGATCCATTTTTTTTCTTTTGGAAAATAATTCTCTTTAGAGGTTCAGTCAGTGCTTCTGACAATGGCAGAACTAGCACTTTTATGGTCTTTTAATCTGTGAAAAAGATTGTCCTTGGTTTCTTTGAAAGGTCAGTATCAGGTACGAGTTTTCTTCAACTGTAAGCAGAATGGTGCTGTACTAAATAAGGAGTCTTACAGCAAATTAAAATAAAGAA
This sequence comes from Smutsia gigantea, assembly GCA_032199065.1. Classification (NCBI taxonomy): domain Eukaryota; kingdom Metazoa; phylum Chordata; class Mammalia; order Pholidota; family Manidae; genus Smutsia; species Smutsia gigantea. The sequence continues at coordinate 50,826 of JAVSCE010008742.1, read as the reverse complement.
TGTGCACAATTTGCCACATTTATCCATTAGCTTATTTATAACCTAGAAGTTATAATCTTTTTACCTCTAGTTTTCTCACTTAACACAATAGTTTGTTTTCTGAGTTTGAGACCTAGATTTAGAAAGTAAAGAATGTGCTCTGTTGGTTTTTATTATAAGTTCATATACTGGTATCTAAAAAATTCATGATGGACAGAGAGGAAAGGAAATGTCTTTATAAAAAAATAGTTTTCTGGATTAAGTTGGAAATTATACAGACAAATATAAGTGTGTATCGATTGTGGTTTATTGAATAGATATACTTTTCACAGTGTTGTGCATTCAATTTAACTTCAAATGCCTGAGACAATGTACAAAGATGGTTTATAATCTGCAGAGTGATGTAATCTAATATGGACAAGTTATTGTTGTTGAAGTTAGAATAATGGATTCTGTCAGAGTGCAGGGAATATTTATTGTAAGTGAATCATTGTCATTGAAGACATGTCATATATATTGTGGTTTGAGTCTTGGGATAATTTCAATACTCATCACTCAAGTAAAAATTGTATTAAAAAATCTGGCACATTTTTAGTGCCCCACCCAAAAGTGATAATAAAATTAAGGGTAATTAAATATGATTATAATTTTTCAGAAGAAAAACTTGTTTCTATGGGCTAATAAGCTTGCATGAAATTGTGATTTAACTTATCCTACTGTTGAATTAAAAATTTTTTAAACATATAAATATCATAATAGGTTAAGTTCTCATGCGGTTTGGTCATATGTTAATTTTTTAAATGGGTTGAATCAAATTAGTGTAAATTCTTGGCATAAGGATTATTTGGTGGGTCTACATAAATATTTTTGTGGGAATATGTCAGAATCTGAAGGAGCCTGGATCTAAGTGCTACTATCTTTAAATTACAGGCAAAAATGAAGAGCCTATAGATTCCTCTTTAAAAGTGTGACTGAAAATATTTTAGATTTAAAAATGTGTACCTTCAGCTAATGAGAACCAGGAAAAGCAGCAGCAGTCAATTTAAATTATTAGTAAATAAGCATAATTCTTGGCTAAAGGCTCTCTTTTTAAATCTGCAGAAATACCATTGATGCACTCTGTAGTAAAATTCTGAATTCAAAAATCCTGAAAAACATCCTGGGAAAACACTTGGCCTTATATTATTATTGGAGGATGGAGGAAAATTTCCACCAAGGATCCTATTAACTGTTCTTTAAATGATGAAGACACATTACTCATAATAACCAACATCCATCGGCACCTAACCTGTTGTCTGACACCTAGTCAGTGTTCACTGAAATTCCATAGTGCATGTTTGATCAACGTTCCTATTCCACAGAACAGGAAACTGAGCTAAAGAGATTCGGTGACATACCTACGGTCACACAACAAATGAGCAGTGTTTCGGAGACTGCTAATTGTTCCCCGGTATCCATTCTCCCCTTCTCCTTCCAGTAATAAAAAGCCTAAGTTTAAGGTACGTCCGTGGCTTAAACCCCACCTAGGGACCACATTACCTATTCTCTCTTGCAGTAGTTATAGCCACGATACCACATTTTTGTCAATAGTTTTGAATTCAAATAAGCTTTTTGCCGCTTCTGAGTCTTATCATTGAAGAGTTGGACATGTCTGAAAGCTACTTGCTGAATGTGACAAAGCCCCATGATGCAAGTTGCCTGAGACTCAACAGGATCAAACCACAGTGAGGTCAGGACAGCTTGCCCAGACTTGCACATGAAAGAGAAATAGGCTGTCTAAACTTTCTTTTTATGCTTTTATGTTTAGGGCTCTCCCTTTTTCTTACTCTGTCAACAATTCAATAAGTATCCCAACTAACACATTGTGAGAACTGAGTTTCGAATCCACATCAGTTTGAATCTAGAGCCAACGCTCTTAAGCATTATAACATTCCCAATTATAACTGTTATTTGGTAGGATTATTAAACTCTCTTTGGATTATCAAGCTCCAGTTGGTAATTTATGCCTTTAGAACTCTTGGATCAACTAATTTTGACAAAGAACAACAATAAATAGCAGAGACATATCGTAGGAAAAACTACAGGTGCTACTAGTATTAGTATTTTTTTCTGAATCAATATTCCCCAAATACTTCACTTGGTAGGAATCTACAAACATTACAAGTATAGATGGTCTGTTCCATTACCAGTAATTCATTCCTTTAACTTACACCTTTTGCTTATGGTACTGTCTCCTGATTGTGGGTCTCCACTGGCTCCTTTATATTTCACAATTTCTGATTTCTCACAGTTCTTAGGTTGTTCCTCTTGCTGCCTTTTCAATATTAGATATCTTCCAGCCTTCAAATGACTCCAGTAATTTACAAATCACTTCTGTAAATATATTTAATTAATACAAATTACTTGATTAGTAAAAATTTAAATTAAAACATATGCATCAAAAAGCATACGTGGAGAGCAACCTATGGAATAGGAGAAAACACTTACAAACCTCATATCCAATAAGAGGTTAATATCCAAAATATACAGGGAACTCATGTAACTCAATAGCAAAATAAATAAATAACCCTATTTCAAAATGGGCAAAGGATATGAATACACATTTTCCCAAGGGAGATATACAAATGGAGAATAGGTGCATGAAAAGGTCCTCAACGTCACTAATCATCAGAAAGATGCAAATCAAGACCACAATGAAATATCACCCCACTCTTGTTATAATGGCAATTATCAAAAAGACAAGACATAAAAAATGCTAGTGAGGATATGAAGAGAACCCTTGTACACCGCTGGTGATAATGTAAACTGACACAGCCACTGTGGAAAACAGTATGGATGTTCCTTAAGAAATTAAAGATAAAAATACTATATGATCCAGCAAGTGGATTTCTGGGTATATATCCAAAGGAAATGAAATCAGGAAGGAGATATAAGTACTCCCATGTTCATAGCTATGATATGGAAACAACCTATGTTCACTGATGGATGAATGGATAAAAAAGATGTGATATACATACAACACGGAATACTATTCACTGTTAAAAATGAAGGAAATTCTATTATTTGCTATAACATGAATGAAACTGGAGAGAATTATGTTAAGTGAATATAACCTAGATAAAGAAAGGCAAATACTGTGCAGTGTCACTTATATATGGTATATATATATATATGAAGTCGGAATCGTAGAAAGAGAAAGTAGAATGGTATTGCCAGGGGCTGGGGGTGGGGCAAATAGGGAGAGATTGGTAAAGAGTACAAACTTTCAGTTTTAAGATGAATGAGGTCTGAGGATCTAATGTATAATATAGTGACTAGTATTTGATAACATTGTATTGCATAACTGAAATTTTCTGAGAGTAAAACTTTATAGTGTTCTCCCACAAAATAAAGTGAGGTGATGGATATTTCATTAACTCTATTTGGGGAATCCCTTCACAATTTATACATTACTGAATCGTCATTCTGTACGCATATATCTTATAATTTTGTCAGTTGTACCTCAGTAAAGCTGAAACGAAGTAAATGATATGTGGACACTTCTGGTTTCGGTCCAACATCTAAAATGTTTGTAAGTACACAGTCCATCCTTACAACAAGGAAAAAGGCGAGCAAGCTGTCAGCAGCTCTTCTTAGAGCCATCGGAGAATTGAAGTCACAGGGCAAACTACTACTCACAAAACTGGAGAAACAGGTAAATACAGAGAATTGATGAGCTTGAATATATGTCAATAGAAAGTACCCAAACTGAAAAGCAAAAGGCAGAAAGAAACAGAAAAAAATGGAACATTATATCCAAGAATGGTGCAATAGTTACAAAAGGTTTAACACATGTGTAATGAGAATGCCAGGAGAAAAAAGACAGAAACAGAAGTATTTGAAACAAAAATGAACAAGAATTTCCCAAAAGTAAGACACAATATGCCAAAACTCACACAATAAGAAATATATCTATACATATAAAAAAAACAAATCAATAACCATCCAAAATAGCATCAGCTCAGATGGATTTACTGGTGAATCTACCAAACATTTAAGGAAGAAGTTATACCAATTCTCCATGCCTCTTTCAGAGGCTAGAAAGAGAAGGAATACTTCCTAACTCATGAGCCAGCACTGTCCTAATATCAAAATAAAACAGACATTACAAAAAAAACCCAACTATAGATCAATACCTCTCATGAACGCAGATGCAAAAATCCTCAACAAAATATTGGTAAATCAAATCCAATAATGTATATAAGGGATTATACACTATGATCAAGTGGGTTTTATCTCAAGTATGCAAGGCTGGTTCAACATTTGAAAATCAATTAATGTATCTGTCACATCAGCAGGCTACAAATAAAAAATTGCATGATCATGTCAATACATGCAGAAAAAGCATTTGGCAAAATTCAACACCTGTTCATGACAAAAGCTATCAGTAACCTAGAAATGGAGGGCAACTACCTCAACCTAATAAAGAATATCTACAAAAAACCTATAGTTAACATCCTACTTAATGGTGAGAAACTCAAAGCTTTCCCTTTAATATTGGGTACAAGGCAAGGATGCTGACTCTCATCACTGCCTTTCGATATTGTACTTGAAATTCTAGTTAATGCAATAAAGCATGGAAAGGAGATAAAAGACATGCAGATTGGGAAGGAAGAAATTAAACCATTTTTGCTCATAGGTGACATGATTGCCTTTGTAGCAAATTGGAAAGAATCATCAAAAATCTGAAACTATTAAGTGATTATAGCAAGGTTGCAGGACACAAGGTTAGTATATAATATCAATTGCTTTCTTATGTATCGGAAATGAACGATTGGAATTTGAAATTCGAAACACAGCATCATTTACATTAACATTAAAAGAAATACTTTAGTGTACATCTAAAAAAATATGTACAAGATCTATATGAGGAAAACCACAGAATTCCTATGAAGGAAATCAGAGAAGCTCTAAGTAAGTGGAGAGATATTCATGAAGTTGATATTGATACCAGTTCTTCCTAGCTTCATCTATAGACTCAATGAAATCCCAGTCAGAGGTAACTTGTGGATACTGACAAAATGATACCAAGTTTATATGGAAAGGAAAAAGACTCAGAATGGCCAACATAAATCAAAGAGCACCAACAAGTCTTCAAGTCTAGACTTTAAGACTTACTATAAAGTTACAGCAATCAAGACAGTGTGGTACTTGTGGAAAAATAGAAAAGGAGATCAGTGGAATAGATTAGAGAGCTCAGCAATAGACCCACACAGTCAACTGATGTTTGACAAAGTCAGTTCCATAGAGTCTTTTCAAGGAAAGGTGCTGGGACAATGGAACATAAACGTTTAAAAAAAGAATCTAACACTGATCTTATATCTTTTACAAAGATTAATTCAAAATGGATCATAGACATACTCAAAATGCAAAACTATAAAACTGTACAAGATAATATAGAAGAAATTCTAGGTGACCATGGGTTTAGCAATGGGTTCAACATAAAATATAAGATCCATGAAAGAAGAAATTAATGTTAGATTTCATTAAAATTTAAAATTTCTGCTCTTTGAATGGGTGAAAGACACTGTTAAGAGAATAAAGAGATAAGATACAGATTGGAAAAATATATTTCAAAAACACATGTCTGACAAAGGACAGACATACAGAATATACAAAGAATACCTAAAACACAACAATGAATCAATCAACTGAATCTAAAAGTTGGCAAAAGTTCTGAAGAGACATCTCACCAAACAAGATGTACAGATGGAAATAAGCATATGAAAAGATGCTCAGCCTCATATGTTACTAAGGGAAATTATCAATGAGATACCCCTACACACCTATTAATATGGCTAAAATCCAAAACCCTGACAACACCAAACACTAGCTATAATATGGTACAAAAGGAACTCTCATCCATTGCTGGTAGGAATGCAAAATAATGCAACCACTTTGGAAGACTGGCAACTTTTACAAAGCTAAACATAACCTTATTATTTGATCCAGCAATTGTGCTCCTTGGTATTCGCCCAATGAGAGAAAATTGATGTTCACACAAAAACATGAATATGAATGTTTATAGGAGTTTTATTCATAATTGCAAAAAAATGAGAAGCAATCAATATGTCTTTTAATATGTGAGTTGATAAACTGTGGGATGTCTATGAAATGGAATATTATACAGTGATAAAAAGAAATGAAGCCACTGAGACACAAAAAGATACAGGGGAACCTTAAATGCACATTGCTAACTTAAAGAAGCCAGTCCGAAATGATTCATACTATATCATTCCAAGTATATGATGTTTTGGAAAAGGAAAATCTAGACACAGTAAAAAGATTAGTGTTTGTCATGAACTGGGGTAAGAGAGTGAAGGAGAGGGATAAACAGAGCACAGGAGATTTTTTAGGGCAGTGAAAATATTTTGTATGACACTGTAATATGCATTCATCAAAATCCACAGACATGTCTAACACAGAAAGCAAACTCTAATGTAACCTACAGACTTTAGTTAATAATAATATGTCAATATTGGTTCATCAACAATTAAGAAGTGTACCACACTAATGCAAGGTATTAATAATAGGGAAACTGTATGTGTGTGGGTGAGGAGTTATCAGAATCTGTGTACACCCTGCTTAATTTTTCTGCAAACCTAAAAAATAAAGTCTATTAATTAAAGAGAAAGGTATGTGAAGGTATATTTTGTGTAGTTATATTTCTAATTTAAGGAGCTAAAAAAATATAAAAATTGCTATTTTTGAATCTAGAACTTATTAAAATGAAAATTTTACTGTATTGAACTCTGTATTGCTTATTATTTATAGGAATTAATTTGTTTTGTTTGATAAACAATACTGACTTATGGGTATCTGAAATATGCATGTATTTTTAAGACTTCTACAACTAGTTTCTTTTTTAATGAGGTATAGTTGACACAATATTATAATAGTTTCTGGGGTACAACATAATGATTCACTATATATATATATATAAAACAAAATTCTCGCCACAATAAGTGTAGTTACCATCTGTCACCATACCAAGTTATTTCAAATTATTGACTATATTCCTTGTGTTGTACCTTTGATCTCATGACTTATTTATTTTATAACTAGGAGATTATACCTCTTAATCTCCTTCACCTGTTTCACCTATCATGACTATTTCTTGAAAAATATTATTATTCTTTTCTGCTGTAGATATATTTGATGTATCTTTATTCTTCTTAAAGATTCTTATTACACATTAACAAATATTTTTTCAATATTTGTGGTTCCCAGTGGGTGCAAGAATTACTTGAAATATTTTTCACAGGAGAGAGGCAAGCCTACTTCCTGACTTACACTACAATAATATGGACAGTAGTTGAGGCTATGAAGTATTTAGTTTCTAGTCAGTTGGCATAAATATAAACTTTGAATCTCTGTTAAGTAGTTTCATTTATAACTATTTCTAAGTCAGTCTGGCAAAATGCTGTTTATAAATAATTGCTAGCAATTCATGGCAAAAGAATTAGTTTTAATGCTATAATAACTGAGCTCTGCATAAATGAGCTAATACCATTTCTTCATTTATTACAATCTGAGATGACCTACAGACAAAAATTTTAAAACCAAGCATTGAAAAGTTTTAGAACTTATGGTAAATATCCCTCACCCTCCCTCTCCTTCTACCTCTTATATTTATTCCTCTCTTATTATGATACTATTCCATTTTATTCAGTTAACGGTCAATTGAATGTGTGTGCTTGTAGGGAGAGAAAAACAAGTGAAACGTTAATGAAAATACCTATCATTTATAAGTTAATTTCAGTAGTGATAATGTAGAGAATTTTCTTAGCAAACAAGATATCTTATGAAATATGACGTGATGGCTTTCTTTATATATACATGAAAAGCAAAACAAGTTTTACTGGCTAGGGTAGAAGTAGTTAGTTATATATCAAAAGTTGATAATTATAATTGTATGTATTAAAAGGGATTTTATTTCCACTTTAAGTATGATGATTATTGTAAAATGTCTTATTGGTGTGTTTGTAATAGCCACAGTCTTGCTGACAGTTGGGCAAGCATGATACTGTATCCATACAATAGAATAGAACAAATCAATAGCAATTTATTGATCAGTGCCCAGTTACCAGAAAGAGTTAATTGTTTTGTCCAAAGTGCCTGGTTGCTTTCAGGGAAATGTTTAAAACTCCAGGAAGAACTAGAATCATTATTATACATTATTGCTAAGTATAATAATTATATTAGTACATATTATTACTCAATCCTACATCTACTTAACAATGGCTCAGTCAAGAATTTTTACAATTTGAGGTAGAATTTATATAAAATGAAATATAAAACTCTTAGGAATATAATTCATTGAGGTTTTACAAACATATAAACTTTTGCAACTACTACTCCAATAAAAGTAAACATTCATATTGCCTGGTTCACTAATGTCCTATTCCATTTAATTCACACCCTTACCTCAGAGGTAACTACTGTTTTGTTTTCTATTATTAAAGATAATTTTTTCTGTTTGAACTTCTAAAAGATGGAATCAAAAGCATGCACTTTTTGGGCGGGACCTCTTTTATGCAATATAATCCTTTTGAAATACATTAATCATTTTTGTATATATCATTACTTTTTAACTGCTGAATGGTATTCCAACATACAAACATACCACATTTTGTTTTGTTATTTTTCTATGATAGATATTTGGAATTTTTCCTAGATTCCTGATATTATGAATGAAACTATCCTAAACATCTCATAAATCTTTTTGGAAGTATATTTTTCACTTCTTTTGGATAATTATTTAGGGTGGAATCTCTGGATAATGAAGTGGGTGTATTCTTTTTTTCTGCTTGGAAATTTTTTTTTATATAATTTATTTTGGTATCATTAATCTAAAATTACATGTGCAATATTATGGTTATTAAACTACCCCCTTCATCAGGTCCCCTACACCAACCCCATTACAGTCATTGTCCATCAGCATAGTGAGATGTTATAGAATCATTACAAAGTTCTTTTGGTGGCCTAGTATGTGGTCTATTCTGGAAAACGTTCCATGTGCACCTGAGAAGAATGTCTATCCTGCTGATTTTGGGCTTTTGGGTGTAGAGTTCTGTAGATGTCTGTTAGGTCCATCTGTTCTAGTGTGTTGTTCAGTGACTCTGTGTCTTTACTTATTTTCTGTCTGGATAATCTGTACTTTGGACTGAGTGGTGTGTTGAAGTCTCCTAAAATGACTACATTGCTTTCTATTTCTTCTTTAAGTCTGTTAGTATTTCTTTCACATATGCCGGCTCTCCTGTGTTGGGTGCATATATATTTACAATGGTTATATCCTCTTGTTGGACTGACCCCTTTATCATTATGTAATGTCCTTCTTTATCTCTTGCTACGTTCTTCGTTTTGAAGTCTATATTGTCTGATACAAGTACTGCAACACCTGCTTTTTTCTCCTTGTTGTTTGCATGAAATATCTTTTTCCATCCCTTCATCTTTAGTCTGTGTATATCTTTGGGATTGAGGTGAGTATCCTGTAAGCAGCATATAAAAGGATCTTGCCTTTTTATCCATTCAGTGACTCTGTGTCTTTTGATTGGTGCATTCAGTCCATTTACATTTAGGATGATTATCAATAGATATGTACTTATTCCCATTGCTGGCTTTAGATTCGTGGTTACCAAAGGTTCAAGGGTAGATTCTCTATTATCTAACAGACTAACTTAACTTTCTTGTTAAGTTATTGTAAACACAGTCTGATGATTCTTTATTTCTCTCCCTTCTTATTCTTCCTCCTCCATTCTTTATATACTAGGTGTTTTATTCTTTGCCTTTAGTTAGTATTTGGATGGTCTACTTTCTTTGCTATGATTTTATTTTCTCTTTTGACCTCTTTTTAGCTTCAGCAGTGCTTCCATCTAGAGCAGTCTCATTAAGATACCCTGAAGAGGTGGTTTATGGGAGGCAAATTCCCTTAGCTTTTGCTTGTCTGTAAATTGTTTAATCCCTCCCTCCAATTTAAATGATAATTGTGCTGGATACAATATTCTTGGTCCAAGGCCCTTCTGTTTCATTTTGTTAAATATATCATGCCATTCTTTTCTGGCCTGTAAGGTTTCTGTTGAGAAGTCTGATGATAGTCTGATGAATTTTCCTTTGTAGGTGATATTTTTCTCTCTCTAACTGCCTTTAATACTCTGTCCTTATCTTGATCTTTGCCTTTTTTTAAATAATTTATTTTGGTATCATTATTCTACAATTACATGTGCAATATTATGGTTATTAAACTACCCCCTTCATCAGGTCCCCGCAACCAACCCCATTACAGTCACTGTCCATCAGTGTAGTGAGATGCTATAGAATCACTACATGTGTTCTCTGAGTTGTACAGCCCTCCCCATGCCCCCCCAACATTACATCTGCTAATCCTAATGCCCCTTTTTTCCTCTTATCCCTTTGTTCCCACCCATCTTCCCCAGTCCCTTTCCCTTTCGTAACTATTAGTCCATTCTTGGGTTCTATGAGTCTGCTGCTGTTCTATTCCTTCAGTATTTTTCTTTGTTCTTATACTCCACATATGAGTGAAATCATTTGATACTTGTCCTTTTTGGCTTGGCTTATTTCACTGAGCATAATACCCTCTAGCTCCATCCATGTTGTTGCAAATGGTAGGATTTATTTTCTTCTTATGGCTGAATAATATTCTATTCTGTATATGTACCGCATCTTCTTTATCCATTCACCTACTGATGGACACTTAGTTGCTTCCATTTCTTGGCTATTGTAAATAGTGCTGCGATAAATATAGGGGTGCATCTGTCTTTTTCAAACTGGGCTGCTACACTCTTAGGGTACATTCCAAGGAGTGGAATTCCTGGGTCAAATGGAATTTCTATTTTGAGTTTTTGAGGAACCTCCATACTGCTTTCCACAATGGTTGAACTAATTTACATTCCTACCAGCAGTGTAGGAGGGTTCCCTTTTTTCCACATCCTCGCCAACATTTGTTGTTGTTTGTGTTTTGGATGTTGGACATTCTCCCTGGTATGAGGTGATATCTCGGTGTGGTTTTAATCTGCATTTCTCTGATGATTAACGATGTGGAGCATCTTTTCATGTGCCTGTTGGCCATCTGAATTTCTTCTTTAGAGAAGTGCCTATTCATGTCCTCCACCCATTTCTTAATTGGATTATTTGCTTTTGTTTGTTAAGGTGCATGAGTTCTTTATATATTTTGGATGTCAACCCCTTATCAGATACATCATTTATGAATATAATCTCCAATACTGTAGGATCTCATTTTGTTCTACTGATGGTGTCCTTCGCTGCACAGAGCCCTTCAGCTTTATATGGTCCAACTTGTTCATTTTTGCTTTTGTTTCCCTTGCCCGGGGATATATGTTTATGAAGAAGTCGCTCATGTTTATGTCCAAGAGATTTTTGCCTATGTTTTCTTCTAAGAGTTTTATGGTTTCATGACTTACATTCAGGACTTTGATCCACCTTGAGTTTACCTTTGTGTATGGGGCTAGACAGTAGTCCAGTTTCATTCTCTTACATGTAGCTGTCCAGTTTTTCCAACACCAGCTGCTGAAGAGGCTGTCATCTCCCATAGTATATCCGAGGCTCCTTTATCAAATATTAATTGACTGTATATGTTTGGGTTAATGTTTGGAATTTCTATTCTGTTCCACTGGTCTGTGGGTCTGTGTTTGTGCTAATACCAAATTGTCTTGATTACTGTAGCTTTGTAGTAGAGCTTGAAGTCAGGGAGCGTAATTCCCCATTTTATTCCTCCTTCTCAGGATTGCTTTGGCTATTAGGGGTCTTTTGTGGTTCCACATGAATTTTAGAATTATTTGTTCCAGTTCATTGAAGAAAGCTGTTGGCAGTTTGATAGGGATTGCATTGAATCTGTAGATTGCTTTGGGTAGTATAGCCATTTTGACAATATTTATTCTTCCTAGCCAAGAGCATGGGATGCATTTCCATTTGTTAGTGTCTTCTTTAATTTCTCTTAGGAGTTTCTTGTACTTTTCAGAGTACAGGTCTTTCACTTCCTTCATTAGGTTTATTCCTAGGTATTTTATTCTTTTTGATGCAATTGTGAATGGAATTGTTTTTCTGATTTCTCTTTGTTAGTTCATCGTTAGTGTATAGGAAAGCAACAGTTTTCTGTGTGTTAATTTTGTATCCTGCAACTTTGCTGAATTCAGATATTAGTTCTAGCAGCTTTGGAGTGGAGTCTAGGGTTTTTTATATACAGAATCATGTCATCTGCAAATAGTGACAATTTGACTTCTTCTTTACCAATCTGGATGCCTTGTATGTCTTTGTCAGATTGCCGTGGCTAGGACCTCCAGCACTATGTTGAATAACAGTGGAGAGAGTGGGCATCCCTGTCTTGTTCCCAATCTTAGATGAAAAGCTTTCAGCTTCTCACTGTTAAGTATGATGTTACTGTGGGATTGTCATATATGGCCTTTATGATGTTGAGGTACTTGCCATCTATACCCATTTTGTTGAGAGTTTTAATCAGAAATGGATGCTGAATTTTGTCATATGCTTTTTCAGCATCTGTGGAGATGATCATGTGGTTTTTGTTCTTCTTTTTGTTGATGTGGTAGATGATGTTGATGGATTTTCGAATGTTGTACCATCCTTGCATCCCTGGGATGAATCCCACTTGAACGTGGTGTATGATCCTCTTGATGTATTTTTGTATTCGGTTTGCTAATATTTTGTTGAGCATTTTTGCCTCTACGTTCGTAAGGGATATTGGTCTGTAATTTTCATTTTTGGTGAGGTCTTTGCCAGGTTTTAATATTAAAGTGATGCTGGCTTTATAGAATGAGTTTGGAAGTATTCCCTCCTCTTCTATTTTTTGGAAAACTTTAAGGAGAATGGGTATTATTTCTTCTCTGTATGTCTGGTAGAATTCAGACGTGAATCCATCTGGTCTGGGGGTTTTGTTCTTGGGTAGTTTTCTGATTACCGATTCAATTTCATTGCTGGTGATTGTTCTGTTTAGTTTTTCTTTTTCTTGCTTGGTCAGCCTTGGAAGGTTTATTTTTCTAAGAAGTTGTCCATTTCTTCTAGGTTTTCCAGCTTGTTAGCATATAGATTCTCATAATATTCTCTTATAATTCTTTGTATTTCTGTGGGGTCCGTCGTGATTTTTCCTTTCTCATTTCTGATTGTGTTTATGTGTGTAGATTCTCTTTTTCTCTTAATGAGTCTGGCTAGGGGTTTATCTATTTTGTTCATTTTTTCAAAGAACCAGCTCTTGGTTTCACTGATTTTTTTTCTATTGTTTTAGTCTTCTCAATTTTATTTATTTCTTCTCTGATCTTTATTATGTCCCTCCTTCTGGTGACTTTGGGCCTCATTTGTTCTTCTTTCCCAATTCCAGTAATTGTGTGTTTAGACTATTCATTTGGAAATGTTCTTCCTTCCTTAAGTAGGCCTGGATTGCAATACTTTCCTCTTAGAACTGCCTTTGCTACGTCCCACAGAAGTTGTGGCTTTGTGATGTTGTTGTCATTAGTCTCCATATATTCTTTGATTTCTGTTTTGATCTGGTCGTTAACCCATTGATTAATTAGGAGAATGTTATTAAGTCTCCATGTATTTGTGAGCCTTTTTGGTTTCTTTCTAAAATTTATTTCTAGTTTTATACCTTTGTGATCTGAGAAGTTGGTTGGTAGTATTTCAATGTTTTTGAATTTACTGAGGTTCTTTTTGTGGCCCAGTATGTGGTCTATTCTGGAAAATATTCCATGTGCACTTGAGAAGAATGTGTATCCTGCTGCTTTTGGGTGCAGAGTTCTGTAGATGTCTGTTAGGTCCATCTGTTCTAGTGTGTTGTTCAGTGCCTCTGTGTCTTTACTTATTCTCTGTCTGGTTGATTTGTCCTTTGGAGTGAATGATCTGTTGAAGTCTCCTAAAATGAATGCATTGCTGTCTATTTCTTCCTTTAATTCTGTTAGTATTTATTTCACATATGCCAGCGCTCCTGTGTTGAGTGCATATATATTTATAGTGGTCATATCCTCTTGTTGGACTGACCCCTTTATCATTATATAATGTCCTTCTTTATCTCTTGCTACTTTCTTCGTTTTGAAGTCTATTTTGTCTGATACAAGTAGTGCAACACCTGCTTTTTTCTCCTTGTTGTTTGCATGAAATATCTTTTTCCATCCCTTCACTTTTAGTCTTTGTATGTCATTGGGTTTAAAGTGAGTCTCTTGAAAGCAGCATATATGTGGGTCTTGCTTTTTTATCCATTCTGTTACTCTGTGTCTTTTGACTGGTGCATTCAGTCCATTTACCTTTAGGGTGATTATCAATACATATGTACTTATTGCTATTGCTGGCTTTAGATTTGTGGTTACCAAAGGTTCAAGGGTTTCTTCTTTACTATCTAACAGTCTAATTTAACTTTCTTGTTAAGTTATTGTAAACACTGTCTGATGTTTCTTTATTTCTCTCCCTTCTTATTCTTCCTCCTCTATTCTTTCTATACTAGGTGTTTTATTCTTTGCCTTTAGTTAGTATTTGGATGGTCTGCTTTCTTTGTTATGATTTTATTTTCTCTGGTGACATCTTTTTAGCCTTAGGGGTGCTTCCCTCTAGAGCAGTCTTTTTAAGATATCCTGTAGTGGTGGTTTATGAGAGGCAAACTCTCTCAACTTTTGTTTGTCTGGAAATTGTTTAATCCCTCCGTCACATTTAAATGATAATCGTGCTGGATACTATATTCGTTGTTTGAGGCCCTTCTGTTTCATTATGTTAAATATATCATGCCATTCTCTTCTGGCCTGTAAGGTTTCTGTTGAGAAGTCTGATGATAGTCTGATGGGTTTTCCTTTGTATGTGACCTTATTTCTCTCTCTGGCTGCTTTTAATAGTCTGTCCTTATCCTTGATCTTTGCCATTTTAATTATTATGTTTCTTGGGGTTTTCTTCCTTGGGCCGCTTGTGTTAGGAGATCTGTGGGCTTCCGTGGACTGTGAGACTATTTCCTTCCCCACCGTGGGAAAGTTTTCAGCAATTATTTCTTCAAAGACACTTTCTATCGCTTTTTCTCTCTCTTCTTCCTCTGGTACTCCTGTAATGCGAATATTGTTCCGTTTGGGTTGGTTACACAGTTCTCTTAATATTCTTTCATTCCTAGAGATCCTTTTATCTCACTTTGCCTCAGCTTCTCTGTATTCATGTTCTCTGATTTCTATTCCATTAACAGTCTCTTGCATCTCATCCAGTCTGCTGTTAAGCCTGTCGATCGTTTGTCTGATTTCTGCATTGTCTTTCCTCACTTCCTTCACTTCCTCCCTCAGCTCTTGCACATTTCTCTGTAGATCCATCAGCATGGTTATGACTTTTATTCTGAATTCTTTTTCAGGAAGACTGTACATTTCCATCCCTTCGGGCTCCCTCTCTGGGTTTGTCTGGTTCATCTTAGTCTGGACGACATTCCTCTGTCTTTTCATGGCTATAGAGATGATCGCTGGTAGTTGCCACGTATGTCAGCTGGGCTTTTTAAGACTTTAAAAAGAAAAAAAAGAGAGAGAGAAAGAAAGAAAAAAAAAGAAAGAAAGAAAAGAAAAGAAAAAAGAAAGAGAAGAAAAACATAAAACAAAAAAAGGCCCACCGAAAGTAGATTCTGTGGGGATGCTGTAGGTGGCGCTCCGCAGGTCTCTTTATAGCTCCGCCTTGCGGGGTGCCGTGTCTTCTCATGTGTAGCTGCACGCTGTGCGCTTTTCTGTGTATTCTGGTCTCTCTTTTAGGAATAGTTGTATTTGCTGTATTTTCATAGATACATATAGTTTTGGGAGGAGATTTCTGCTGCCCTGCTCATGCCGCCATCTTCCTGGAAGTCCTTGATCTTTGCCATTTTAATTATTATGTGTCTTGGTGTTGTCTTCCTTGGGTCCCTTGTGTTGGGAGATCTGTAGGCTTCCATGGTGTGAGAGACGATATTCTTCCACAGCTTGGGGAAGTTTTTAGCAATTGTTTCTTCAAAGACACTTTCTATCCCTTTTTCTCTCTCTTCCTCCTCTGGTACTCCTGTAATGCGAATATTGTTCCATTTGGATTGGTCACACAGTTCTCTTAAAATTCTTTCATTCCTAGAGATCCTTTTATCTCTCTCTGCCTCAGCTTCTCTGTATTTCTGTTCTTTGATTTCTATTCCATTAACAGTCTCTTGCATCTCTTCCAGTCTGCTGCTAAGCCTGTCAATCGCTTGTCTCATCTCTGCATTGTCTTTCCTCACTTCCTTCACTTCTTCCCTTAGCTCTTGCACATTTCTCTGTAGATCCATCAGTATGGTTATGGCTTTTATTCTGAATTCTTTTTCAGGAAGATTGTGCATGTCCATCCTGTCAGGCTCCCTCTCTGGGGTTGTCTGGTCTGGGGTTGTCTGGGTAAGCTTTGTTTGTACCATATGACTCTTTCTTTTTATGGCGATAGAAGTGGTCAGAAAAAGAAAAAAATAAGAAAGGGAAAATAGAAAAAAAAAATGCCCGCTGGGTGTAGTTTCTTTGAGGATTCTGTAGATGGCACTGCTGCTCCACTATTCCGCAGCCGTGGTCCCTCAGCCATGCCATGCCACTCCCCCGGGCCCTTTGTGACTCTGGCCAGGGAGGGAACGAATGGGAGGCTGCTGATTTCTGTGGAAAGTCTCGGTGCAACTGCTTTTCCCAGCTGCAGTCCAAGGGGACCAAAATTCCCCAGGACTCCCAGCCTGCTTGGCTGAGTGCGCTGGGACAATCCTGGTCCTCCATTGGGCCCCTGTCTCTTTAAGACCCCTAGAAATATGTGCACTTTTCTTTTGTCCCGGGGAACCGACTGGGTGGACCTTCCATCTAGGAATCTGCACCTCTGTCTCTCCAATCTCCGATACATCACGCAGTGTGTCAGTGCTCCCGGCGCAGATCACCAGGACTGGTTATTTGGCGGGCCTGTGCTTCCACTCCCTCCCTACTCTGAATCCTCTCCTCCCACCAGTGCACTGGGGTGAGGGAGTGCTCGGGTCCCGCCGGGTCGTGGCTCCCTATCTTTCCCACTTCACGGGGTGCCGAGTCCTCTCAGGTGTAGCTGCAGGCTGGGTTTCGTCCTGTATTTTCTGGTCTCTCTTTTAGGAATAGCAGTATTTGTTGTACTTTCATAAATAAATTTGGTTTTGGGAGATTTCCACCGCCCTGCTCATGCTGCCATCTTCCTGGAAGTCCCCAAGTGGGTGTATTTTTAACTGTATAAGAAACCACCAGTTTCAACATTCCCAGCATTAATGAATACAGCTCCAGTTGCACTCTATTCCCAGTAACATTGTTTGTCAGTCTATTTTTATATTAGCTAATCTAATGAGTATAGAATAGTATTCATTTTAGTTTTAACAAATGAAAACTGATGATGTTGAGCATCTCTTTCATGTGCTAATGGCCATTCAAATCTCTTTTTAGAAACATCTGATAAAGATTAATTTTCTATTTTTTAATTGGTGGTTTGTCCTCTTATTGATTTGCAGAAGTTCATTATGTGTTCTGGACACAACTGTCTTGCCAGGTTTTTATTTTTAAAATAATTTTATTTTTCATAATAGTGATTTTTTTGATCAGCAGAGGTTTTAATTTTTGATGAAATCCATTTTATCAATTCTTTTATTTTATGATAGGATTTTTTGGTCCTATTTAAGAAATCTCTGTCTTTACATTTTATTGATGTAGTTAAGACATCATCAAAACAGTATCATGTTGGCTGATAACTGTAGCTTTATAATAAGGCTTGAAATCAGATAGTGTGTATACTCCAATCTTGTTCAAGATTGTCCTGGGTATTTTAGGACCTTTGCATTTCCATGGGAATTTTAGGAATAAATTGTCTGATTACAAACACACAGAACTTTTTTGGGTTTTGATGGACAATGTGTTCAATTTACAAATCAATTAACAAATATTAAGTCTTCCACATCTATCTTCTAATTCTATGGGAAATCAAAACATAAAATCTAACTTTCCAAATACAATTGATTTGTATTCCAACCACTGATCTTATACTTCCAACCTTGTAAAACTTATTAGTTTAAACAGTGTTTTTGTATGTTTCTTAGCATTTCCTACAAAGCTCATGTACACTGTTTTCTGCAATAATCATGTTGTGTCTGAATAGACTGTAACTTTTTCTTTTCCAATATTTATGCCTTTTATTTGGTTTTCTTACCTTTTTGCCCTGGCTTGGGTCTCCATGTTGAGTTGCAAGTGGCAAAGGCAAAACTCCTGGATCTTGGGGGAGGTGCTTTTTAGAATACTTCTTTGACCCATATTTTATTTATTGCTATGTGGTTTAATTTTCAGATATAAAATATCACCTCACACCAATCAGAATGGCCACTCTTCAAAAGACAAGAAATAACAAGTGTTGGCAAGGATGTGAAGAAAAATGAACACTCCAACATTGTTGATGGCAATATAAATTGATCCAGCCACTGTGGAAAACAATATGGAGGTTCCTCAAGAAATGACTGGTGCGTACCATGGGGGAGGGGTTGGGGTGGGTGAGAGAAACAGTGGTGATAAAGAGGCACAAAATCGCAATCACAATATAAATTAGTCACAGGGATTAAAGTACAGCTTAGAAAATAGTCAATAGTTCTGTAACATCTTTCTGTGTTGACAGACAGTAACTACACTAGTTAGGGTGAGCATTTGATAATGCATATAACTGTCAAATCACTATGTTGTATACTTGAAACCAATATAATGTATATCAATTGTATTTCAATAAAAATATGTCAAAAAACACAAATAGTGGAGGTTTTAAAAATGTTGTTACTTGTTTTGAATTTAATTCCATTTTGGAAAGAGGACATATACTGTAAGATTTCAAGATGTTGAAATTCACTGATGTTTGTTTTATGAGCCCACAGATGGCCTACCATTTAGGACATTCCATATGCATTTAAAAATATGGGTTTTCTGTAACTACTGTTTGCGATATTTCAAATGTTAATTAGCTCAAGTTGTTAGTAGTAATATTCAAATCTTCAATATTGTTAATGTTGTTGCTTACTTGTTCTTTCAATTATAGTGTTAAATATTCCAACTGTGTTTGATGTTTGTGTATTTCCCCATTTAGTTCTACCATTTTTTCCCTTCCTACATTTTAAAGTACTGTTATTGAGTTCATACGCAGTTAGAAATATTATGGTGTTCCTCAGAGATTGACCTGTAATGGGAATTTCCTATTCACCTGATAATACTCCTGGTCCTACAGTCTATTGTATATTGTATTGTTATAGCAACCCCAGTTTTCCTTATGCTTATTAACTACATGCTATATCTGCTTCCTCTATTTTCTTTCCAATTTATCTGTGTATTTATATGTCTCATATCTTATAAAAAGTGGATTTGGGTCTTTAAAAAAATTCATCCTGACAATCTTTGTCTTTTAATTGTAATATAGTCCATTTATATATAATATAATTGTTCATCTGTTTGGATTTAAGTCTACTTGCTATTTCTTTTCTGGTTGTCCATTTTTCTAATTCCTCATTTCCTGCCTTCTTTTTTGGCTAATATTTTTAGAATTCTGCCTTAATTTCTCAGTTTTCTTTTATTGTATTATCATTTTGCTTTTAACCTGGAAATTAAAATTCTAACTTATCACAGTATTCTTAGTAGTAAGACTATTTTATTATATTTCACTATATGCTATACAGTGATAGTCATTATGATTTCATGTATCTTTCATCCTCTATTATGTCTATATATTTCACTAGTATCAAATGCATGTAAGACATTTTACTTTATGCAGTTATCTTTGAATGGAATTAACATAAAAATATATTTTATATTCCCCACATATTTTCAATTTTCAGTATTCTTTATTCCTTCTTATAGATCCAAGTTGCATCTAGTTTGGTTTCCATTGAACATGAATATTCCTTTTTATTTCTAACAGTGCAGTCCTTCTGATGACTAATGCACTCAGCTTTTGTTTTGTGAATTTGACTTTCCATTTTTGAAGAAGTTTTATCTGGATGTAAAATATGGTCTCAAAATTATTTTTCATTTCTGTACTTTAAAACTCCTTTTTTATTGCCTTCCAGATTCTATTGTTACCAGTAAAAAGTCTGCTAATGTTTGTATTATTGTTACCTTTTGTGTAATATGTCTCATTTGTTTTTTTGGTGTTGAGTTGTATGAGTTCTTTATAATTTTGGATATTAGCCCCTTATCAGATATATCATTTGCAAGTATATTCTCCCATACAGTAGGTTGCATTTTTGTTTTGTTGAGGGTTTCCTTTGTTATCCAGAAGCTTTTTGGTTTGATGTAGTCCTATTTATTTTTGCTTTTCCCTTGACCAAGGAGACATAACCAGAAAAAAATTAATAATGCTGATATTCATGCGATTCTTGCTTATGTTTTCTTCTGTTTTATGGTGTCCCAGCTTACATTTAGGTCTTTAATCTACTTAGAGTTTTCTTTTGTATATGGTATAAGACTGATCTAGTATCATTCTTTTGCATCTAGCTGTCCAGTTTTCTCAACACTATTTAAGAGACTATCTTTTCCCCATTGTATATTCTTGCCTCCTTTGTCATATATTAATTGATGATATATGCTTAGGTTTATTTCTGGTCTATTCTGTTTCATTGATCTATGTATTTATTGTGCCAGTACCATACACTTTTAGTCACGGTAGAGTTGTAGTATAGGTAAAATCAGGGAGCATAATACGCCCAGCTTTGTTCTTCTTTCTTAAGATTGCTTTGGCTATTTGGTGTCTTTTGTGGTTCCATACAAATTTTAGAAGTATTTGCTCTAGTTCAATGGAAACTGCCTTTAGTATTTTGATGGGGACTGCACTGAATCTGTAAATTGCTTTGAGCAGGATGGTGATTTTGACAATATTAATTCTCCCTATCCGTGAACATGGACTAGCTTTTCATTTCTTAATGCCTTCTTCAATTTCTTTCACCAGAGTTTTCAGAGTACAGGTCAATGAGGCTTATTTTCAAAAATAGTACAGGTCAATGAGGTTTATTTTCAAAAATAGGTGGCATGCCTGTGAGGCATGGGTTGCTCACCCCTTCTCTAGAATATGCCTTTTTATTGTAAACAGTGTTCAGTTTTATTATGGTAGGCAGTCAGATTAGCAAATCATTTTGTCCTGTTCGTGTTGGTTTATTATTTATTTTGAATGCTCTAAATCAGTTTTTAATTTAGTTGTAGATGTTTTTCTTACACCTTTTGTATGGGCTTTCCAGACGTCTACTGAACAGTCATGTTGTTTAGCAAAGTCTCTCAGAACGGTTATAACTTCTGTTGATACCATTAAGCAGTCAACTTAACATCATACGAGTACCTTTAGGTATTGTGGAGTCTTATTCTGTGCATACCAAGGCCAGACTATAGTCAAGGCTCACATTTTGAATTCCCATGAAGACTTATGTTCTCTGACTCTACACTGCTCCTTATCCAGTAATCTGCTTTGAAAATTCCAGCCACTTTGGCTGATTTGAACTCTCATCTCTGATCTGTAACTTAATAAGATTTTTATTCAGTTTGGGCTTAACCTTGTGCACTGAAACAATAAAATATCCGCAGACAGAAGCCAGGGTGATTTTAATAATTACCTCAAAGTCCACAATCTCACATTGTGTATTATTTAATGCCTGCAAATAGTTGCTATATATATTTCCATTTCACAGGTTTTTTTTCTTTTAATGATAGGGCAAATCCAGTACCAGTTATTCTGTTAAGACTGAAAGTAGAAATTCATTAACCTTTTGCCAAAGCACTCTGTTTAGAAAACCTACACTTCTGTTTACTCTCATACTAAACCATACTCACAACAATTCTGACACCAGATGTGTGTGAATTTTTCCCACACTAAGAATTCTATGATATCAGCTAGGTATCCTATAATTTAAGTCAATTATAACACTATTTACTTGGAGATAGCATCAGGTCCCACAAATTAAGGGCTCTATCACATAAGTCTCCCACACCCTTCTCAAACTTCAGATGCTAATTATGGGTCCATGTTGTTACTTGTGCTTCTGACCCACCGGCTATAGATTAGAGGTTCTGATGGGTTTGATTAATTTACTAGAGTGACTCATAGAACTCAGAAAAACAGTTTTTTTTACTGTTTACCAGTTTATTATTAAAATATATGGTAAAGGATACAGTTGAACATCCAGATGGAAGAGATGCATAGAGCAAAGTATGTAGAAAGGGGAACAGAGCTTCCATGACCTCTCTTGGCATATCACTCCCCTGACACTTCATGTTTACCAATCTAGAAACTCTCTGAACCCTGTACTTTTGGGATTTTTATGGAGGTTTCATCATATAGGCATGATAGATCATTAATTCCATTTCCAGCCCTTTTCTAGTCTCTAGAGATTGGAGAGTGGGACTGAAAATTCCAAGCTTTTAATCATGGTCTGGTCTTTTTGCTGACTTGCCCTCATCTAGAAGCCCACCAAGACTCACCTTATTAGAACACAAGCGACACTGTTATCTGGGAAATTCCAAGAGATTTAGGAACTCTGTGTCAGGAAATGAGGTCATATAGCAAATATTAGAACAAAAGGTTCTTATCACTTAGGAAATTGCAAGGGTTTTAGAAGCTTTGTGCCAGAAATCAGGGAGACAAATATATATTTTTTCTATTACCACAGTTTAAAATTTTTGAATAAAATTCCATTCACATCTCCTGAGATTAGACTTGCAGAATGTCTTACCACGTTTATGTCATTGGCTAGTGGGCACTGAATAATATTTCACCAAGATCTCCAGAATGTATTCAGGGTGCATTTACATCTGAAATATCATTATCTGAATGTATAAACATCAAATTTGCAACTATACTGAAATTTGTATGGGGAAAGTTTAAAAACTAAAATAGTTTAATATTTTAGGAAAAATATTTCGGTGAATACATTACAAACTATAGATAACTTTGACCCAATTTTTAATAAAAGTATCCTATATAATTTTATATTTTACTATTCTCCAGTATTCCTAGAAGGTGAAGTTAGTACAGTGCTTATGACTCTTTACATGTGTCTCTAAATTGGTAAAACCCTGGAATTGAAGTCTAGGTGAAAATAGTTTTACATGTGAACATAATGTACTTAGGTTAGTCATCATTGCCAATTTTTCCTCATTTCAAGTATGGAATTGATCATAGACATTAGAAACATAGTTTTGTCACTTTATATATCAGTTCAGAAATTTAAGTCCATTAACAAAGAACTTGACAAGAGGTCAGGGAACGGGTTTCTATTCCCAGCTTTCTTGTCATAATATTCACTCTAGTACTCAAAACTTTCCTGGGCCTAACCAAAGTGCAAATTTTGTGTCAGAGTTCGAGTCTGCATAAAAGCAACCAGGAATGCTTATTGAAAAATGCAGATTTCTGTGCCTACCCAGATCTTATGCATACCATAAGTTGAGAATCTTTGGAAAAAGTGCTCACTAATATAACATCCATATGTAAAGTCTACATTAATTCAACATCTAGTATAACAATGTCCTTTGCAACAAAATAATGTCCATATACCCCCTATGATTCTTAAAACAAAGTCGTCTCTTTGGAAGTTAACAGAAGTGGCACATTATGAGGGTGTGGCCTGCTATTAAAAAAACATAATTTCCATAAACCAACTTTATATACCACATTATGTCATGGAAGGAATTTGTGCTCTCCTATTAACCTTGAAGAAAGTTATTATTTAACTTAGTTTTAATAGACATATAATAAATGTACCTTGATCACAAATTGAATATAGAACATTATATGGTTAGAAAAAATGATTTCTAATGTTCAGATTTGCCTTTTTCTGTATTTACAAGTATCGAATCTGAAGACAAACATCACTCCCCATTCAACTTTTATTATATAGACTGTTAGATTGTATTTAATGAATTCTTAGTGATATTTTTATGAGATTATGTTTTATGAACTTGCCCTGATTGGAATAAAAGCCCAAGATTTTTTCTGACTGTACTCCTGTCTCACCTGAGGGTTTCAGCCCCGGGCAGGTTCACTGTGGATTTGATGAGACCAAGAAATGACAACAGAACATTCTTGGGGTAAAAAGGTTTATACCTGCCTTTATTCTCACAGTGGTAGGTTGGGCACCAGGATCACATCTGCATCCAGCAGTCTGCAGGCCCATAATCCACCTCTGTCTCTGCTTCCATCCAGAGCACTGTGCAGAGCTCTTGATATAGAGACTCAGTTAATACTAGCTCATTGCCAATGGGTATGGAAGTGTTAGCCTAGCAGTAGGCCAATTACATCCTCAAATAGTTTAAGGACAGGTGAGGATCCTGGCCATAGGGACTTGCATTTTCCCCACATCTTCTATATTCATGTTTACATAAGAGAACTTCTATTTCTGGGAGGAAACAGTATTGGAGCAACAATAATAATGCATTTTTTTCTTACCGCTTACTTCTCAAAATAAGGAAGAATTAAAGCCCAGATCTTAATTTGTTCCATGTTTAGACCCTTCTCAAGATCTGGCATCCAGTGTCAGAGGCTTCTTAAGCCAAACTGTACTAAGAATATAGTTAATGAACCCATTAAGCTCTATTACTTGTGGAGTATACAGATGACCATAGGAAATTGCTTTTAAAATAAACCTTGTCAAATTATAGAAGTGTGATGGAGGAACATACCTCTATCTAAGAAAGAGGGAGGGGGCAGATTTCTACATGGAAAAGCTGATATAATTAACATGACTCTGGCCCTTTAACTTTTAACATACTTCCCCAATTAAGCTTTTAAGGCCTTGAAGTACACTATCTGGTCACAGCTGCTAGAAATTGATTTATCCCAGAAGATCACTGGTGCTCTGACCTTCTGTTAGAGAATTTTATTTAGCTGTCTGGATATTTGTCTTCTTTTGCCCTGAAAGGAGAGTGAGAAAGAAAGAATGTTAATATTTGCATATGTTCTACGAGGAGCTTTTGCTATTTCAATCGTTTTTTAGATTCTAGATAATTGTACTTAATCATTATTCTGTGAATGTACAACTATAGCTATTTCACATTATAAGCACTTGCAAAAGCATAAATAATGCACAGAAAATTTAGAGTTAGCTTACCTTATAAATATTAGAATGACACGTGGTGGGTATTTTGCTTATCTGTTAAGGAATTTTATTTCAGTACCAGTCCTCACGTAAATTACTATTTTTGTTACTATGAAGATTTTTGTTACACTTCTAAAATTAGTGTGTAAGGTAGAAAACGGTCATCAAATGAAATTTTATCTGTTGTTAGATATGCTAAGTAATCAAGAATTGCCACCTGGGGTGTAGGACCTGTATGGCCCCTTCCATTGGCATGTTATTTTTTGCCTTTTTTATAGAGTTTGCAAGGGTCATGTGAGTCAGAGACACGTCTGTGTTTTAAGGAGTTGAAGACTGCTGACAAACACCTCCTTGTGTTCTAGCACCTCATATTTATATGAGAAATTTGCCTTTGGGACAATTCCTTCCTCATCTGTGTCTTGGCATGCAGAGGCCCCAGGGGACAACAAGCCCAGTCTAGAGCTGCTTTTCCAGCATGGCATGCACTTTGCTCCTGTCATTTTCCAGCACTTTTTTTGCTGTCATGCACCTGCTTGGTCTGAGCAGTCCCAGCAAATCACAGGTGTTACAAACTCTAAATTGGAATTGGATGTTGGATTCAAAAATCTTATGATAATTACACAGCTGTTTTAAGTTGTGGTTAAGTGACCGAAAACTCCCAAGAAAGCCCACCCACATTCATTACTGTCTAAACGAAAAAGATGTGTATACAGTGATTATGAGTTTTCATATGAATCCCCTAAGCCATAGAGCAGCCTTTCCTAATTGTCAGCTGGACTGTGCGGCGCTTGTTTAAAATAATTAGAGTGCAGCCGCAGCTCTGGCAGCAAGCCTCTTTTTTTCTTAAACCTCAGAGCAGATTTTTATATCAGATACTATCAGTTTCCTGTTCATTTTGACACTATCATTCTGCCAGTCTGGAAAATGGGGAAGAGGAAAGAAAAGAATCAATCTTAATGTGCACAAATAATGTAGCCCAAAAGTCAGGGAGATCCACCCCATGTATGAGATGGATAGAAACAATTCAGCAAACAAATCTAAACTGGGGGGGAAATATGTGATTCTCCCTTGTTTTTTTCAAGAGAGATAGCTGAAATCTTTCTTAATTACCGCTTAGTCCAATGACAGAATTGTAATTTATCATTTAGTTGTAATTTGACATATGTTCACACCTTTGCCATTTCCAATTTCCTCCTTCATTCTAATTGTCTGCTTCACTCGCCTGTCATGCGCTCCTCGTGGGATTAATTCAAGCTGTCTGTCTGCACCAGGCTACCAGCACACTTGGGGCTGCGGAGAGCGTGACAGTGTCAATGTGCACACAGTTTATCTAAGGCATTACCCAGCCATCACACTCCCAGATCCCCTCTTCCCTCACTGTTTACTGTTTATTCCACTTTGCATTTGTGACTTTTCCGCGTTTTATTAGGCTCTAATTATGCTCTAGGCTGTCAGCTGTAAAGAGAGAAAATGTTACATTAATTACAGTGGAGGGGGAGGTGTTCAGGGTTGGTAATAAATGGGCCAGTAGATGTCTCTCTCCGTCTCTAAGATCCATGCATGATTTAAAGACTCTTCTTGTTCCACTTTGGTTTGTATCTTTGATAGATGCCTGTACTCAAACATAAACATGCAAACATTCAAGCTAATGTAGTTTTTATATGCAAAACCCAATTTTTTTCCCATCTCACCTAAGACTAGGTAAATTGGCAGTAGTAAGGAAACTCAGCTTTCAAATAACCACAGGTTTTCAAAGGACAGTTGTTTAATCTATGGGTGTTGTCAAAACAAGCATAATGGGGAGTGTTGATGATGAGGAACATACCCAATGAGCACTGGATAGTTCAACGTATCAGAGGTGAATGTTGTTTCGGTCCATTGGAAACTTAATTTCCCTTTCCTAATGCCATCTCAGCCCATTAAAATCCAGCAGTAATTTCTGCATTTGACAATTTTCTGCCTCCTTCAGAACCAATTCTTCTTGTTGCTCCCAGCCTACCTAAACCATAATAATGTAAGTTTTCTGCGCTCCCACAGAGTAGATTTTCATTGTAGCTAAAACTTCCTGGTAATGTGAAGCAGAGGAAATCTGTCCTCCCCTGACCCTTCTGGTCCATTAGGATGGATGGTAATTCCTTGAATTAGTTGCATCATTCCCCCATCAGCCTGAAAGAGTGAATGTGACTCCTTTGAATGTCTAATTATCTATGGAGATGGACTTTTGTTCTGTTTTCTCCTCTTAAAATTTCCTCAGTCATGCTTCTAATAATTGTGGGGCTGAGGATATTGTGGGGCTTATATTTCTCTTCTTTCCTTTATAATCCCAGCAATTAAAGTTCTGCCAGTTATGGCTTTTTAGCTTCAGATTTGTATCTTTCACTCTATAGACTGTAATACTGTACAATACAACCATATGGCCATTATTTCATATATTCTCAGCCTATGAAATACCTGTATTTCTGCAAATATATACATCAAGTCATATTGCTACATTAGAGTTTTTGTGAAAGACTAACAAGGCATGGGTGAAGAAAGTAACAGTCTCTAAAGTATGATATATGGAGACAAAAATTGTGAATTATGGTCCTGACTTTTTAAAGTTAAGTTTCAAATAACAGACCACACAATTTTGGCATTTACCTAAACTACCTTACTATATACATTACATACTAAAACAAATATCTAAGAACATTAACAGCTCTTGTCTTTTCTTAAGCAACTTCTTGAATGTTTCATTTTTATTCTTCCATCCTCACTCTAGGGTAATAAGTCAATTATAAAATACTGATGTGTAAATTGAGTTCTTTAAAGGTCATGCAAGTAGACTCTAGCCAATTATAATAAAACTTTCAGCAACCAGAATATTCTAGTATGGTTCTAATAATGTTTTTAGTTAAATATGTTTCAGGAGAAAAAATTCAAGAGTAAGATATGAGACGATGAAGAAAGGAAGAGCAAAATGATTTAGAGGATGAGTGGAATTTAAGGGCAACAAATGATCAAATTAGCTAGCATGCAGTATTTAGCTAACAATCAAGACATCATATATTTTTAAACTGCTTTGAAGGATCTTTTAGCACAACTTATGCCTTCTTTGTTTGCTAGGTATGCTTTATTTTATTTTATGAACACAGTGCAAGACTTTATTGCACACCTATACTACTAAAGCACATTTTCAGCGGGCTTCTCAAGTGTGGAGCCCCTGCAGCACCTGTTGTCTGTGATCCCTGGAGGAACCTAGCAAAGATAGTTTCATTGGTTACTGCTTGAACTCCTTTGCTTCTTTCAAGGTCATTCATGCTTTGATCTTATATTAAATATGCATAACCTGTTTCCCACTACTCCAGAAAAACAGGCCCCTTTCATTATTGATAGATTGATTAGTTTATTCATTTATTCACGTTTGTTCAGCAGATGATAAAACTCTATATAAAGTAGTGAACAAGGCAGAAATGGTTTTTTCCTTTGAGGTTGACTAGCTGTTCTTTGCACTGCCTCCCAGTGATTATTTTCACCTTTGTACCCTTGCTCACACTCTATTTCCCCCGTTTCCATGTATTCCTACAAATTCTGCAAATCCAACCTATTCTTGAAGGTACAGACCAATTCTGATCTTCCTAATGAAGACTTTTGAACTCATACTGTGCCAGGAAATTCAGTTTTTAATTCCATGTTATTCTATATATGTTAAGTGTTTCCCTTTTTCAACATCACTGAGTCAAGGCCTATTTATTCTTTCTCCTCCAGTGGATAAAGCAGTGTATCTCAACTAAGACTGTGCATCCCAATCATGGGTGGAGTTCTTTAATAATCCACGTGTTCAAAATTGCTGTACCTTAGGGGTTAGGACCCTGGCTGCATTTGTTCAAAAACCATCCCAAAGGAATCCAAAGCACTCTTTTGGTTGAGTCACTGTCCCGGCCAACGTTGTACACAGGACACATCAATTAACAGAAGAACTGGTTGATCTGGGCCCTAACTATATTACATTGCCTGCCTTAATGACTATAAGAAAGTTAAATCACCTGGCTGGTTGGTGCCTCTACACATTTACTATGTGAACATGGTAAAGGACTTTGGAATATTTGTATGAATGATGATAACATTCGTGTAATGGTCCTATTTCATTGCCTTTTACTTTTATTTAAATTTTTGAATGAAACTGATCACAAATGTCTTTAAATTTGAATTAAATGATAAAAGGAAAATTACAAAGAAATATACTACTTTTTTATTTTACACGATACAAAGGAAAATCTCATGACAGATAATGCAATTAAAGAGCAAAATAAAATAAATAACATAGCTAGGAGAGAAGTATCTTGGTTATAAAAAAATCTTTATTAAATAAAAAATATCAAGATACCTCATGGGAAACATGAGCTGGAAAAGAGTTATTATTTCTTAATGTTTTGTTGTTGAAAGACTTCCTAGCAAAATATGTGGGCTTATTCTGATAAATTGTGGTTGATGTCATTTGGTCTGCTTCGGAAACTGAAGTTACAGGCATTTGACATTATGACTAAGTTGCCAAATAAGCAATTCAATAACCCATTAAAAAGGTATATGGTCAAGGTGCCTGCTCCTTTAAATGGGTGTGACTATGGGGATGAAACTTAAATGCATTTCAGTCTAAAAGAGTGTAACAGGAGAAAATCAGGAGAGCTTACAAGAAAATTACAAGACCTAAACATAAATAGAATTTCAGGATCCTGCTGGTATCAAAAAATGAACAAAAAATACCTTGAAATCTGTTATTTTTCACTAGTTCCAGTGCTTTTAGGACATTGGAGAGAATATGTTGCTGTGCATTTCCTTTCCCCACCTGTGTTTAGTGGGAAAAAGGGATTATATGGACACACAAAGAGAAAAAAAAATTCTTTTGGGTCCTGCCATATTAACTTGCTGCAGATAACATTCCCAGCAAAAAAATAAATTACATAAAATTTGAGCAAAATTTAAAAAAAAATCTGAAGCCATCATTAGTAAGAAATTGAAAAACAAGGGCCCTAAAGAGAAGGGAAATTAACTGAGATAGTTCTCGTGATTCTATATTTTTAAAAAACGGCAGATTTATCAGCACCAGATACCACCAACCCTTTCCCAGCAACATGCCCACAAAACTATGAAATGCTTTAACTCAAGGATGTATGTTATAATTTATAATTTTCAGCAAAACCATTTAATGAATAGTAAAAGAGTGTATGGTAGGAAAATTGAATGGTGAAAAAAATTCTTAATCAAATAAAGAAAAAAAGAAAGAAAAAGGAATGTATAACAAGTACGACAAAAAGAAAACAAGCTGCTAGACTTAATCTCTAACATATCACATAAAACAGTAAATAGAAATTTACCAATATTTTAATAAAAGAGTCGGAAAATTATACTCCTCAGGCTGAAATTGGCTTGCTGCCTATTATTTTTTTAATATAGATAAAGTTTTATTAGAACACAGTCACATTCATTCACTTTTGTACTATCTAAAGCTGATTTTCCATTGCAGTACCAGAGATCAGTAACTGTGACACACACTGGATGTGGCCCACAAAGTCTATAACAAATTTACTCTCCATCTTCTACAAAAAAAGTTTCCCAATCCCTACTCTAAAAGACAGATTATCAAACTAGATTTAGGGAAAGAGAAAAACATTTTAGCATTTTAAAAGTGCTTTGAATAAATGAATAAAAAGATAAATAAAATATAAATGCCAATATAAATATAAAGGTAAATATATTGTGTATTACATAAATGTAAACACACTGGAAGACTGGAAGTAAAAGGTTGGAAAAAAATATATCATGCAAACACTAACCAGAAAAAGGCTGGTGGAGTTATATGAGTATCCAACAGAACAGACCTTGTGGTAAGAAGCATTCCTAGAGATATAAAGGAATATTTCATAAGAATATAGAAGGAAAAACTCAGGAAATAATAGTTTAAAATTTTTACACACCTAACGGCATAGCTTAATATGTGTAAAGCCCAAATTGATAGAATTAGGAGGGTAACTTTAAAAATACTTAGCACCTTTATCATGAACTGACAGAGCAAACATTTCTATCAGTAAAAAAGGAGGAATTAAACCACACAATTACAACCTAACTGATGTTTGCTCTCAATTTACCTTCTACCTATCTATCTATCTATCATCAATTCCTTTGCAACCACACAATACACATCATCTTCAAGTGCATACGGGACATTTATCAAAGTTCAATACACTGCAACATACACTGCACAGTAAACCAAGTCAACAAATATCCAGTGATGCAAATCATAAAATATGTTTTCTTTCTGTTAATCCAGAAATCAATAAGATCAATCCAAAATTAATTAATCCAAAAATCAGTAACAGATAATAAGAGTATCACCAAATGTTTTAAAATTAAGGAATGAATTTGCACATAACCTGTGGATCAAAGAAGAAATAAAATGTTTAATTAGAAAATAGGTTAAGCTGATTCATAATGAAAATATGATTTATCAAAACTAGTATGATGCAGCTAAAAATATACTTAGTGGAAATGTATTGCACATATTATGCTATAATAATAAAATGTTTCTATTATAAAAGAAAAAGACAAATCAATATTCTAAAATAATTCATCTCAAGCAGAAAGCAGCAGTGGATTAAACACAAAGGTAGTAGAAAGAAGGAAATAATATGAAAATTAATAATATAGAAGGAAAACAATACAGAGAAGATGAATGAAGTGTAAATTGAAATGTAGATATGAAAATATCAATAAACGTGCTTAGAGTGACCAAGAAGGTTAGAGAGAGCACATTAACCTGTCAAGTATGAAAAGGGAGACACCACTTAAACACTAACTATAGGTATTAAAATGGTAATAAAAGCAAGTTAAAAAGAACTTTATTCCAAAGAAATCGAAAATTTAGGTGAAATTA
Organism: Smutsia gigantea; assembly: GCA_032199065.1. Lineage (NCBI taxonomy): Eukaryota > Metazoa > Chordata > Mammalia > Pholidota > Manidae > Smutsia > Smutsia gigantea. The sequence continues at coordinate 18,820 of JAVSCE010008742.1, read as the reverse complement.
ACAGCCTCCCCCCTAAAAATGCACTGACAAATACCAAATTGACACAAGGAGAATGGAAAAAAATGGAAGCAATGGTCCTAGGTCTATGTAAACAGTTGGATCACTAAATAAAGACCTTCTTCTAAGAAAAACTAGACTGTGTTTGGTGCAGTAATGAACTCTGCAAGTCATTTAGAAAAAGTAACATAATTGTATATGAGCTATTTCAGAGAAAAGCAAAGAGGGAAAAATTTCCAATTTGTTTTATAAGGTCAATAATTTTTTATGGAATGGGAAAAGATACACTAATCTCTTTTAACTTCTTAAAAAATGATAGAAAAAGAAGAAACACTACATCACAACCAAATTGGATTTATTCTATGAATGAAAAATTGGTTATAAAACTGCTAACCAATCAAAGTAATGTATCATATTAATAGGATAAATGAAAAAAAATCATATTATCTCAAAAGATGAAGAAAAAGCTCTCACAAAAATTATTAGTAAATTGTAATAGAAGAAATTCTCCTTTAGATAAATGGTACCTATAAAAATACTCATAGTAATATTTCCACCTGAAATCAAAAATAAGATAAGTACAACCCCTGTCACTACTTCTATTCAAATACGTATTCAAGAGTGTTGCCAGTGCAACCTATCATGAAAAAAAAAGATATAAAAATTCAAAAGGAAGAAACAATAATGTCTTTTCCAGATTATATTGTATGCATGTAGAAAATCCCAAAGAATCCCTGGAGACTACTGGAATTAATATCTAAATTTAAGATAGTCTTTAGATAAAAAGTCAGTAAGCTAATTCAATTGGGTTTCTAATTACCAACCATAAACCCTTATAAAATGAAATTAAGAAGTTATTATTTACTTAGAATAAAAAACCATTGAATACCTAATAATAAATCTCACAAAAGTTGTACAAAAATTTTACATAGGAAAATACAAAATATTTTTGAGAGATTAAAGGAAGCCTTAATATGAGGAAGGGCATATTATGTTCATGAATAAAAACATCAATTTTCTCCAAATTTATCCATAGATAAATCCATGGAGTCAATGTAGTACCGATGAACATTCCAGACGTTTTACTTTGTACAAATTGCCAAGATTCTAAAATTTATGTGACTGTGCAAACAGCCAAGAATAGCCAAGACAAGCTTGAAATAGAACAAAGTTTTAAGACTTACACTACAGATTGTAATAATTGTTATTAAGATACAGTAATTAAGACAATGTGGGGGTATGGGTGGAAATTTAGATAAACTGAAAAGACTAGGGAGTCCAGAAATAGACCAAAACATATAAAACCACTTGATTCATACAAGATGATACTTAAGAGCAGCAGGAAAAAGATTGTCTATTTAATAACTGATGCTGCGTCATTTGGGAAAACAATAAATTTTAACCCTTTCTTACAACATGAACAAAAACCAATTCCAAGTGAATTAAATTATTATTAAATTATATCTTGAATAAAAGAGATAAAGCATAAAGCTCTTAGATTAAAATATATGGTACATATTTATGATGGGTATAAGTAAATATTTCTTAAAACAGGAAATATTTATACCTATCCATAAAGGAAAAGATTGATAACTTAGATATGTTAAAGTTAAGGTGTTCTGTTATTAAAAGTTACTCTTAAGATAGTGAAGAACAAGCCACAGTGTGAAAGAACATATTTGCAACATATATAACTGAAAAATTATGCGTATACAGAGTATATAGAGAACTCCTAAAAATCAGTAAGAAAAAACCCCCGATACTCAAATACAAATACTGAAAAAAAAAATACATTAAAAAGTATTCAGAGAAATGCAAATTAAAATGTAAAATCACAGTTAGATTCCACTGCAAACATACCAGAATGGGTAAGATGAATGAGACTAACAGGACCATATATTGGCACCATAACTGGGACCCTCATACACTGTTGTTGGGAATTTTAATTTGTAGCACCAGTCTGGAAATCTGCAGTGCTATCTACAACTCTGAGCACTCACATACTCTCTACCTCAGCAATTCCACTCCTAAGCATATACCAATCAGTACTGTGTAGGTCTACATCCCAAATCATACATACAAAAATGTTCATAAATTGCATTATGTGTAATAGCCAAAAAGTGAGGGAAAAGAATGACCACCAAACCTAAAATGAGTAAATAAATTGTGCTATTTTCATGCAATGGACTACTGTGTAGCTATGAAAAGAAATGAAGTATTGTTATGCTGGCACTATAGGTGAATCTCAGGTTATTACTGCTAGTGAAGAAAAAGCCAGATACAAAATAATATATATTATATATTAATTTTCAAAATAGACCACACTAATTAACATTAAAAACTACTTAAAAGCTTCCAGATACTAGGAAATGGGTGCCTTCAGATGGGCTGTGTGGTTGTGACTGGAAGGGGAATGTTGGGAGCTAAGATTTCTGCAACATTTTATTTCTTGACCTAGCAGGTTTCACTAGTTTGTGCACTTTGTGAAGATTTCATCAGTCTGTGAATTCACTATCTTTATCCTTTTTAGCCCATGCTAGGGACTGATTTGTGTGTTCCCCACTGTGACACTATTCGTATGTTTAACCCCTAACCCCACCAATATTTGGGGTCATTTGGAGATGTGGCCTTTCGGACATAATTAGGTTAGAGGAGGTTATGAGAGTGGGGCCCAGTCTGACAGGATTAGTGCCTTATAAGAAGAGATACCAGAGAGCTTGTTCTCTCTCTCTCTCTCCACTTGGGCACAGAGGAAGGGTCATGTGTGGGCAGAGCTAGAAGGTGGCCATCTGTAAGCCAGGAAGAAAGCTCTCCCCAGGAACTGAATTGGCTGGCACCTTGACCTTGGACTTCCTGGCCTCCAGAACTGAGAAATAAATTGCTGTTAAGCCACCCCAATCTACAGGATTTTGTGATGTCAGCCTAAACAGACTAAGACAGCCCAGAAGCTCCAGGAGGATAAATACTATGTTTTTAAAATATGTATCTCCTGTAGGTAGCATTGTGCCTGTCTAAAAGTAGAATAAGAGATATTTAAACACTTAACTTCCTTTCAACATGGCCTTTCAGTGAGCGTAAAAATCTCACACCCTTCCTTTGTCTTACAAAAATGAAACATCACTTTATCAGCCATGTATAACCATGTATAAAAGTTACCATGTTACATTGCACATGCCTTTTCAAATATACTCCCTTGCAGTTTCACTACATCCCTTGCTGTTACTCTCAAGCTCCACTCTTTTGGATGTTTGAACCACTGGTTTATAGTCCTTTATAGAATGATTCCCCTAGTCCTGCAACTCAGTATTGAAACTTGAGTACATCTCTCAGGAGTTAAATCATAATTGAAATGTAATGTGTGTCTCTAGTGCTGTATAATGCATATTCATTTGTGGACCAAAAGCTATTATCTAGTTTCCATTATGTAATACAGGTGACACAGAGGATATTAGTGTATATGATCATGGATTATTGAAAAATCCAATACTACATTTTCTGTGGCCTACTATAATCAATAATCTATAATAATCTATATGCTTTTTTAAATAATTTATTTTGGTATCATTAATCTACAATTACATTTGCAATATTATGGTTATTAAACTACCCCCTTCATAAGGTCCCACCCACCAACCCCATTACAGTCACTGTCCATCAGCATAGTGAGATGCTACAGAGTCACTACTTGTCTTCTCTGAGTTATACAGCCCTTCCCGCGCCCCTCCCAACATTACATCTGCTAATCGTAATGCCCCTTTTTCCCCCTTGTCCCTCCCTTGCCACCCATCCTCCTCAGTTCCTTTCCCTTTGGTAACTATTAGTCCATTCTTGGGTTCTGTGAGTCTGCTGCTGTTTTATTCCTTCCGTTTTTTTCTTTGTTCTTATACTCCACATACGAGTGAAATCATTTGATACTTGCCTTTTTCGGCTTGGCTTATTTCATTGAGCATAATACCCTCTACCTCCATCCATGTTGTTGCAAATGGTAGGATTTGTTTTCTTCTTATGGCTGAATAATATTCCATTGTGTATATGTACCACCTCTTTTTTATCCATTCATTGACTGATGGACACTTAGTTGCTTCCATTTCTTGGCTATTGTAAATAGTGCTGTGATAAACATAGGGGTGCATATGTCTTTTTCAAACTGGGCTGCTGTAGTCTTAGGGTAAATTCCTAGGAGTGAAATTCCTGGGTCAAATGGTATTTCTATTTTGAGTTTTTTGAGGAACCTCCATACTGCTTTCCACAATGGTTGAACTAATTTGCATTCTTACCAGCAGTGTAGGAGGGTTCCCTTTTCTCCACATCCTCGCCAACATTTATTGTTGTTTGTGTTTTGGATGTTGGCCATTCTCACTGGTGTGAGGTGATATCTCATTGTGGTTTTAATCTGCATTTCTCTGATGATTAGCGATGTGGAGCATTTTTTCATGTGCCTGTTGGCCATCTGAATTTCTTCTTTATAGAAGTGTCTATTGATGTCCTCTGCCCATTTCTTAATTGGATTATTTGCCTTTTGTTTGTTAAGGTGCGTGAGTTTTTATATATTTTGGATGTCAACCCCTTATCGGATACGTCATTTATGAATATATTCTCCCATACTGTAGGATGTCTTCTTGTTCTACTGATGGTGTCCTTTGCTGTACAGAAGCTTTTCAGCGTCATATAGTCCCACTTGTTAATTTTTGCTTTTGTTTCCCTTGCCCAGGGAGATATGTTCATGAAGAAGTCACTCATGTTTATGTCTAAGAGATTTTTGCCTATGTTTTTTTCTAAGAGTTTTATGGTTTCATGACTTACATTCAGGTCTTTGAACCACCTTGAGGTTAGCTTTGTGTATGGGGCTAGACAGTAGTCCAGTTTCATTCTCTTACATGTAGCTGTCCAGTTTTTCCAACACCAGCTGCTGAAGAGGCTGTCATCTCCCCATTGCATATCCAAGCCTTCTTTATCAAATATTAATTGACTGTATATGTTTGCGTTAATGTTTGGATTTTCTATTCTGTTTCACTGGTCTGTGGGTCTGTTTTTGTGCCAATACCAAATTGTCTTGATTACTGTGGCTTTGCAGTAGAGCTTGAAGTCAGGGACTGTAATTTCCCCTGTTTTATTCCTCCTTCTCAGGATTGCTTTGGCTATTCGGGGTCTTTTCTGGTGCCATATGAATTTCAGAATTATTTGTTCCAGTTCATTGAAGAAAGCTGTTGGTAGTTTGATAGGGATTGTGTTGAATCTATAGATTGCTTTAGGTAGTATAGCCATTTTGACAATATTTATTCTTCCTAGCCAAGAGCATGGGATGCATTTCCATTTGTTAGTGTCCTCTTTAATTTCTCTTAGGAGTGTCTTGTAGTTTTCAGAGTACAGGTCTTTCACTTCCTTCGTTAGGTTTATTCCTAGGTATTTTATTCTTTTGATGCAATTGTGAATGGAATTGTTTTTCTGATTTCTCTTTCTGTTAGTTCATCATTAGTGTATAGGAAAGCAACAGATTTCTGTGTGTTAATTTTGTATCCTGCCACTTTGCTGAATTCAGATATTAGTTCTAGTAGTTTTGGAATGGAATCTTTAGGGTTTTTTATGTACAGTATCATGTCATCTGCAAATAGTGACAATTTGACTTCTTCTTTACCAATCTGGATGCCTTGTATGTCTTTGTTTTGTCTGATTGCCATGGTTAGGACCTCCAGTACTATGCTGAATAACAGTGGAGAGAGTGGGCATCCCTGTCTTGTTCCCGATCTTAGATGAAAAGCTTTCAGCTTCTCGCTGTTAAGTATGACGTTAGCTGTGGGTTTGTCATATATGGCCTTTATGATGTTGAGGAACTTGCTTTCTATACCCACATTGTTGAGAGTTTTAATCAGGAATGGATGCTGAATTTTGTCAAATGCTTTTTCAGCATCTATGGAGATGATCATGTGGTTTTTGTTCTTCTTTTTGTTGATGTGGTGGATGATGTTGATGGATTTTCGAATGTTGTACCATCCTTGCATCCCTGGGATGAATCCCACTTGATCATGGTGTATGATCCTCTTGATGTATTTTTGAATTCGGTTTGCTAATATTTTGTTGAGTATTTTTGCATCTACGTTCATCAGGGATATTGGTCTGTAATTTTCTTTTTTGGTGAGGTCTTTGCCCGGTTTTGGTATTAGAGTGATGCTGGCTTCATAGAATGAGTTTGGAAGTATTCCCTCCTCTTCTATTTTTTGGAAAACTTTAAGGAGAATGGGTGTTATTTCTTCTCTGTATGTCTGGTAGAATTCAGAGGTAAATCCATCTGGTCCGGGGGTTTTATTCTTGGATAGTTTTTTGATTACCGATTCAATTTTGTTGCTGGTGATTGGTCTGTTCAGTTTTTCTGTTTCCTACTTGGTCAGTCTTGGGAGGTTGTATTTTTCTAAGAAGTTGTCCATTTCTTTTAGGTTTTCCAGCTTGTTAGCATATAGATTCTCATAATATTCTCTTGTAATTCTTTGTATATCTGTGGGGATTGTCATGATTTTTCCTTTCTCATTTCTGATTCTGTTTATGTGTGTAGATTCTCTTTTTCCCTTAATCAGTCTGGCTTGGGGTTTATCAATTTTGTTCATTTTTTCAAAGAACCAGCTCTTGGTTTCATTGATTTTTTTCAATTGTTTTATTCTTCTCAATTTTATTTATTTCTTCTCTGATTTTTATTATGTCCCTCCTTCTGGTGACTTTGGGCCTCATTTGTTCTTCTTTTTCCAATATCAGTAATTGTGTCTTTAGACTATTCATTTGGGAATGTTCTTCCTTCTTTAAATAGGCCTGGATTGCAATATACTTTCCTCTTAGAACTGCCTTTGCTGCGTCCCACAGAAGTTGTGGCTTTGTGTTGTTGTTGTCATTAGTCTCCATATATTCTTTGATTTCTGTTTTGATTTGGTCGTTAACACATTGATTAATTAGGAGAATGTTGTTAGGTCTCCATGTATTTGTGAGCCTTTTTGATTTCTTTCTAAAATTTATTTCTAGTTTTATACCATTATGATCTGAGAAGTTGGTTGGTAGGACTTCAATATTTTTGAATTTACTGAGGTTCTTTTTGTGGCCTAGTATGGGGTCTATTCTGGAAAATGTTCCACGTGCACTTGAGAAGAATGTGTATCCTGCTGCTTTTGGGTGCAGAGTTCTGTAGATGTCTGTTAGGTCCATCTGTTCTAGTGTGTTGTTCAGTGCCTCTGTGTCTTTACTTATTCTCTGTCTGGTTGATCTGTCCTTTGGAGTGAGTGGTGTGTTGAAGTCTCCTAAAATGAATGCATTGCTATCTATTTCTTCCTTTAATTCTGTTAGTATTTGTTTCACATATGCTGGCGCTCCTGTGTTGGGTGCATATATATTTATAATGGTCATATCCTCTTGTTGGACTGACCCCTTTATCATTATGTAATGTCCTTCTTTATCTCTTTTTACTTTCTTCATTTTGAAGTCTATTTTGTCTGATACAAGTACTGTAACACCTGATTTTTTCTCCTTGTTGTTTGCATGAAATATCTTTTTCCATCCCTGCACTTTTAGTCTTTGTATGTCTTTGGGTTTAATGTGAGTCTCTTGAAGGCAGCATATAGATTGGTCTTGTTTTTTTATCCTTTCAGTGACTCTGTGTCTTTTGACTGGTGCATTCATTCCATTTACATTTAGGGTGATTATGGATATGTATGTACTTATTGGTATTGCAGGCTTCAGATTCGTGGTTACCAAAGGTTCAAGGTTAACTTACCTACTATCTAAAAGTCTAACAACTCACTTAATATGCTATTACAAACACAATCTAAAGGTTCTTTTTTTGTTTGTTTGTTTGTTTCCTTCCTCCTTTTTCTTTCTACTCCATTCTTCATATATTAGGTATCATATTCTGTACTGTTTGTCTATCCCTTGATTGATTTTGGGGATAGTTAATTTAATTTTGCATTTTCTTAGTAATTAGCTGTTCTATTTTCTTTACTGTGGTTTTATTACCTCTGGTGACAGCTATTAATCTGTAGGAACACTTCCATCTATAGCAGTCCCTCCAAAATACACTGTAGAGATGGTTTGTGGGAGGCAAATTCTCTCAGCTTTTGCTCATCTGGGAATTGTTTAATCCCTGCTTCAAATTTAAATGATAATCTTGGTGGATAAAGTAATCTTGGTTCAGGCCCTTCTGCTTCATTGCATTAAATACATCATGCCACTCCCTTCTGGCCTGTAAGGTTTCTGCTGAGAAGTCTGATGATAGCCTGATGGGTTTTCCTTTGTATGTGATCTTATTTCTCTCACTGGCTGTTTTTAATAGTCTGTCCTTATCCTTGATCTTTGCCATTTTAATTACTATATGTCTTGGTGTTTTCTTCCTTGGGTCCCTTGTGTTGGTATATGTGCAGACCTCCATGGCCTGAGAGACCATCTCCTTCCCCAGATTGGGGAAGTTTTCAACAATCACCTCAAAGACACTTTCTATCCCTTTTTCTCTCTCGTCTTCTTCTGGCACCCCTATAATGTGAATATTGTTCCGTTTGGATTGGTCACACAGTTCTCTCAATATTCTTTAATTCTTAGAGATCCTTTTTCTCTCAGTGCCTCAGCTTCTTTGTATTCCTCTTCTCTAGTTTCTATTTCATTTATTGTCTCCTCCACCGTATCCAATCTGCTTTTAATATCGTCCATTGTGTTCTTCAATGATTGGATCCGACCAGAATTCATTCCAGAGTTCTTGAATATCTTTCCGTACCTCCATGAGCATGTTAATGATTTTTATTTCGAACTTCCTTTCAGGGAGAGTCATAAGGTCCATATCATTTAAATCTTTCTCAGGAGTTGTATTCATAACTTTACTCTGAACCAGGTTCCTTTGCCATTTCATATTTGTGTATGGTGGCCTCTAGTGCCCAGAAGCTCTACTCTCTGTAGCTGCTCAGCCCCTGAAGCCATGCAGGCATTGTAGGGGAGTGGTCTTGGTGCCTCCAGGGAGGAAAGAGCCTGTTTCCTGGTTCCTGGCTGCTATGCCTGTCTCCACTGCCTGAACCAGTGGGCTGAGCACACAAGTATAAGCCTCTGTGCTTTGCGTTTTTAGTTGCTATAAGCAGATCTTCCCTCTGGCTGGCCTAACACCAGGGAAGGATTTCCCGGTTTGCAAGCCCAGTGGGGCTGGCCAGAAGAGAGGCGCACTAGTCTGCCTGTCACAGAAGGGGTTCTTGGAGCTGTGTAGGCAGCCAGGGAGCTGGAGCACCTGAAGATCGTGAAAGCTCCCAATCTGCTGGGCAGAGTGCACCCGGACAATTTTGTCTGCCTGTCCTCTCTCCTGAGCAGTAAGCTCTGTGCACTCCTTGCCCCTTTAGCAGCCCTCTTGCTAAGGGCCTCTTTGTTAGGAAGTCTCTCAGACTGCCTGCCGTTCTTTTGTCCCCGAGCAGCTGGGTATGGATCCCTGCTTTCACAAGCAGCTGGAATCTTAGTCTCTCTAGGAATTCTGCCTGTCTTAGCTTTCCAACCCCCTAATTACAAGAGTATCATGCAAGCACCATGAAATGTAGGTTTGTGCTCCCAGAGCAGATCTCCAGAGTTAGGTATTCGGCTGTCCCACATCTCCACTCCCTCCCTGCTCCGTTCCTGTTCCTCCTGCCAGTGAGCTGGAGTGGGGGAAGGGCTTGGATCCTGCAGGACCACAGCTTTAGGAAGTTACCCTTTTCTGTGAGGGCTGCTCTTGTCTCCAGGTGTATGCAATTTGTTGCCATCCTCTTTCCCGTTGCTCTTTCAAGAGTAATTGTAGTAGCTTTATTTTCATATTATATGGTGTTTTAGGAGGAAGCCTCTGTCTCACCTCTCATGCCGCCATCTTTAATCTCCTGTTCCGACTATTCTGCTTTTGGTTTTAATTCAACAGTGGGTATGAAATACTGTAAATCATTCTAGCATACATCTTTCATTCACTGACTTTCTTCTTTTGGGGAACTTTCACTCTCTTCTAAGACTCTCTTGATTACTGGTTTTTGGCCATTTTTGAAAAGTGTTGCTTAAAAATGCATACTCAGGTATGGACTGTGTTTATATCTTTCATTTTAATTCTTTCAAACACCACTCCTTGCTCCCAAAAAAAGAGGAAAAAAGGAAACTACTCAAAGAAAAACACTGGTTCCGTGTGAATGAATATGCATCTAGAACTACAAAGACTTCAAGGTGTAATAATATAGTGCTTTGCATTTATGTGGTGTTTTGCTTTCTAAAGAGTTTCACATATTCTATTCCTTGTATCTGCACACATATTTTATTAGTATATTTTTGATGTGGCATATAAAAACATAAAACCTTTCTATTACTTATCCTTTAAAATACCCATGTATTCAGTTTTTACATTATCAGTCTTTCATCTACATCCTGGTCAGTTATCTGCTATTTGTCCTTTCAAACATTACATTTCAAAACCATAGTGCTCAGGAGGTACTGCAAACGAAGCATGCCCTTCTTCTGAGTTATTTAATACTTACTTTGTGTCTCGATAGCATATTTTGTTCTTTCTGGCATTTTTTTTCATAATAGTGTTAATCCTATTTTTCAAAATAATCACAGGGTGTCTATTGCAAAGAGCCTTACTTGATTACTACCTTATTGATCACAGTTAATATTCTACCCTCCATTGCTAAGTACTTTAAAATCCTTTCCTTACACTCAACCATCTTAAATGGTGAATTTCCAACATCTTTCATACCTTGATCCTCCAAACCTCTTCCCCTTGAGGAGTGACCTCATATAAGGTGATTTTGCATCTCTCTATTTTTCCACATTTTGACCTTTGGCAAGATTTTACCCTAAAATGTCATATCTCCTTTGAGCAGCATTGGCAGTCCCTGCTTCAAGATTCAATCTCTTCTACAGTGATTTCAATTGCCGCTTTTCAATTGCTGGGGCTTACTGTTCCGTAAAGCAATAAAAAACTCTCCACGAAGATATCTTCCATCAATTGGTAGCAGGCAAAACTAATTAATGCATAAAAGACAAAGGATTAAAGTTGTTTCACAGTACCATTTGTTTCTAAGAAAATTCCTAAAATATTCTTTGCTAAGCTATCATAAGCAAACATTTATTGAGCATCCTAATTATTGATTTATAAACACATTAACAGTCCTTCTTTACAAGTTTACTGTGTAGATTATTCCTTTAAAAAATTATATTATTATATTATTTTTATTCACAATTTTTTCATTCCCATATTTTCTTTATTTCTTACAGTTATTTTTGCTGATTGTGGATATTGACTTTTTGCATTTATTTTGTTCCCAATAATTTTTTCTTCTGATATCATCCCCAGGATTCTGTTCTTGCAGCAGTTGTTACTAAAGGACTTGGCATCAGTATTTATAAAGTAGTTTCTTTAATTCATTTTTTACTATCCTAGTGTTAAATTGAGCCTTTGTTTCCTGTTAGGAAACCTAGTGTTTAAAATACACACAGGAGAAAGCTTCCTGGACTTTTTTAACACTTATTTCTCACGTCTGATCTTACGCAACAGGGCAGAATAGCCTCAGAAAGTCTAGGATGAAAAGTCTGGCTAGACCAGAGGGTTGTAAAGAACATGGCAACGTGGACAAAGAGGGGGCAGTTGGTCTTAAATGGTGGCAGAAGTACCACAGATCTAGGAAGAGACACAAAACCCAGAGCCTCAGTGACCACAGCCAGGTCTGCAGTTATATCAGTGCTTTAACCAGAAGTACTTTGGCTGCAAATGACAAATAATCTACTCAACCTATTTGGCTTTAAGAGCTACTGACATTACTACAATGTTACTTTCTTCAGAACTGTATAGAAATAAGCATTCAAGTACTGTCTCCAGTTTCCCCATCCGTGTGTGACTGGTGGGCAAGAAGGCACCGGCAATCCAAGAACTCCCTCAGGAGAAAGATAAACTCCTTAGAGAGCTCAGACTAATATGCCCCACTGAGGACTTGGTCCAGACTGTTTCTGAAATAAATGCTGTCTGTGGTGTGACTAGCATAGCACCAGCCCTCCCCCCACCTGCATGACCTGCCCTCCCCCCACCTGCATGAACTGCCCTCCCCCACAAGGAAAGAGTGGCTCTGTTAGCTGGAGAGGGTGGGGCACCGGGCAGGGAAAACAAACAGATACGCAGTACTTCTGGCCAAATATGGGATGGTTATGAAATAAGCTGGAGGAAGTAGGAACCAGTCCTATAAACATACATAACTACTAGCTGGAGGGGGAGGAGGCAGAAACAAACGGAGAAGCACTGCTAGGAAGAGCCAGAGCTGCAACAAGAAGGAAGGCCTAGTTAATATCTCCTGAACGCAAAGTCGCAGGAATTGGCTAACTGCACCAGAACCATGGCAGAGGTCAATGCAAAGGATATGGCAACCAGCTGTGAAACTGACCTTGACAATGAGCCAATGTCTTTGGAGGCATGGGCTCCCCCAGGCACTTCCTTCTCAAAGCCTGAGCTGATACACCTGAGTTGAAACAGAGTGGGGTTGGAATTAAAGTTACAGGCCAAACCGGTAGGGGTACATTCCTTGAATGGAGGAAGAGTCACAAACCTCCTTATAACACATATCCCCTTTCTCAAATTATTTAGTTTCTGCCAGGGAATCAGATGGACCTGTCAGATAAGCAAATATTGTCCTATTGCTCAAAATAAATGCCAGTTGTCTTTTCTTTCTTCTTTTTCCAAGCTGTTGTTTGATATAGAGGAATTTGTTACGTAATACATTCCTACTTAGTTAAGACACCAATATTCTTGCAACAACTTTTAAACATTATTTTTATACCTTGTTTATTCGTTACTTTCTCTTGTTCCTGTTTTTCTAGGCTATGTTACTTACTCCAGTTCTACTAATCACTGGTTGGGTCCCCTTAGTCCAGTTACTCAAGTTTTCTAAGTATCTGTATCCTCAGCTATACAGTGGAAATGATGCCTGTGGCCATCTCAGAAAGTTGCCTTGTGAATTGAGGAAGGTAAGTAATGCACTCAGCACAGAGCTGGGCCCTTAGTAACCACATTAATTTATTTCCTACATAGAAAAGAGTGACAAAATAATTCACAATGTGCACTTTTTCACACAGTGGCTGACACTGTACCTGAATTACCATATGTGGAACTGGAATCACATGAAGACAGAGTCTGAGCTGGAAACAAAATTCTGGTAAACTGCTTTGGCAGTGACTCTCAAGTTATCTGTTTTTATGAGTTCATAAATGAGGGAAGCCAAATCCTTTGAGGATATGTCTCAGAGGAAGAGAAGTGGAGAGACAGAAGAATCAACATGGTGACTTTCCTGAGCCCTATACTCCAGGCCCCAGTCCGTGGAAGAAGGATAAAGTTTAAATAAGATTTCTTCATAATGGTCTTCCTGAGACTCATGTATACCATTATTTCTAGGGCTCAGATGACAAAAGTACAACACAGACCTGGAGATGTGAGCTTTCTACTGACTTTTTAATGATAGGCCCTCTGGCTGAACACTGAAGAACAATGGTTCCTATGAAGGTGTGGCAACACGGGAGTGTTAGGAGACCACGTTCAAGGGCAGTGCTACTCAAAAGCGTGGTCTATGTTTGGTCCTAGTCCCTGAACTATTAGCCCAGAGACTGAGAGTAAGCATTCAGAAACTTTGAGAGTCGTTTGACATTGCTGTGACATTCACGAATATGCTATTTCTCTAGAAATTCATTTTTATTGTATTTTACGAAGGTATTGGTTTTGTGTCAGATTAGGGGAGAAAACAATTCTTTCAGGGCGGGTAGTCTGAGCAGAACAGCTCTAGGGAGTGTTCTGTGCGTTACTGGAGATCGCTGTCAGCTCTGGAGGTGGCAAGTCACCTCCCTTAGTGGGTTTCTGATAGTGAACATCAATGTTAAACCAAAATCGAAAAGCTTGAATGAATTTATCTCAGAGCATATGCATGCTGCACACACTGTGTGCAAACATAAGGAAAATACATATTTGTCTTCACTGTACATATGATACCCATTAGACTTCCAGAAAGAACTGTTAGAGATTTTGACTTGGGACCTCAGTACTTACACCAGGAGGTAGGGGGCAACGAGTCAATAAAATTTGGGTTATTAATATCACTGTGGATCATTGTTCCTGCCTAGAAATTTTGGGGTTAATATCACATTATTTTCTATATCTGTCTATGTGTAAAGTAAAATAAGTGACAGTTGAACTGATGGTTACAAGAGAAGTGGGGGGAAAAAAACCAACAAAACAATTTATAGCTACTTGGTCATCCCAATAAGTAATAGAGCAAAAGGTAATCTAAGCACCTCAGCAGCTCCAAAGGAGAGTGTGGCTAGGAGGAAATCAATGTAGCAGAGGAAGGACATCAGGAAAGAGCTCTGATTATATTTATTTGAGGATATAAACTAGATCTGAGGAAAGAAACCAGAGACCAGAAATAATTTGTAGCATTTTTTGTCAATTAACTCTGTCCAAGTACACAGGGAAGTGGATTGTAACTAGAAGGATATTAAAGGCTTTCCCAAGCTAGAAAAAGAAAACTCTGGTTGAGATATAAACAGGAACTTATCCTGCAATTCAAATTATGCAAATATTAAAGTTGTGCTAAATCCTCTTCCCATATGGCATGGTAATTTTACAGGAATATCGAGTGTTTTTGAAGTAATGAAAGAAGAAATGAATTCTGACTTGGTAGAATGCAAGAGTTTCATTGTTTGATGGTAAATGACATAAGCCTTGAAGGATTAAAGTAAAGATATTCAATAAACTGAGTTGAGTTGGTAAGAAAGAGAGTATTCCACACTTTAATGACCTTGTAACTTTGAATGTTACTTCAACTCTCTCTACCACCGTTTCTTTATGTCTAGGAGATGGCTAATGATAGAGGTGATTTTATAGGTTTAGTTATAGAAAGAATGGAGTATAGTTAGAAAGTGAAATTTAGTCCTGCTGGTGATGTTCGTAACAGATCATCAGTGATATTTGCAATGAGATATAATAAGGTCAACAGAAAAAAATGTTTCCAATAAGACACACACAAGACTACACACAATAACTAAAATCCTCTCCTGAGTGACTGCTCTTTTAACCAGTGACATTCCAGTCTGTTTTGCTCCTCCGTCCTGAAAAAGATTATGTAGATACCAATTGCTGTACTGGTCCTCACAAACCTGACCCATCCTGGGCATCCACCAGCACAAACAGTCCCCGTAAAAAAACCACTCATTACTCTTCTGAGATACACCCAGAGTATCTGTGGGATGCATTTTCCTCTTGCTGAGCAACCGAAATAGACTTTCTAAATTAACTTTTTTTTTTTTACTCTAAGGGTGTACAGATGTCCTTCAATGGTATTGAACAAGAGAAATCATTTACTATAGAGAATGCAATAAAGAGAAATAATGCATGCTGTCATGTAAGAAAACCAAGGATTCTCCTTTCATTTTATAAATCAAAAAACTCAAGTGGAGTTAGTAAAATCACTCTCTTCAGGACATCAATACCACAGTAAGTGGTAAACCTGAGGATTAACCAAGTGTCCATCTCTGGTATTTTATATTATTATAAAGCGTTTTTGTGAAGAAACTCAGTTTGAGGAGGCTAATGGAAGGGATGATAAAGTGCCGAAGGGGACAACAAATCCTAAGTATCGCCGATCATCAGCAAACACTGGATGCCTGGCCACGTAGGGCTGCAAAGCCTATTCCTCTCCACATCACCACGCTGCCATTCGCCCCTTACTTTAGATCGTCTCCACTGTATTCAGCTATGGGCTGACTTCACTGCCTAAAGTCACTCTTCTGAAAAGGATTAGTATAGGACCACAGAACCAGACCATTTTCTATACACAACAGGAGAAAGAAGCCTAATTAGTCAGTAGGGAAGCCAAAAATTCAGGTCTCTTTACTATACAATGCTCTTCCACAAGAAAAAGTATTTAAATTAGTTCCTGTGTTGTGGCTTATGCAATGCCCTCTCCATTCACAAACGTGCTCTGCCCTCTGCAAGGACAGTACATACTTCTGCCAAATGTGGCCAAAACAGGCAATAATTTATAAAATCCCCTATGTGCAAACCCTGTGTCTCAAGACATTTGGCTTTTCTCAATATTCATCACACAATTTTAAACTCTTCTTTTTAAATACACTGTGACTGCTAGTATTTTACAAACACCACACTCTTTACCCAGCTATTCTCTCATCAATAAATAATGAAAAAAAATCAAGGAAAATCTATTTTCTTTTTCACTTAATTTATTTAGTATATTATTTAAGTCATTTTAAAGTTTTAAAATATTTTAGTGTATCTACTAAGAACACTTTATTTTGACTATCTTTGCTATCCTTTTTAAGTTACACTGACTTTCCTATTCACACCTCTTTCATTAATTCCTTGACCTTTGTTGTTTTTCTCATGGTCCCTCATAATTCACCTGTGAATGTTTCCATTTGCCATTTCTCTAGTTACATGCATGAGTAAACTGTTTAGGGTTCTCACCCTGTTTAGTAATGCTAGCAATGAAATCTAGTAATCTGCGAAGTGAAATACAGTACTTCTCTCTCCTTGATTTTGTGTTAGGTATTGACTTTAACTCACGCAGTTATAAATAAAACTTACTGAAGCCAAATAATTTCATCCCAAATATGCTTTCCCAATTTAATTACAATATTAATCTTTTTTTAAAACTTGATCTTAAGTTATATAGCTGTAAAGCAAGGATGAAAAACACTTGGCAATAGTGGATGCCTTTCTCTTGCTATGACAATAGTTTTACAAAAGAAAATCCAGCAGCTTACCTACCACTCAACAAGCCTACAGCCTACTCCTTGGAGGTCACAAAGTTCAGCTCTTATAGTTGTTTCTTCAGATATTTACCTCTGTATTTTAAATGATACGTGTTTACTGGTACTAATTTTTAGTTGTAATGATTTAATTCTCTTAAACACTACACCATACATGCACATATATTCTTCCCCCCACCCACCATGCTGTGGTTGTATCATAATGTGCAGTTAAAACAATGCTGAGTGTTTAATTTTTATGTGTATATAATTTAATTCATAGCTAAGTCATATATTTTACTGTAGTTGCAATTTCTTGCATGACTCTTTATTTTTTGTACAATTAATATTGATCCTCTTATTTGTTTGGTTAGTTTTTCATGAAAACATCACCAATATATTCCCAAACTCTTTGTCCATAAGAAAACAAATCCCTATCAGTAAATTCTAATCTTTCCATTTTATTTTCTTATTCAGACACACCCCTCAAATCCTTTGTTCTCCTGTATACACTGGCTGTTCTCCAAGCTTAATGCATACCTGTCATCTTGAGACCTTCCGCCCCTGTGAGTCTAGAGCTAGTCTTCAATATTTTTCTCCTCTTAAACATCTGATTTCCATTTCTTGATTAACTTGTTCATTTTGTTGGACTATCTTTCACTAGTTTCTTGAAATTACACAAGAATGGTAAGTTTGAGATCTTGCATGTCTGAAGAACTCTCTAATCTACCTTCAGATTTGAATGAAAGCTGGTAAGGTTCTAGATTGGAAACCATATTCCTTTAGAATTGTGGAAGGGGTATATGGCAAAGACATATGCTTTCATTTTCCTCTGGGCCCTCTTTGCTGGTAGAGGGTGCCATGTGCCTGAGATTAAGTGATGTATGCCCTTTCCAGTCCCAGCCCTTACAACTTCCTCATGAGTTCTCTAACAATACGTTTTCCCTTGGATTGCTGCTGATGCACAGGGTCCAGGGGAGAATTCTAAGTCCCTAGATGGCAGCAGAGGCACTGTATGAGAAGACCTGGGCCCCTCAGTCCTGTATCACAGATACATGTCTGAGCTATGAGAGAGAATGAAAATCCCTGTATAAAATACCTTGAATTTGAGAGTTGTTACAGAAAATCAGCCTATCTTGACTAATACATATTCCTTTGTTTTCTAGCTCCAGTATTTACTGGTAAGAGGTCTAACATTATTCTGATGCGTGATCTTTTTTATGACCATATTAGTCCTCATTTTGTCCTTTGTTACATATTTTTTTTATGAATCTTTTTTATGCCTTACTCTGGGCAATCTGTAGGCCATTTCAATTTAAAGATTCATGTACTTCAATTCTTGAACCTTTTCTTTAATTGTTTTCTCTCACATTTCTTTGAATGTACTATTAATTAGATATTAGAATTCCTAGGGTGATTTTTGTTTGCTTATTTATCCTTTTTATACAATTTTATATCTCTTAGCTTTTTTTCTGTATCTCGAAAGATGTCCTCAAATTGATTGCCCGCACTTTTGACTGCCTTTATGGTTTTAGTCTAATTTTTAATTTTCTATAATTCTTTATTTTCATCACAGAATTTTACTTTTTAAATAATCTTTTCTTTTTTCATGGATTCAATATTTTCTCTTAATTTTTAGGGTTTTTTTTTCAGTCTGTTTCACTTGGTATAAAAGTCAAATTGCTTACATTTTCCTGAACCCCTTGTAAGATCTCATAGTGTCTGATCCCGTTTTTCCTCTGTGATGTCATCTCCCACTTCGTGTCCCTGTGCTGACTGCATTTTAACTGTAGTGGCCTCCTTTCTATTCCTTACACTCTCCCAGCATATTCCTACCTGATGTTCTTTGCAATTGCAATTTCTTCTTTACCCAAAATCCACATGATTTGCTTCCTCATCTTTATTAGGTCTTTATTCAAATGTCATTTTCACAGAGAAGCTTTTCAAAACAAACCTATTTAAAATTGCACAGCCCATGCTTTCCAAGTTTCCTTTCTCAACTTTGTTGTTTCACCATAGCACTTGTTATTTTTTACTTATTACCTTATTCATTGTCTTATTGTGC